>CM031241.1:147395955-147753107 GCA_018340775.1 Taxus wallichiana var. yunnanensis
CATTTGGAGGTTATCCCCCCCCATGGGACCCCTAACAACAAACAAGACACACACAACACAACACAAGTTTCCATGGTTACCATTGTTGAATCCATCGGTATTCCGATGTGGTTGGTCTCCAATCCCCCATTGGTTGTTGTGTTATGTTTAACCTGCAAAACATACAATACCTCCTTCGGCCTCGTGGCCGCATCAAAACCTCAATATAAATATACAATATAAATCAACAATCATCCACATATAAATTAAATTAAATTATCATCTAGACAAGTAACGTTACTATTTTCAATTTCTAACAACATCTCAATTCTACATTTCATCAATATCAATAGGATCACAAAGTTAGTTCAACTGCTAAGGCCTACTCAATATGATGAAAATATCGAATGTCAGAATATATAATCATGTCAACAACACATCATCATCAATATAAAATATCTCTGATAATCCACACACATAATACTATAAGTCAAAATCCAACCATAGTCTAAGTATCTCAATCATCTAACATCATGCTAAGTCAAAAATATACAATAATGTCCATACATATAGCCAATAGTATCAAAATCAAAAGTAAAATATGTCGAAGGGAGGTGGGCACTACAGGGTTGTTGATCACCCCTTGTGTTTTTCCAGCTGAAAGTTAACACCATCAAAGCAAAATTACACAACTCGAGCGCAAAGCATTATTTATGATCCACGCGTTGCATAAGTTTAGGAAGTATCTGTTGGAAACACCTTTTATATTCTACATGGACCACATGACATTAAAATACTTAGTAAATAAGCCTATTCTACAAGGGGGCATATATGTGGTGGGTCCTGCTATTTTGAGAATTCGATTTCACCATGGTTTTGAAGCCAAGGAAGAGTAATTGGACCCAATCATTTGTCGAGGATTGACTCGAGGAGGACATGGATAACATTGAAGAAACTATGCCAGACATTTATTTAGGTTGTGATGCGCACCCTCGAAATTGGAGGACATTGCAATATTTCTTAAGACATGTGTGGCACCAAAAGGAATAAAAACCTTAGAGAGGAAACAATTGGCCATACGCACCGCGCCCTACATGATGATTAGCAGAGATCGACAAATTGGGTCGTGATGAGGTTTTGTGCCAATGTGTGCTAGAACATGAGCGCATTGAAATTATGGAAGAAGTGCATGGTGGGATCACAAGATGACATTATGCGGGAAATGAAACCACGCGGAAGATTCTGCTCATAGGGATTTGGTGGGAAACCATTTACCAAGATTGTATTGAGTTTTGTAAGGCTTGTGACCATTGCTAGCACCTTGGAAAACCTAGAAAGAGGGATGAAATGCCCTTATGACCAATAGCCATCGTGGAACCATTTGAGAAGTGGGCCATCAACTTTGTAGGACCCATCTCGCTAGCGACGTGAAGGAATGGTTTGCGGTATATCATCACTTGCACTGATTATTTAACACGTTGGGTAGAGGTGGAACCTACAAAGGATTGTATAATGGCTACAACTACTAGATTTTTATGGGAAAATATAATTAGCAGGTATGGATGCCCATTGAGTTTGACAAGTGGTAGAGGTATGCGCTTTCTCAATGAGACAGTTAGGATTCTATTAGTAGAATTTATTATGGCTCATCACAAGACTACCCCTATCACCCTTAAGAAAATGGACCTGCTGAGAATTTAACATAATACTTAGTCACATGTTGAATAAGATCTATGATGTTGGTAGACAAGATTGGGATGACAAAGTATTAGCCATTCTTTGGGCATATAGGACAACCTACAAGAGGTTGAATAAAGCCACACCATTTCAATTGGTGTTTGGCATGGAGGCTCTTCTACCGGTTGAATTCATGTTACCCTCGCTATGTATAGTGTGTGCAGGAGGATTAGCTGATGAACAAGTGCTGGAAGAAAGGATTGACGAGTTAATGCAGTTGGACGAAAGACAATCACTTTCCAGGTGGAGCTCAGAAGACTGAAAAGGAAAAACAAAAGGCATGACATGATCCTCACATCAAGAACAAGAAGTTTGAGGTTGGGAAGAATTTTTTTCTATATAATTCCAAGTTTTTGCGCCATCCTGGGAAGCTAAAATTCCATTGGTTAGGTCTTTACATCATCTCGTACATCCTTGATTCAAGCACATGCTAGTTTCAAGTCGCTGGATGGGACAAGATTACCAAGACACTTCAATGGGAGTAGGTTGAAGCCCTACTATAAATAAGTCTTCTTGGTGTTTGTAAATAAGTCAGTGTTGTTAGTTAGAATAGAATTTCCTTTAATGCATTTTCTTTTCACGTGTTTCCCTTTCGTTGTTTTTCTTTTCTATTGTTTTGCTTTGTGCCTTGTGTGTTGGTAACCACATTACTTTTGGAAGGTTGTGTATGTGCAGAGGACCGCGCATCAGTTTAGTGTGGGGTGAAAGGAAGTATAGGCTTGTATTACAAGTGTGATTTGGTAGTAGAAGTTGTGGTGAATGGCACTGGTTAAAGGACTAAAGGTGTGTAAGGTTAAGAGGTGTAGAGAAGATGTGGACATGAATGTTTGGTGTTAAGAAATCCTTGAAGAAACCACATACAAGTAAAAGGAAGAGCGTAGGAACAACATGAGGTAGGCGAGGAAAAAAATAGGGCAAAGGACAGAAGAAGTTCCTTCGGCACTATGGATGCGCGTGTAAGAGTCTTCAGTCAGGTTGGATGTTTACGCGCCAGAAGGTTGTAAAGAGGTTTTCACGCAAGATGGGGTGTGCGGGTAATGGTGCTTAAGACCGGATTAGTGGAAGAATATACATTTAGTGTTGAAGTACGGTTGTAGGTGAGAGATCATTTAATGCTAATAAGAGGGAAAAACTAAAAATAAGAGGTTGAGCACTTTAGTATTTTACATTACGATTATGAAGGGAAGAAAGTTCTTGCAAACTAGGGCATCCAAGAGAGATATTTGCAACGAAGAAATCATTTGAGAGATCTAAAGTGCATAGATAGGGTAAATTTGCAAACTAGTAGGAAAGGAGTACAGGCATGGTGAAGTTGAGTGAAAGTGACTTCTTATGGAAGGGTTTGTCCAGTTAGGGTTTGACGACTAGGGCACAGAGTAAAAGAGTTTTTCCCATGAAGATTGAACTTGGGGTTGGATATATTGGTAAAGCAGAGCAAGAGGGATAAGTTCTAAGTGTTAAAACCAGTCAGAAAGATGTCACCCAAAAAACCAACCATCTCACCAAAGAAGCAAAAGAAAAAGGGCAAGGGAAAACAAACAAGCGAGTCAAGATCACAAATGAAGAATGGTACGAGGAGATGCAGTACCCAGATGGGTATTACTGGGAAAAGAGTGGGAATCAAACCTAAGGAAGATGATGGTGAGAGATTATAACCATTGTATAACTACAATAAAGAAAGAGATGGCCTTGGAGTTGGTGCACCCAACCAACAAGAGAACTGCCAGAAGGCATGCCCATTTACAAAAATAAATTAAAAGTTAAAATGGAGAAGGTAGGGCTTTTATAAATCTATGAATTACCCTATTTTGGAAAGCTTTGATTTCCTCTACCTTTGGGCGATGTCGCGTACACGAGGATCATTTATATTTCATGGGGTGTAAGATGTGAATAACTCCTCAATTAATTTAAAAGTTCATAGGTCTTACCTGTGAAGGAGAGAGTCTAGATGATGACTTGAATGAAAAAGAGGCCATCAAGGAGATAGTAGTCACGTACACCTATAAGAAAGGGTCTCAACACTTTGACATCACTAAGATCCCAGACCCCGTGATGAGGATGAGCATGTGTTCCTGGTTAAAAAGCTTAATGATCAGGAGAGATGGACACGGGTGAACAAGGCATTGCTTAATGTATGCCGGAAAAATAGCTTAGGGATCATCTACAACTTGTCCACTTTCATTGCGGATGAAATCATAAGTAGCACGCAAGAGGGTGACAAAATATTATTTGGCATCATCCTCCTCACAATTTTCTTCTCATAAATCGGAGTTCCCGATGGGCCGAATAAGTCTATTTGGGAATATCAAGGGAAGACCCATTCGCCCGCGAAAAGGTTCACAAAATATAATTATGACACCATGATGGCCAATCAAAAGGCACATTTAGATAAGTGGTACAAGCACATGTGGGATGCATTCAGGGTGGAGTGGATAATTCCAGAGTAACTACCAACGCTTGTGTATGAAGAAGAAGAGTTTGTAGTGTACCATAACTTTTGCATTGGCATATTCAAATTGGTGGATGAAACTATGAACCCTTGGTGTAAACTCCCCTTATCCTTCACCGTGCTATATTTCAAGCAGGGGTGAATAGGTTTATAGAGGCAAAGAGACTAATGTTCAACCTTAGTGAGGTAGATCAAGACCACAAAGAGCTACGCAGATAACTTGTCTACCCCAAAAAGCGTGCATACGTGGAGAGGTATGTCTCCCACAAGGTCTAGATGACAAAGTCCCTAACTTTACCAATTATAGGAAGGACCGCGGAAAGGGTGTATCTGCACATAAGACCGAAGTTTGAAAAGGGCGCATACCTGGAATGTGATGTCTCCATTCCTGAAGACCCTATGGGTAGAAGGAATCCCGTGCCAACAAAGAGAGAAAGAGAAGAGGTGCAAGGGAAAAAGACACCAAGTGTCCAAAGTGTACCAACGGTGGGTGCTCCAGAGACAAGCGCTAAGCCTAGCACTTATGCACGTAGAAAGAAGTCCCTGGTCAGAGAAAATATGCCATAACAGAAAAAAATCCAAGACAAAAGAGAAGTCACAAGACAAAGAAGAAGAGAGAGCATCATCTCTTGTACTGGAATCCCCAGTTAGGAAGAAACAAAAGGTGATGGAGAAGGCTGATTCGGAGGATACAAAGAGCTTGGAGGCCTAAAGAGGTGAAAAAATGGATGATGAGGATGCGGATGATGAACTTGAGGGAGTTTAAGGACCAACAATTTTGAGGTGCATGATTCGGAGGAAGAGGGAGAGGAAGAGAATAATGACTACCTATTTGTTCAGAGGAAGGATAGCCAGAAGGAGGAAGGCGCTCAAGAAAAAGGATAGAGTGAGGAAGTAAGTATACAAAGAATCAGAGGACCCCAAGCCTCACAAAGGAGAAAATAAACGAAGTCGCATAAAAGGAAGCAAAAAAATCATTGAGACCTTGGTAGAGAAATAATTGGAGTGAAGCGTGGAGATAGTGTTGAAGGAGGATGAAGAGGAAAGTGTCGGGAAAGATCATGAAAACACAGAAGGATTCCCAAGTTTGATGGTGAGCTTCCCAAAGGGAACGCACATAGGAGGAAGGTGCACAGAGACCTAAAGGGAAAATGGATTATGTTGATGATCCAAACAAGGTGTTGTGTGTGACCTTCCAAAGCACTGTTTCGATAGAGAAAATTTTGGCTATGGCATCGTTTGATGTGGAAGGTGCATACCCTCAGATAAGGAAAATGCTCTCATGATCATGTGAGTCCCACCTCGATGAGCTCAAATTTGAAGTGAGCCAAGGGGCATTAATGTAAGTACCATAATCAAAAGGGAAAAACCCCTTGGTAAATTCCCAGCAGCTGTCTTACGAAAAAATCTGCAATGCGTTGAACAAATTCTCAATCGAGGTTGAAGCCAGAATATTTAGGGGGTGTTAGGAATTAATTATATCTAATGTGGAATAATTCCTCATAATCACAATAATAAGAAGTATGAATAGAATTACAGAAATGAAATATGCACAACACCAAGACAATATTTAACGTGGGATACATCCACCAAGAACACTTGCTCGAGATTTTATTACAAGCCAATAGTCTTTGATTCATAATAAAGATCTTGTTTGGAGCTGCGCTCAACAAACCCTCCCGAATCCAGCTTAAATTCATAAACTATTCACCTTCACAAAACACACTCATATAAATCTTATTGATGTCCATCTATTTATAAGTACATCAATAGGTAGCTGAAGAGGCGGTTTTACAAAACAATGGGTACCGAACAAAGGCCCAAAAACAGAAGTTACCCATTACCCATGGGTTAATAAACTACAAAGTGGTATGCTGTAAAAATATATGAGTGTAACACATGGAAGGTGTACCAAACTCTAACATGAAAACAGGCTCCACAAACATAGTGGGAATGACGAGTGAATTTTTCGGAAGGAAGAGCTAGAAAAGAAGGAAGAAGAGCTCTGGAAAAGGCTAAGGAGTTAAAACATGAGGAACTAGTAAGCGCTCAGCTAAGGCGTGAATTGAAGGAAATGACATGAAGTATCCAAGAAGATAGACATGATCATAAGCACCATTATCTTGAAGCATCAGAATTGACACCACTCATGCAAAAATATGAATCAAGCTTGTAATGTCTAGAAGAATTAACTTGTGTTCTCACCATGGAGAGGAAACCATTAGCTTTAGAGTCTGCAGAAGAAGTTTTGGCATGTCAGGAAAAGGAGGATAAAATGAAGGTGGTGGAGATTGTTTCTCAGTTCAACAAGATCATTTCCGATGTAAAGGCTGCCATGTTGATAGCAAAAGTTGTCTATGACAACTATGTAGATAGGGATATAGTGGTGAGAATCCTGTTCGTCACCCATGAGGCGGAGCTCAAGGAGTTCCAAGAGAAGGACAAGGGGAATAGGGCAAGAGAGATTAATTTTTGGCCGAGGTGGACAAGAAATCAGAGGCTATTGAGACCTTGTGAGGCTCAATCAAGAACCGACTTAAAGAATTATATCCCCAGATCACTCGAAGGATGGACGTGCTCGATGATATGGGCAAGGAATTGGAGGAGGTTGTCGAAACCATGGGTGCCAAGGGAGAAGAGTTGGGTTTTGAGGAGGTGAGCGCCCTATTCAGAAACCTTTCCAACAAGCACAGAATGAGGTCAATACTTGGGATAAGTTGGAGGCTAGACTTAAGGAAGGATTTCCCTCTCCTTTGTAGCAAGATAGTCATATTTTTCCCCCATTATTTCATTCTTCCTTGATTCTTTCCTTTCTCATTATTTATTCTTTGGGAAAGTGTCCCCTCCAGACGAAGAACAAGCATAATGTGGGGTGATGTTGGGATCCTAAAATATTGGCTAAGTATAGAGAGGCGTGTGGGCATGTAGGATCTACTTAAAGAAGGGAGCGCAAGGAGAAAGCACGCAGGACAGAGTTCTAGGAGGGTTTAGTCAAGCAAGGGGCATATGCGCATCACAGAGAAAAGGTTTCAAGACTTAGCCATATTTGGCGTATCAGACAGAACACGGTAAAAGCGTGACCCGACTACACATGCAGATTGGATAAGGTGTCAGCCTAGAAACAAGGTGGCCTAGGAAGGAATGTACCTTGTGATGGAAGATTATAGAAGGCCATCATTGCAAAGAGTGGAGAGCTTGAGCCTGAAGAAGCATGATCCCATGGAGGACCACCTTGGACACTTGGCAACGGATTTGCAACTCTCGTGAAGGCATGAAGGTGTTGGAAAAATCTATAAATACAAGCACCGGAAAAGGAAATGGAGAGATCAGAGAAAAGGTGAATCTCTACAAAAATACATGGAGAGATTTATGGGTTGGGTTTAGGAAGTTTGTTGAGATAATGGCATATCAAGGGATAGGTATATGATTTCTTTTTCATTGTAAAGGACATAAGTCCAGTTTTTCTACATGGTTCTGATCTGCACTATCATTCTGGTCTACAATGACCCCGATAAATGTAATGTGATTACTGGACATGTTCAAATATGAATATATGTGGTTTTCGGATTATACATATCTCTTTTTGTTATGTTTAGTGTGTTTCATATGAATGATTACAATCATTATGCATCCTCTTTCCCTTATGGTTTAGATCTATCTTTTTTCAATCTTCTTCTTTTCTAAATGGATACATTAGTGTAGCATTTACTCTAAGTTCTCAATTGAATAAGGGGTTTCTTCTGTCTTACGATTACGCATCTATCATAAATGTTGCATTCTTACATAACTCACATAAAGGAGGGGCTCGGCGCCCACGCATGCCTCAGGTGAGCGCACAGCCACCACTGGGTGATAGGCCGGTGCGCATGGGATTTTCCTTATTTGTTTAAGGGGTATAAAAATTGACTACAATATTACAGAGTGGAAAGGTTTTGATCACGGAGTCTCCAAACTCCTCATCACTAGTGAGTATTGTAAGAGACTGATTGGGGTCCATAGGTGATGAGATGGAAGGGGGTGATGGGCTTGGTGGAAGATGTTGGTATCTAGTGTGAAACATGAGAGCGTTGGCTTGTCTACGAGTCAAAATCATGTGACTGAAAATAGAACTAGTGATCTGAGCTTTGTTGATGATGTAAAAACACAAAAAGTGGAGAAAAATAGATCTAGAAGGTGGAATTTGATCATTGTTTTGATTTGAAAAATCAAAACATGGAGACTGACACCGGTTGGGTAACCGATGTCAGTATGAAAGGGTAAATCAACTTGCCCGGTCACTAGACCGATGCCGGTTATTGGGGATAAATGAAAGGTTTGCATATCTGGTAATAAATGATGAAAATGAAGTGAAACTGGATTCTGAAGGTGATATCAAAGACTCAAAATTATATTTAAGTGACAGAGGAAGTCACAAAGGTGGTAGGTGTGAACGAAACACTGTTTGGGAAAATGACCCAAAACATCTCTCGAACCGATAGCGGTAGTAAACCGATAACGGTATGATGATATAACCAATGGTGTTCGCAGGACCGATACCGATTACTGTGAAATCTATGAAAATATGGAAAAAGTGAATTTTGGTGATTTAGATCAAATAAAAGGACCAACTCAGAAGATGAGTATGGAAATGATTAATCCCAACACACTCAAAAACAGTCAAAATACACCAACTATGATTGTGGATTATGTAGGTAGAGAAAAAAATGGAGAAAATAAACTCACACCTCAAAACACAAATCAAGAAAAATTAGCAAACACAAATCCTATGTTGTGGCTTATGTCATTTAGGACTGACTTGTGAATAAAATATTGTTTTGGTTACCGAAGGTGCCCTACGAAAAATGACAACTATGGTCGGTTTCAGGTAAATTTTAGCGTGGTGTACCCAATATATACTTTGTAGTACACGAGGCCTTACTCTAATATGATGAATGGCCAAAAAACCAATTGGAGCCCACTGTCAACCCTCTGATCGTGTGATATTTGAAATATTCTTCGGGAAAGATGATGTTTAAGAAATGTGTAGTTTATTTTTAGTGGTTTGGTATAGAGAGAGTGTGTAAAATGTGAGCTATGGTTCAATTTTTCAACCATCAGCTGGTCATGACTTCTAGCATATAGGTTGCCCACAATTTTAAATAAGCTATAGTGCAGCATATAGAAATGAGATGCAAATATTTTAAACCCAAATCCACAATGAAATTTGATGAGAGAAATAATGAATAGGAAAGAGTATGTCTTTCACTAATGTAATATAGAATAAAAATAAGTGTTCTTTTTAATCCAAACTACAAGTTTCATTGAGACAAGTAGGAGAAGAAAAATGTTTCCAAGGGAGAAGATTTAATGTGAACTCTCTTTCAAAAAGAAATAAACACACAATGATTCCCTAAGAATGAACAATGCAAAGAACCCAAATGGGTCCCATCGGGCGTGCCAAAATGTTTCACCAATAAGTTGAAGCTTTCTAGGACAAAACATATAGAAGGTAAGTGGTTAAGGAGGAATACCTATGAAGCGAAGGTGGAAGGTAGAATGCACATGTTTTTGATGTTATCCAAGTGATCGTAGAGAACTCCTTTTTTTCTGGGAAGGACTACATGTAAATACAAAACAAGACCACAAAAGAACATTAAATAGCATATGACAGTGGACTTCCTAACATATGCTAGATCCAGGAAGCGTGATGCTTCCTAGAGAGGTTGTCAATCCATTGTTTAATTTAATGTAAATAGGAAACTAAAATAAAAAGGTCCTATTATAATGCAATGATTTAGGTTTCTCAATACAAAACAATATGCTAGATTTAATGTTAAATACGAAATGTATCACTAAGTCTAATGAAACCAAAGGTTTGTTTGGGTGGGTAGGTTTTTCAGAGGTTTGGTAAAGGTTTGGGACTGATTAGGTGAGGTCTGGGTTGGTTTTGGTTGAATAGAAGGCTTGCTAGTCTGAGGGTGTAAAATAACACAGAGACCAGTATTGGTCGGGTGACCAATGCCAGTATAGGGATGAAACCGATGGTGGTAAGGTAAACCGACGTCGATAGGGCAATGGGTGATAAATTAATAAATTTGGCTTTTTAGCCCCTCTGTAATTTCACAAAGAGTGGGGAAGGTTTGGTTAGGCTCATAATATTGATAAGAAGACTCGAGAATGTAGAGGAAGAGATTAAGAAAGGTGGAAAGACTTGAAATGGTTGGGTAGGTGGATTGGTGGGAAGATGGAGATATCCGGGTAATAGTAGAAATGGAAATATTGAAAGAAGTAAAAGATCTATAGTAAAGTAAGCACAAATGATGAAAACCACGTTACTTACTTGTTGTTATGAAGATCTCATGAATGAAGGTGGCTGGTGGTTGATAGGCGAGGTGATGGTTGGTTCAAGTGTCGCGGCAGTGCAACTTGTGTGTTCCCATGGATACTCCAACACTCTAGAAGAGAACATGTTGTTTGTGTTACACTCTGGTGGTGTGTTGTCATTGTTTAGATGCAGGAATGGATTTGAGACTCACACTTGATTGCAATAGAATTCCCAAAACTGAATGACCAACCTGTGTAAAGAGTTGTAAAATTGTATATAAAGGAACCGATGGTAGTTTAGGTGACCGACGTTGGCCGAGGATAAACCGGCATTGGTTAGGGTGAATTAGTCAAAGTTACCAAAAATATCCTAACTTTACTATGTTTGGTGTGATCTTGATTGCTAATTCGGGTCTCAAGTGAGGGTTGGTGCTTAGATAAGTGGGAGTTTTGTTAGAGACGGAATAGGACTTTAATTTTAGGGTTTGAAAGAGTCACAATTATTTAAGATAAGTAGAGACTCAATCTTAGTTAATTAATAGGATATGAATAATTCCATGGTGAGGTGTCTAGGTGATGTGGATATATGAGGTGTAAATTAAATTAATTTAATTAATAATGTGAGGATGAACATTAATTTTATTGTAAGTAATTAAATTAATATGAATGGGGGTAAGGGGTCATAGTTAGGTGAATACATTACGTTAATTAATTAAAGGGGACAAAGGGGAGTGTGACCCAAATTTGGTGTCTACATGGATATATGTGAAGAAAGGTGCAAATAAGAGAAAAAAATTCTTCTTAGTAGTACATAACATGTTCCATGTACAAATGAAGATAAAATTTGGTATTTAGACAGTGGATGCTCCAATCACATGACAAGTGATAAAAGTAAATTTTTTTTTGTATAATAATGCATCAGGTGTTGTGAGATTTGGTGACAACAACTCTGCCAACATAGTTGGAAAAGGGACATTAAGTTTAGATAATGGAAAGACTATTACAGAAAATGTTCTATATGTTGAAGGCTTGAAACATAACCTATTGAGTGTGAGTCAAATGTGTAAGAGAGGATACAATGTCATATTCCATGACCAAGGATGTGATATTATCAATGACAAGACAAGAAAAAGATTCAAAGGCCAAGTGGACAAAGAACAACATGTATGTGCTAAATGAGATAAACAATGAGAAATGCTTCATTGGTAAAGTTGATTATAGCTGGTGTGGCACAGAAGACTTGGACATATGAGCTTTGAGAATTTGGTTAAACTAAGTGCTAAAGGGTGTGTGAGACACATGCCTAAGATTATCAAACCCATGGATACACTATGTAAGGCATGTCTACATGGTAAATAGACAAGGAGGTCATTCAAGTCAAAGGAGTACTCTACAACAAGACCGCTGGAATTGATTCATACAGAGACTTGTGCGTCCCTACTAGAACTGAAGGAATATCAGGTGAAGTATATTTTATGTTGCTAATAGATGATTATACAAGAATGACTGGGTAGCATGTTTAAAAAGAAGTCGAAGCCCTAGATAGATTTAATAATTTCAAGGCATTAGTTGAAAATGAGAAGAACAAGAAAATCAAATGCCTAAGATCATACAGAGGTGGTGAATTCTGGTCAAATGAGTTTGATGAGTTATGTGAAGAACATGGAATCAGGAGACAATTCTCAACCACATGGACTCCTCAAGCAGAATGGATTTGTTGAAAGGAAGAACATAATAATGCAAGAGATGGTAAGGACCATGCTAAATGAATCCAAACTCCTAGACATGTATTGGAGTGAAGCAGTATATATCGTGGTCTATCTTTTGAACAGATCTCAGTTGAGAGTAAACAGTGATAAGACCCCTATGAACTATGGAAGAAGAGGCCTACAAATGTGAAGCACATCAGAGTGTTTGGAAGAAAATGCTACATCAAAAGGGATGAAGAAAAATTAGGCAAATTTGACTCAAGGAGCGATGAAGGTATATTCCTTGGATACTCAGCGGTTAGTGTGGCCTACAGATGCTACAACAAGTAGTTGTAAAAGATAGTGGAAAGCACTAATGTGAAGGTGGATGAGGCACAATATGGAAAACTAGCACTCAAAGCATACTGGTGGAAATGAAGAACAAGAAGATGATGAAGACTTTGACAGTCTGCGTGAAGAAGTAGAAGAAGAAGAAGAAAGACCAGACACTAAGGCACCCTCAGGAAAGTCAAGAAGGATCATCCTACAAATCAAATCATTAGAAACAAGGATGGCAACATCCTAACAAGAAGAAGACTCAGAGAGCAGAAAAGTCATGAAGATATAACACTCATGTCCATGATAGAACCCAATAATGTTCTTTGAAGCAAGCAAAGATCAACATTGGGTAGACACCATGAATGAAGAATTGGATCAGATCGAAAAGAATGAGACATGGGAACTAGTACCCAGGCCACAAGACAAGAATGTGATTGGAACCAAGTGGGTCTTTAGGAATAAGATGAATGAGAAAGGATAAGTTACGCGCAACAAGGCCATACTAGTATGCAAAGGATACATGCAAATGGAAGGGATTGACTTTGATGAGACATTTGCACTAATTGCAAGAATGGAGGCAATAAGGTTGTTTCTAGCTTACGCGGCATATAAGAAGATCAAAGTGTTCCAGATGGACGTGAAATCAGCCTTCCTAAATGGTTTCCTAAATGAAGAGGTATACATTGAACAACTGATGGATTCTCACTAACTGAAGATAAAGATTATGTGTGCAGGTTGAAGAAAGCTTTATATGGATTAAAGCAAGATCCTAGAGCTTGGTACAACAAATTAGACTCATACCTCATTGAGCAAGGTTTCAGAAAAGGAGTTGCAGACATAAATCTATACATAAAAGAAGAAGGAGAACATCTGCTCATTGTAATAGTATATGTGGATGACATCATTTTCGGTGGAGATCATGACAAGATGACATATGAGTTTGTAGGCTTGATGAAAGAAGAATTTGAGATGTCAATGTTGGGAGATTTATCTTTTTTTTTGGTCTACAAATCAATCAATCATACATAGGTATATTCATCTCACAAAGCAAGTACATCAAAGAGATGATGAAAATATTTAAGATTGAAGACTGCAAACCTATTGGGACACCAATGGAAGTTGGATGCAAGCTAAGCAAAGATGATGATTCACCAAAGGTAGACAAAACATTGTACAGGTCCATGATTGGTAGTCTACTTTACTCTGACATCAAGACCAGACACCATGCAGGAGGTAGGACTAGTTGAAGATTCCAAAAAGATCCAAGGGAGACATACCTCAAGGCAGTAAAGAGAATCTTGAGATATCTCATGGGAATAATTGAATATGGACTATGGTACCCCAAAAGCAGTGACTTCAGTATAAAGGCATACACATATGTAGATTGGGCTGGAAGTGTTGATGACAGAAAGAGCACAAGTGGGGGAGCATTCTTTATTGGAAACTGCTTAGTCTCCTAGTTAAGAAAAAACAGTCATCTATAGCTCTTTCAACATGTGAAGAAGAGTATATAGCGGTTGCAATGTGTTGCACACAAGTTTTATGGATGAAGCAGACATTGGAAGATTATAAGGTAAAATATGAAAAACCAATTCCTTTACTATGTGATAGCACAAGCACAATAAGTGTCTCCAAGAACCCTGTGTTCCACTAAAAAACCAAGCATATACCTATAAGGTATCACTTCTTGAGGGAACAAGTAAATGAAAGGAAGATTATTCTAGAATATGTGAGCACTAAAGAAGAAATTGCAGATATAATGACCAAGTTCTTTGCCAAAAGCAACATTTGATCACTTAAGGAATGAATTAGGGGTCATTTCTGATCCCGCAAACAACTAGAGGGTGTGTAGAGAAGAAAGAGCGCATTCTTAGACATTATCTGCTCCTAAAAACAGTGCTTAAGTGAGGGGGAGATAATCTATTAGCTCAAAATTATCAAAGCATGCATCAGCTCAGGGGGAGTATTGCAGCAGAAACACCAAAACATACGGATGAAAAGCATAAGCCTAGGGGGGGTTTCTTGAGGTAAGAACATGAAGAAACTAACTTACAAGCATATTCAGTTATATGCGGCATAGATGGCCCTTTTTCATTGGTGTCAAAGGGGGAGAGATAAAGAAACCAAAAACCAATCCATGAGATATAGAAGAACAGGAGAAAGGCGAATTCAAGTATGCAATCATTTTTCCATCAAAAGGTTATAAGATTATACATGTTTCTACATGCTGGAGTGTTTCCATTAATGACAAAGGGGGAGATTGTTGAATATTTTTCATTGTTATATGTGTTGTCATTGATGTCAAGATTGATGAGTTGATATCAAGTTGCATTGATGGAAAAATGAGTCAATTGGTAAAGTGAGCATGCAAGCAAGATGAAGGTTGATTGATAGTTTCAACTGAAAAAGATTTGAGATGGTTGAGGATAAGTCCTAAAGGACTTATACAATATTTGTGCAAGCCGTAAATATAAGGTGATAGCCGCCAATTACATAAGAGAGTCGCGGCATAAAGAAGCTCAAAGAAGGAACTGTGGACTAAAGGAAAGCTCCAAAAGAAGTCGCTGAAGGAAAGTGAGTGCCACAGAGTGAAGAAGGTAAAGTTGCAGGTATGAAGATTTGGTGAATGCTACGTATAAAGGGAAAAGATGCAAAACGTAGATAAGTAGAAAATTTGCTAAGTATAGAAGATTGCCACAAACAAAGATATCCATGAAGAACTAGAAAAGGAGAAAACTTGTAGAAGGTAGCAGACAAGGAGGAAGCCGCGAGAAGTTGAAAATACGCAAAATTCATACAGATGCCACCGATAACTAAAAATCCGCATAAACAAGGGAAAATCCAAAGGACAAAGGAGAAGCTGCGACATGAAGGAAAAGATCAAAGATGCCAAAGGAAGTCGTGGAACGTTCAAAGTGAATTGGAGTGGATCAAGGAAAATTAGTTAGAGTTCAAATTAAAAGAGTGAACATTTGCATTCAGATTTTGAAGGAGATTTGATTGACAGAGAATTGCAACTACAAGTACAACTGGAAATTTGCATAGACCAATGAAATTATCTATTCCAGCTACCAAGTATTTAATGCATGTTGACCACGAGGTAATTTGGTTATAAGCTCGATGGAGATTCTTGATTTCAAGGTGAATTAAAATAAAGTAAAGAAGATGGGCCTCCATTTTAATTACTCAATGCGAATTCTAAACAATGCAAGTTTTCTATTTTTGGAAGTCGGCTAGTAAATCGGTTTGTCAGATGCATGGAAGAAGGAGGAATGAAGCCGAACAAGGAAATAATAAAATATGGACTCACTTGGAACATTTAATGATCCAGATTCATAGGTGACAGATCAGGAAGAGTACACAATGCAAATTTTGAAGCAAGCATTTTGGGTAAAATATGCAATAAAAGAAAAACTCGAAGTCATTCAATGTAGTTTCTCATGAGAGAAAACTAAGGCATTAGTTAAAAGATAGAGATAGAGGAAGAAAGAAGAAAATATAGTGTAATCAAGCTAAGAAGAGCTACAACGGTGAATAAGAGAGAAAGGGTGAGATCGAGCAAATAATGAAGAACATGATTGAGCTAGGAAAGTGATCATAATCCATTATATTAGCAATTTTTGTAACTACATGATCAAAATGTATATGTAAAGAAGTCTAAGTTGTAGCTTAACACATTCAGGGAGTTGTAGATTCCTTGTAGGTAGGCACAGTAGAAGATAATCTCTTGTGATACGTGATATTCACTTGAGTCCTTTGTTGTGTGTAATATCAGTATAGGTGTAGGGGTTGGTGCTCCTTATGGGATTGGTGTCTCATTGAACAAATCTGGTAAGATGTGTTATATTCTTATGAGTCCTTGCTTTGTGTAATATAAGTAACGGTTTGGTGGTTTTTTCCCGAAATGGTTTCCCACTGTAAATCTTTGTGTTCAGTGTTTATGTGCATGATGAATACTTGATTTATTGTATGCTGCTCATACATATAGATTGGTAAAGAATATAAAATTGAATCAAGAGTGTAAAAGTTTTAATCTGCATTGATTCACCCCCTCTTAGTGCTTGTGATCTACAAAAATTTTGCATGTTTAAAAGATCCAGGACTCATGTTAGTGTGATATTTCTGGAGATAAAACTCACATATTTTTTAATTGGTAATGTAATGCTTGGGAAAAATTAGTTCGAATGACACCAGACATTATAAAGGGATCACATAGGATTTTTTTAACATCACAAATCTTGCAAGTGACTTTAAGAAAACACGTATGTAAAATGAAACATGTATTATTTGAAAGCAAAGTAGAAAGGAAAACATGACACCTAAAATTAGGAAAATGACCTTTCTAGGTGTTGTGGTTAGCTGCTCAGATCCCCCTCATTTTTTATGTGTATACCTCTGGTAGATTCTAGAGGTATTGGTATAAAAAATAATTTGGTTCAACAAAATTACCAGAATTCCAATTGTGTACAAGTGATTAAAGAGATTCTACAGTGGGTCTATGGATGCAATGTTTAAGGGCATAAAAACATGCCTTTGCAACCAAGAAAGTGGTAAATTTTACTTTGTAAAAGTGGGAAAATATTCAAAAGTAAAAGAGGTAAAGAGAAAACAATAAAAAACTTGCTTGAGAGAGTGAATGTGGCTATTATGTATCCACTTGTTATTGTGAATGTGACATGAATAAATTCTACGCAACAACGAGGCCACATACGGGTGTTGTTGCTTCATATCGCCGCCACTCTGCTCGCGCTTGGCACTATGTGTCCCCTCCACCAATCCTTCCTCAAGTCACATCCCAACGCCACATCACATGAGCTACAATGAAGGGCGTTGGAGTTGTCCTTCAGTGTCTCCCACCACCACCGGGTCGTTGGTCCACACTGTGTAGCCATCTCTTTCAAATTCTCTTTTCACCATCCCGAAGCGCGCTCAACGCACCAGCATCGTGGCTACCTGGAGCACTATGATTCATTAATAAATGTTTTAGTATGAGGAAGATGGTGGCCTCATTTATAAAATTGAGAATTCACAAAACAAGATTTAACTAGTTGATTAATATTTCACAATATATCGGCAAAACATGTCTAATAAACCACCAAATAGAGCAAGACATCCATATGCGATAAGACATGGGCATCAAAAACCATTCAATAACCTCGAACATAGGAAGAAAAATATGGAATACCTACTCTACTTTCAATCTTCTTTGAAATGGAGTCTGCTAACAAATGCATGTTTTCAGATCTTCCGCCCTTATCAAACCCATTTGGAAGAGAAATGCATAAACTCATGAAAAATTGGTGTTATCTCTTACATGTTCACTGCCCTCCACATCCAACTGGTCATAGTTGAACCAACCAAATTTTCAATGGAGGAAGCACCCATTACCTCTTCTGTCAATTACTTGAACCACAAAAATGGAAATCATCCATAAAAAATGGTGCCTTATTAAATGCACTAATAAAAAAATTAATTACTGACTGGATGGCCATACTACATCTCCATCGAATGGTTGAAACTACTAGATCCTAGTTAAGCAAGACATAACAAAAAAATATATTATACTTATTGAGTGGCCAGGACTTCTTCAATGGTCCTCCCTTTGTATAGTGATAATCTCTACCGTCAATTGTCGCACTGCAAGGAAACAAGTCATGCAGTGTAAACGCCTTTCGACGTAATAAAGATTGGGTAATAAATTAGATGTATTGTATTTGAGATTTTGTAAGAAAGGTGAAAATAGAAGATTGGCCTTACAACCCTGGAAGTTGGAAATGGAACTCATTTTCTAAATAATTGTAAGTTTGCACTAAGTGACTAATTTCTATCATTTTCTTTAAATTTGTTTTGAAATTGTAATTTGAAATTTTGTATTAATATTATCATAAACTTTAATTATGTTTATGGATCTTCACATTGATTAGTTCAACATTAATTTTTTTGGGAAAAAATGAATATGTGAAAAACTATGGAATTGATTAGTCCAATCTTTATCCATAATTAAATAAAAGTCACATAACTATAAGAGAATATTACAAAGAACACCACCATCCAAATAAAATTTAACTGAATTTATGTATTTTGTTAGTTATTAGACAAACCTCTACTAAATCTCAACTCAATAGAGGACATCCCGGTAGGAAGCAGGGCCACTTGGGTTTGTCGTAAACACAAATTTAACGTCAAAATTAAATTTTAAACATCATATGATATTCATATAATTTTCTAGACCGCCAAAAAATTTTACTGTGCCATGTAACATTGAACATCAAAATCCAAGCACTGAGAAGATTAGACAAATCAAAATATAATGAATTAAACATCACATATCTTGTTCGTCAACATGTTTTGAGATTAGCCTCTTTGAAAAGCTCTTAATTTCTTGCAAGTACTTACCCACATTCAAATCCATGCGTATATCCTTTATGGATTGGTTAGAATCTTTGGAAAAGCTCTTAATTAATGTGAGTTCTGGTCTTTGAGTACCTGATATAATAATTATTTATCTTTTTCTAAATGGGTTGAATGAGGGCCTTGTAGTTGTTAGATACCTATTAGCCTTTGGCTCTCTACCTCCTGCAATAATGGTGAATTCTTGGCATTAACGATCAGATATTAAACTAGCAATTGCAAATGAGTTGCAAGTTACGCCGGAGAGGGAATGAGATTTGTGTATACAATATAGTATGGGTACAAGGTGAAGGTGATTTGTGTTTGTATTGCATTACAAGTGGGGTTTGCGTATATATATGTACAACTCTTAACTTATTTAATGTTGGAGTTTACCAATGGATCCTAGATCGTGGTATTGTTTTGTGCGCATGATGGGGGAAGGAGTATTTCCATGCCTTGTACGCCGTGTGCCAATGCTGTGTTGTAAAGTCTTTTCTCCTCCTCCTTGCGTGATTTTACGTTCTTGGTATATCTCATTCGTGCGTAGCGTTCAAACGTAAAAGCTGGTTGGATTTGTAGATCGTTGATGGCACGAACTCTTGACATTGCTGTGAATGTTAGTCCTTGACGGTCAACATTTCCGATGTCTACTGTGGCCTTGTCAAGAGTTAGGCCCTGTGATTTGTGGATGGTAAGGCCCCAAGACATTTTTAGTGGGATTTGGCGACAATTTCCACGTGTGACAGGAGGTAGGGGCAAGTGTGTTGGGTTGAGTATGTCCCATGGGGGCCCTTGGTAGTGTTTGAAGTTGACAACAACAAAGGATGGCAAGTCCGGTGGTTGTGTTTCTGGGTTGTACACGATATCTGTCACTTGCCCGAGTGCACCATTAACCAATCCTGAGCTAACCCATAAGTTAGATGTCAACATGACCTCTTGTCCTGTGCATAGGAAAACTACCGGGTCTAGTTGAGTGTCGTTGATGTCTGAGTCAGAGTTATGTTTGCTTTGTTCTGCGATGCTCATTGCAATTGGTACGTGCAAGGATTTTAGCATTTGTTTATTGTGCTTGTTTGCTAGGTCCTTTGTTGCAAATAGGTGCTTCTCAGTCATGAACATGGATTGCTCTGAGGTAGACATGCACGACTTGGTACGTGACATGAGAAGAGACCAATCCTTAACGGTTGCTTCTGCGTTTCTGATGTTGGTGAACATTTCTCTGAATTCAAGTTGTGTCGAGTTTAATCCTTGTTGCCTAAAGTTTGTGTCCAAGGTGATCACGGTATCAAAAGCATGCCAAAGGGAGCTTCCTACTTTGTTGCCTACATATAATGGTACATCGTTGACCGGAGGGAGCTGGCCTAAGTCTCCCACCAAAATCATTGAGCAGTTACCGAACGCGTGGTTACTATGTCGGGGGAATGCCTCACGAAGTCTTTTGTTGATGTTGTGTAACATTGTAGGACCTATAAAGCTCATTTCATCTATGAGTATGTAATGTATGGGACTCATACGCTCTTGGAAGATTGCTAGGGCTTGGCCTTCAAGAGGTTTCATGTCGGATATGGGTATTCGGAGGGAAGAATGTATAGTAGATGATTTTATATTGAATGCAACAATACATTGGGCAACTACAAGGAGGGAAGATTTTAATTTGCCAGCCATATTTTCAAGCCCATTTCTTATGCATTGTATGAGGTATGATTTTCCTGTACCAGCGGTTCCCTGAATGATCATCTTCAATGGTGGGTGTTCCCCTTGTTGAGTTGCATGGGAAAGCACAATTGAGTAGGCAAGGTGTTGTTTTGATGATAGCTGCAGAGCGTCTAAATGGGTAGGTGGAGTAACAACTGGTGGTGAATTTTCAGTGCGGGAAATGTCTATGAATTTAGGTGCACTTATTTGTAAGGCAGCAGGGATTGAATGAACCTTCCAATCGTGGTTAATGTCAAAGTCACGAAGGCCTATCATGTCTACATCATCAATTGTTGTATTGAGTGTTGGGTGCATGCGTGATATATGCTCCCATTCAAATAGTTGTGCATGCAGCGGATTAGATCCTTGCGAGTCATTGTCGTCGCTACTTGCCCCAGTTGTAGTTTCTTCTAGAGTAGTGGCTCTATTAACATGTAAAGGGGCGTAAGAGTTTTTCATTTTTTCCCATTGGTTAGTTATTTCAGATGTGGAGATGCCAATGTTTGTTTGGATATGTCGAAAGGGTTTATAAAGCAGAAGCTCTGTCCAGCAGAAATCCTCATAGTGTATCACATCTGGGGTGGGGACATCACTGTATCGGGGGAATACGCAGACGACAGCAGGGGTTCTTCTTTGTAGCCATTGAGTAACTTTCCTTTGGCTGTTGTAGGACCAGGAATGAGCAGCTTCAAAGAGGGAGGTGTTCTCTAATTGTGTAGGGCGTTTTATGTATGCATCTATGAATGAAGGGAATTGGAATGTGTTTCCTAGGTCTGGGAGGACACGTTTGAATACCTGCTTACCGATGGATAGGGTAATAAATGTTCGGCTACAACTGGAAAGGGGGAGTTTTTGTAACATGTGGCATGTTTCTTGTGCACCAATGTCCCGGTCGACAATAGTTTCAAAGAGGAATTTGTTGTAGGCCGTCTTTGCAGGGTGATCGACGCTAACTTCATTAGATATCCTTGTCAACATGTGATGGTAGCTTTCTGATTTCTTCTCTGCCTTGGCTGCATATTTTGCAATGTATTGTAAGACCGCATGTCGTGACACAACAGGCTGGCAGTCAACATTGGCTCGCCATAGTGCTAGCATGTCTGAGTTGTGTATGTTGACCCGTGCATCATTGCGTGTAGGGGTGTACTTTTTTTTACCGGTTTCATCTAAGCCCAAGCTCGAATACTCTTGGAGTGGCCAAGGGGCTTTATATCTACATTGAAGTGTCCCATTTTTTTCTGCAAGCAGGTTGCCTCACTACATTTTGTGTGGCATTGCACGCGGTTCAACAAGTTCTCATAGTCAGCTACTGGGTTGTTTGTAAGTATCACGTATGTGTCTAACAAGCACGGGTCATCTTCTTGCGAACGATGTATCTAACGTTCTCCACTCTCAGGGCCCCTTGGATTCCATGCAGTTACTAATTGGTCGAAGTAAGTCTTTGCCGCATCAAGTTCACGGGGGTTGTCCTAGTTTAGGACCTCCATGTTTGGTGCATTTGGAAGCCATATAAATCCGTGGATATGAGCCGAGCCTCGGTGTTGCCATTCATACCTGTATTTTGCACAAAGAGGGTCCAACTTGGTAAATGGGGTAGGCGGGGTATTGTATTAAAATCTAAGTGGTAGTGAGCTCACCTGTACCAGTAGTCAGTGCAATGCATTTTTTTGAAGCACCTCCTCACAAAATATTGTAAATCTTTTTTCCATGTATGCAGAGGCGATATGGGGGTGCATGTTCAAGTTCGCGTTTCTCCATTACTGGCTAGTTGTTGAGGGTGGCATCGGTGTTCCTGGCATTGCTCTGTGTAAATCTGGCCATTTAGTATCTGCTGCACTTAAAGTGAAGAAAAGTGTAGGGCTTTCTAGTTGGGTTATCATATCTGTGAGTTCATGTCTGCGCTTGCACCAAAATGATTTAGTTCCTCGCAAGTTGGACCCAAAGCGCATTAGTTGCTCTGCAATGTGGGCATCTGGGTAGTGTGCAAGTTGCTGGCGTAACATCAAAACTGTGGTAGGCAAGTTGTCGCCTATATTTTTTTGTGAAAACAACAGATGTTGATTGGCTTCTGTGGTGCAACATAATGTTGAGAATGAAGTAACGAAAGCGCGGATGGCTTCCAAATCTGTTATCATGGTAACATAGTAGGTGTAGTGTGTATTCATGCATGTGAACCCTCTTGATGCGTGCTTGGTGGAACAATGCAACCCCTGTAGGGAACAATGTTGGAAAAGCCATAGATAGCAAACCCTCAGTGTCATATTACGACCGAGATGAACAATGTGTGGCACTCAATTGGTCAGTAGCGGAGTTTTTTTCTGCCTTCGATGAAATTTGTTATTTGGTCAACTTCTGAAGTGGCTGGAGGGAGGGAGGACACAAAAGATGATGGTTGTCGCTCGTGGGTATTTGGTGGGGAACTTGGGCGAAGCTCTGCTTCTGGTTGTGCTTCAGCATTGTCGGTGATAGTTGAATTGAAGTGTGGTAGGGAAGTAGATATATCAGTACTGTGATGTGGTAGGGAATGCAATGCAGGTTGGTCTAGGACAACATCCTTGTAGTAAGGGTCATGAGCTATTTTGAATTGCAATGCAGCCAAAACACGAGATCTACTTACAAAGCAGTCATAAGCTTTATTTGTTGCTCCGATTCTTCGAATGATTAAGATGTCCAAGTCTTCGACGCGCCGAGGCAAGTGTTTAGTTATGGATGAAACTTCTTGGGGGAAGCATATGGTGTGGCCCCTATATTTGTATTGGCCACCTACAGCGTGAGTCACTTGCAATATTGGGTTGACCCTTGCTATCAACATTTCCTCAACTTGTGTAAGTGAAGATAACACCTTAGGTTGCGGGCCTGGGTCCATGTTATTCCAACTTGAGAAGCGGCGATCATCCTTTTCAACAATGCATCTGTGACAGGTATGGGCACCTTTGTAAAGCCTTGTACGTAGCCCAACATATAATTCATTACAACATGAACATGTGTTTGGAGGCGGGAGGTGATCTATTCTTTGGCGGAATTGGCGTTGTGTATCTTGGAGTGAATGCGTATTTGGTGTGTGATCTTCGAGTAGGTTGGCATGGTTGGCTATATAGACTGGCGCTTGTGTGTTCAGCTTTTGTCGTTTCATGCAAGCTATATGGCGACATACCTCAACCGAGCCTTTGCATTTTTCTCAGTTCGTGTTAGGCTTGCAAAAAATGAGTTAAAAAGGTAACAGTAATTAGGTATAGAACGTAGTTAATGCAAGCAAAAAAGAAAAGTTCTTTTGTTTGATTGGAGTGAAGTGTAACAATGTATGTTGACAGTATTTGCATTGCTAGTATAAAGTGACTTTGATTGCACCTGAATATGTGTATTATAAAGACATATTAAGAACACATAGTGGTATATAAATATAGGAAAACTTGAGCACAACATGCGTTAATATTAAAGGTTATATAACTTATGAATGCAAAAACCTATATGTGGAGTAGGTGGTATGGTAAGTATGTATTGGTAAGTTGCTCATATTGTGTGGGTACAAGTATAATATGTTTTCTGAGGTAGTGTAGGATCTTTTTCATCAATACATAGTTAAGGTGTTGCGAGGAATGCATCTAGTGGGGATTCCTGCATGCTGGAAGTCATGTCCTTAACTGCAGCGACAACAGTGCACTGGGCTTTCTCTTCTGACTTGTAGACCTCTAGCTTCGCGGATATTGTGAACATGTAGCGGTGGAACAGAATTGGCTTAACAACAGGCCAAAACTTGTCAGGTGTTGGTGCAAGAAGTTGTAGCTCTTGTGCTGATATACCCATGATTGATGTAGCAACCTCATCAAAAGCAGTTACCCATGTTGTTGATGTGCCATCCTCAATGATGAAGTGTAATGCATATTTGTAGTCGCAATGAGAGACGTCGTGCTTGCATTTTTGGCAATACCAAGAGGAGTTTGCAGTTAGATCAAGTTTTTTCTTGCATTGTTGGTTGTTAACAATTGATGTGCATGCTGGATAGCTAAAGGAGGACATATTAATGTGTATAATTGTTGCTGCGGTGGAGAAGGTGAGCGGTTTACCTAGCTGCGAGGAGGATTTCATGCCTGCGATATCAGTTTTCTCAATTTTTCCAATACTCACTGAAGGGTATGCAGTTGTAGAGGCGAGCGAAGTAAACCATGCACGCAGTGCATGAGCCTCAGTTATATCAGGATCTATGAAGATTTGTGTATTAGGGCCTGTGGCTAATGTTGTTCCTTTGAAAGTTGTAGTTTTTGCTCTCTTAATTGCAAGAACTGGTCGGATTGATGTCTGTGTAGCACATAATTCACTCAGAAGTTTGCCCTCATTGTCACTAAAAGCGCCCCATAATGTTGCCTCAATACATAGTGTTGAGTTATCACTTAGTACGACTGTGCGTTTGTGGTTGAAAGTACTATCACTTTTCCTGATAGTGGAGGGGGCGGTAATGGATAGTGCAATAGCTAGTAGGTCAATGGTGGATTTGGCGGGGGCGGAGTTGATTTCTGCTATTGTTTTGAAGCGGAAAAGATATTGCGGTATGTTTACGGACTGGTTTGTACTAAGCTTTACAGAGGAGTCCAAGTCTAGGATGATGTCCCAAGGAGTTGTGGAGTTGTTGTAATCTTTTTTTGCAGTCCGCAAGGTGCCTCCTTTGATTGTGTATGTTTTACCTAGTTGTATTTGGTTGTAGTAAGAAGTTGTAGCTAGGTCAAAAGAAGTCACCACTATATCTGAGTTGCTTTTGTCGATAATGTCGAAGTTGAAAACCTGCCCTGTGCGTTTTTCCGTGCTGTAGTTGTTTAGGTTTCCTTTTTTGATGACCCTGCCTTCAATAGTCCAAACGCTTTGGTAAGGATTTAACGATTTAATTGGCGTGAGTTGCATGCAGTGTTCAGGTCGGCCTTCACGAGTAGCCGGCGCCAAAGTATCTGTGCGGGATGTCGGCATGTGTACGGCCAGTTGGGGAGGAACAACGTTGGGGGCAATGGAGTCTGCGATGCTGGTGGTTCCTAAACAATAAAATAAAATGGAAATGAATTAGCAAATGGGGTAATGTTAAGTACGAGGGAGCATGCGCTAAACCATAAAGTGGGGAAACCAAGTTATGGCCCACGTAAAGTGTTTTTTTAGAGAATAAGCACGTAAAGATATGTACAATGGGGAAGATGTTTATATAACACAACAGTTTCTATGCTCATTCTTTAAGTAAAGTACGAAACATATGTACAAGCAACTCTATTGTATATATCGTGATTGGAATTATACAAAACTTTTGACGACGGTTTCAAAATGGAACATGTACACCATATTTATGCAAGTATAGGTTTATCAAGTTAGACCTTCAAAAAGAGGCTACTGTGGGGTAGGATGAAAGAGGTGGGCATATGTATGAGCAGTGCAAAGTTGTAGTAGGGGTGAGGTAGGGACTTAAATTAAAGGGATGCAAGATAAGCTTTGAATGCAGCTCTAATGGAGTGTTCCTCGCCGCCAGAGTAGTACTGGTCGTAGCTGAGCGAACGAAGGAAAGTGTACAATGCGTCAAGCCTAAGGTACGTTGCATCTACCTTGTGCATCATGTCTAAGACAGTGGTTAAATCACTATCGAGAATCATTGCTGATGGGATGAGGGACTCTGATATTCTACCAGAAATGGTTGAGCATGTAGCTGCAACAGAAGTAGCCAAAGTATGGACAGAAGTCGCAAGCGGTGGCTGGACACTTTGTATTGAGCTTTCGTTGGTGGTTGCTTGGGTTGCATATGACTGAGGTGTCCCATTTGAAGCGACCAGTTCAATAGGAGGGCTCCCGACAATGGCACCAGAGGTATCATCAGATATTGTGATAATGGATGGGCTTCCACTTGGAGTGGCCATAATACCTGGAAAAAGCAACCAACTTTGTTAGTATAAATTTAGCTTCTACTGACAAGTACAGAAATATATATACATATATATGACACGGATTATGGTTAGGACAAAGACAGAACCATGATATTTAGTGAATGTCATGCAATTGAGTTAGAGAAGTGCTGAAGAATTCTAAACATTGCAAAAAACATTGGCTCGCTGAAACTGAAATTGCAACTACATCCATAAATCATATATCATATATTTCATCCATAATTCTCTGTATGCAACTATGGAAATGTCAGACATGCTCATTGTAGTTTTTAGCAGAGCTTACATAAAGATTATCACTAACAGATTAAGAGCCTTTGAACTATCAGCAGCAAAACATATTCCAATACAATTACTCTACCCGAGATGATTAAACAGCTGCTGTCCACTTACAGGTGAAACTATTTCATGATTATTATGTGCTTATTTATAGTATGTATCCATAGTACATTTCTTAAGAAAACATGCTAATCCCAATCATGGGAGCATCTAATTCTATTACACATAATTGGAGGCCCCAACAATTACCAAAAACAATAAAAAAACTGAAACAAATAAATTAAATAGGTTCAATTCCATGCAATAATTGTTCGACTAAACCCGAATCCCAATCATGGGAGCGTATAGTTCTATTACACAGAATTGGAGGCCCCATCAATTACAAAAACAATGAAAAGACTGAAACAAAAAGCCCAACACATATACGTCGCAACTATTTTAGCAGCAACACCATAGCCTTCCATTTCTAAGTAGAATGTCCCTCAACAGGGTCCTAAGCTCCTGAAGGCCTCCTCCATGTACCAGCCCCTCCAGACCGATCTTCATCCCGCATACGGTCTAAACGCTGGTCTGAACCTCTCTCCTAGCCGCATAGCATTTTATGTTGTAAGTTGTGATTGGGCTGATGAATAACAATAACAATAACTTCAAGAAAACTACGCCCTGGACTCACTATAACTACAGATACTAAGACAATATACCAAAACGTATGTACCTAGTTTTTACAAATAATTCTAACTCAGGAGACTATTTTGACTTAAAAGATGTGACCAATAATGAAAGCATGGCTGAGCATACTGCGCATTTTGTGAAACATATAAACCCAATAAAATACGTTCATCGCAACAAAACAATAATTTGCATTATTTATATTTCCCTGCAGAATTATTACAGCGAATAAATGAAAGAAATACAGAGAAGGAAAGAAATGCTGCTAAAAACTGATCCAGGATGCTAACGAGGAAGAGCTGTCACAGGAATCGAGCTTCACACCTCCTGTTGCTTCCGCGGCCGCCAGGCAAAGACCGCTTGTTGGATGGTATATGACCTGGTGCGAGGCTCCTTGCGAGGAAAAGGGATCTGAACAAGATTTTAAAAAAATTACAGATCAAAATCAAATTTGTATGGCCTTTTTCTGTCAATTGAAGTAAATATAATTATTACCATGGAGCGGTTTCTGTATGGACTTCAATCTGGCAATAAAGGTAGGATTCCGGAGGCCGTCCCAGCGGGCATTGAGAATGCCGTAGGTTTCTTCGAACCCTGGCTGACTGTTGCGAAAATAATAGCTACCCTGCAGCGTCCACAGCGCCCATTCGAAATCTCCGTCGGCGGCAAACGCCAGAAAGCAATTAATATAATTGTTGTCTTTCACACTTACTCCCCTCTCATCTATGCCAGATGGTGCAGGATGTAAATTTAAAAATGCAGGGGTGTATTTATAGAGAGAGATAGTTTAAGCAGCCTGTAAGAGGAGGACAACAGGTAGACAACAATGACCGACTCTGTAAGAAATGCAATTACTCCTCTAAATATCGCACCAGCACACTGTTTCTAACATCAGCTTTGCACTGTTACAGAATTGCACGTATATTTCATTCACAAGCTTTTATTCGCCTGATGCATACACAGTGTGCAGTTTCCAACGGGAGTTATTGCGAAGCGGTGGACAAGCTGTGACTGTATTTATGCTCAGCGGTAGCCAGGCAGACCACCGACCCTGAACATAGCCGCCAAGCTGTATAAGTTAAAAAGTATTATTATGAATGAATCTGAAGCTGTTCATTGGGCGAGAGGAAACAATCTTCTTTGCCTCCCATTTATTCTTTTCTGTTTATGGAAGTTGATGAAGACGACTCTGGCGGGAATAAGTAACGTGCCGATTAACAATAAAAAGTATTCGACCTAAGTATTTCCTATAACAGCTTTATCGGTCATATATTTGTTTGTATTAAATATTAGGTGTTCTACTGTTTTGCGTAGCCATCAAACGTGTTACGGATATAACGAAGTACTCGACCTTACTTTCACGCTGAACCGGAAATATTAATTGAAAATCCAAAGCAAACTCAAATTTTATGGGTATATACATATGTCATCTTACTATCCTTTTATGTATGTTTATTTAAATTTAGCAAAGTGGGTAGCCGGAAAGGTTAGGCCGGAAAATGTTGCCGGAATTTGACACTTTCCAGCAAAGCCTACTTCAAAGTAAATGCCTCTAAGCAAATTAATCTTGATTTGAGATTTCACGATCACGAGACAAGTGACTCGGCATTTTTCACACATTTTGTCAAATAGTTCACATGCTCCAAGTTTTCAACTATATCCAGCATAGCACTTGCTACTAAGAGGTCAAATCACATCATATACTGTGCATACAACGTGTTTTGAGATTTGATTTCGGAAAAAGTTTTTAATTTCTTGCAAGTATTTTTAGATACTTAAGTACCTACCGCATTCAAATCCATACGTAATATATTCTTTATGGGTTGAAATGATTGATAAGTAATCTTGTAATGAAAGCTCCCAATTTCCATCGGCGGTGGGAAGCGGCACATAAGTACCACACGATAAAATCAAATCCTACATTTGACAATGTCGTACTCCTATTTAAACTACCGTCAACTCACTCCTAGTTCTACAAATGATTCTCGGTACTTGCGGTTTCAAAGCATTTACACTGCCGTCAACTCGCTCTTTATCGACGCGGTTTCACGGAGCTTTGTGATGATGATCTATTAAAAAAAAAGGTTATTTTTTCATTTACAAAAACTAGTTCGGCATTTGTGCAAATCAATTTTGAAATTGGATTCGGTAATATCATTATATTTGGACTTGGAATTACATGTTTTGCTAAGTAAATACATTGCAAACCGGGGTTTCCATAGTTCAAACCCCACAAGAAATTTTTAGTTGTACTAACAATTTGGACGTGAATTTTGTATTGAAGTCTGAAATATTTTTTCAAGGGGTACATCAACTTCTAATAATGGTGATGAGAAGGTTTCTATGAAAAATAAAAAGTAATTAATTATTAATTTTTCCTCAATATATACCCCGAAAAGCATGTAAATAATGGGAAAGACCCCTCCCACAGGTTGACAATTTTAGTGAAATCAAAAGTGGTAAGGGCAACAGAGGACATTGAAGCAAAACTTCTTTGAAGCCATTGATTGCGAAGAAGGCGAAAGGGATACATGACTTATTATGGTTGGCTGAATGTGACCACTACACCAGACCACCACTCACCACATGACTGGGACGGTCACGAGACTCATACTGCATTATCATTCGCTAGAAGGGAGGTAAACCACACATCAACATTGGGTAGATTTGTGGCAAGGAAAGTTGTGAGTGGAGCTCCAATGGCTAGGTTGGAATTGTACAAGGTCTATTGGCCCCTCCTTGAAAGAGACTCTACGGTTGAGAACACATGTATTGATGTTGGTGTGTTGGCTGCCCTAGATGATGCATTAGATGAAAGAGTTCACGTGATGAGTATTTCAATTTGAAGCAACAAAAATCCCAAGGAATATTTCTAGGATATTATACGTGGACAAAATAGATCGTGCTAGCCACGGGACTCGCATTGTATCAACCACATTTGGCAAGGAGGTAAACAACACATCAACATTGAGTGGATTTGCAACTAGGAGAGCTACATGTAGAGCTCTGATGGCTAGGTTTGCATGTGTGGTATTTTTTCATAACCCGTTGAATTGACGAAGGGCATTCCCAAAGAGCAGGTAGGATCTGTTACATACCAATCTCATTCTAAACTAGACACTGCTGAATTTGATACACCAATGGTGCGAGGGTCACGGGGATTCGTTTGAGATGTTGGAGAAGCACGATGGTGTTCTATTGGAAGCCACAAAGTTGGCCGTGGATTTTGGTCGAAAAGCTTCGTAGCGACACACCCTAAGTGAAAAAAGGTCATGTACGAGCTACCTCTCCTTGTAAAGTGCGGGATGGACAAGTGTTTCTACATCGCCGAGGTCGGGGCGGTTTCCTTTTTGGTCCCCCTTCTCTCATTAGAGGGCATAAAAACTCAAGAGAACATTGTGACAACGTTGTTGAATCTCTCCATCTACCACAACATCAAAACCCTGAACATGGAGACCCTAGATTCTATGGATGCAATAATTAGCATCTTGAAATCCCAAGCGTAGTGTGGAAGCTAAGGAAAATGAATAAGTTATGATCTCTTGTCTCTCCACTTCCACCTCTCCCTTACAGTTGTCTCTACTCTCGCTCTCTTTTTTCTTCTCCCCTAATTCAACAAAATAGGATATTAATCAAAGGTATTCTTCCTAAATCTAACCTACATAATTTTTCATTTTAATGTTTATTACATTCTATTATTTACATTCGCCCCCAAATTGTTAGAGTTACCCTTCACACTCTTTTGGAAAGAACAATGCTAATAAAAAGATCCATTCTATCTTGCTCAATGAAAACCGGTAGCTTCCTTTCTATATAACAATGGCTTACATAGATTACTACCAAAATAGATATTTGTATTTATCATAAATACCTTTATCATAGATTACCACTCTTATTCCATCGGTGAAGAATCAAACTTGGTGGAATAAGAGTGCAAGGCTTCATTGAAGCTATCCAAAAAGAGAGGAGCTATGTGGTTAGGCAAACCAATCATATTAGACACATGTTTGTTGCATTCGGTGGAAATGTTTCAAATCACCTATTATGGTGCAAGGTGGAAGTCTACTGAGAAAAGTGAATTGTAATTATATCTATCTATAAACATAAATAATCACTTCCATATAGAATATGTAACTTCATACTTGTGGATATGGGTTATTGAACCAAAAGACTAACTATGTCTCCAACAAGGTGCCGACTTTACTTGCCATTTATTCATACAAGCAACTAAAGACTTGACATATCTTTGCTACAATGTAAAGACACCAATTATTGCAAAAATGAATCGCGTAGAAATAAATTCTAATATGAATGCAACCTTTGTTTTTCAAAATCAATGTTATATTGTCAAAAATATTATTTTGAACATCAAAGATTTGTTCTTCCCATGAGAGGTCTATACTTGACATGTGCCCTTTGATGCTTGATTTGTACATAGACTAATACATTTAATCTAGAGAAATCTCAATTTGAACTTGAACATGATATTTTCCTCCTAACAAGAAGCCTCTCAAATCGTATAGAGACTAATTACAGGACCCCCTTCTATTACTACAACAAAAGGCTAAAATTTTTATTTCTTTTTTTAAAATTTATTTTGAATGATTTATTAAATAAAAACTGAATTCGTGATTTCTTTGAAGCCATATACATTTTACACATGTTCAAGTATTTTTAAATAATTTAAGAAAAAATCTTTCTTGAATTAGTGTACTTGTTGTTTTGTGTTAACCATTCAAGATGTTGTTCTAGAGAGTAAATCTAAGAAAAGTGTGAAAAGCTATCTAACACTGGTATAATCAGTGCTAATCCTGCAAGTCTGCTACTGGATCCACAAACATGACTTGAATTGTCCAAAAAATACTTACAATACTAGGATGGAAAACAAAGATCCTTTGAGAGGGTCACTACACATGAACGAGAAAATGTCTCAAATAAATGTGGTCTCATATATTGCATTAATGATTATTACATGTGAAATATTTGAAAAATTGGCCTAAAGAAATGTGATCTCCTAGATTGCAATGATTGCATGATATGCACAACTAAGGTTGTTGAAAAGGCATTTGAAAATATAGTTTGCATCTGTACCATAAAAATCCAAACACTTTTCCAACATATATCAAAGCATAATCAAAAATAAAAAGAGTAGACTAACAGAGCTTGGTAAACCTTTTCATAGTAGAATTTGTTTACAATCCAATGAATTTTCCGTAATACTAGTCCAATCCTATAGACATTTACAAACCAAACAAATGTTATACATATATAAAATCACAAATTATATTTTCAAGTGTTAGGATCTATGTATTACAAATTCCTTTCAAAGTGATTAGGATCAACAAGTTTGTTGTCTTATAATAAATATTTGATATAGTACCATGATAATTAATTATATTCAAATTATTAGATAAAATCATGTGATTGTTCCTCTTCTTCATCCTACCAGTAGATATAATTATATATGGAGTCCAAATGATTAGAGCTCCCTGAATGAAGAAGATGAAGGTGAGACCCAAACTTCATTCGTTCATATGGTACTATTTAGAGATGATATCTCTCTTCAAAGTAGAGGTTCCTAGTTGTGATTTCAATGAGATCAAAGACAATAAATGTTTATTGGGCTTAGTTTTTGTAAGTGGTCTTGTTTAGATTCTATTTTAAAATAATTTGTAAGAGTATGAATCATTTTTTATAGCCTTAGACTTAACTCTAACTCACTACCATCCTACCAAGTATATTTAAATATTTTATATTGCACAAACATGTCAAGACTCATTCAAATCCCTAATTTTATAAAAAAGAGGAGATTAAGGTTTCATAAAATCTTAAATTGGACACAGTAAAAATTATTGTTTATTCTTATAAATACCAAAGTGTTTAGAAAAATATTTAACATCATTATAAAATAAGCTACTAAGTAATGAAAGTTCTTACCATTTACAAATTTGTTAAATCACACCTATATGCTCATGCATCTCACAGAAAATTTCATGCTTCTACATAACATAGGATACAAAACATAGTTATATTTTTTATTGATCTCCTTTGTCTTCAGATACTCAAAACATATAGTTCCAAAAGGTACGTCGATCCTCTTGTATGGAACTATGCATGCAAAATAATCTAACAAATTGGATCTAGACATATTGCAAAAGAATCTAAAAAATTGGATCTAGACATCTTGTATGGAACTATGTTTAGTATGAACAATATTGTTTGATAGTAAAGTCTATATTAAGAAGCTTGAAAAATCCAAATAATTTCATGTTATTTATTTTATACCTCTTTGTCTTTGAAAATCTTAAAAAACCAAACTTCTAATTATATGGTACACCTATTGTAAATTTCTGGAAAATTAACACTATTAAGAAATTAATGGGAAGATATAATTTACAAATTATAGATCCATTGAATAAATTGCCAAAGATTATAGATTATGTTGTGCAGTGATTAAGATGTTTTATATTTTCATATTACTTAATGTAAATTACATGAACAAAAAGTAAATAAACACAATGACACAATATATAGGTGGGAAAAACATGGAAGGTTAAAAAACCCACTGAAAATAACTTATATTTATTGAGAATATACGTTTACCCAAAGCACTCCCACTATTTCACATGCAGTTGCACCTTCACTAAGGATTTATGAACTGCCTCATACATTTTCTCATGAGACTCACAAATATTCTCACACATATAGCTCACATACAATGTTACACCATGTGTAACCAATCCCTAAAAGATCGGCTTGTTATATAGAAAGTGGATGGTCATGATCCACTCTTAAAATCCAACCCGGGTCTTTTAGCGGCTTTATTCTAAGCAATTTCCCACTTAATATTATAAACCTCAATACTCCCCCTTAATGTTAAGTGGGGATGCATGTAAATAACATCTTAATATTTGTTCCTTATGCCAAGTTACCTTTTGGTACAAAAGGATTTATAATCCATTAATCAACTCGTGATTTAAGCTAGCATCCAAACACTTGTTCTACGAGTTTGCAGTTCCGTGTTGTACTAAAGTAGAGTCTTGCATGTTTTTCAACTCCACAGTACACTACCACAATACAAAGGAACATCCACAAATTCTCAATAGTGTTTTTCCGCGGTTCAAAACAATGTTACGAGGAATCCATAAAAACTGCAATACAAAGGAACATCCAAAAATTCTCAAGATAAAGTGATTTAAGGATGAAGAGTTGTATCAAATTATAGAGCCTTTTATAAAACAAGGCATTCCCATAACTAATGATTCACTGGGAATTACAAGTAAACTTCGCATACATGAAAATTTACTTAAATAACATAGAAATAGTCTTGGGAGTATCCATTTTGAAACATTCAAGGCCACTAAGAGGTGACATTGTCATGCACACTTCCCCTCAATGGAAACTATGAAAGGCCCAACAAGGCACAAAACTTTTCAAAAAATTCACAACACTCATCGGCTACGTGAAAATATCCTTAATTTGATCTTCAGTCGAACAAAACTTGAGATCTATATTGCCATCCAGGACTTTTTCTCAAATGAGCCTCGTAATGCCTTGTACTCTGATGTTGAATTGGATTATTTACAAGATAAATTCAACTCTGGTTGTCACATAGAAGAGTAGTGCTTCCTTTGATACCAATATGTAGTTCGTCTAACATTATTTTCAACCATATGGCTTCCTTTTTGCTTTTCATAACACTTTTATACTGCTTGAGAGAAGAGATAGAAAATGTTATTTGTTTCTTCCTACTTAAAGGATGATAGTTTCATAAAAAAATAATTGAACACAAATCTAGATATATATCTAACACAACATCAACATGGTTATATAAATAATATCTATATTAAGCATAATAACACTAGGTGTATAACAACTATCATAACAATATACTTAACAACTAACCATGTTAGAAAATGTTTTACAAAAAAACATATATACCTTCAATATCTTATTCTAAGCCTTTAAATAATGAAATAAGATTTGAAAAATAACGATGCGAACAGTAATCAAATCATACAAGAAAATAAGGCATATGTTTTTCATTCAGAGGTGATAGATGTAGTTTATAGAGTTACTACATCAGTTCTATGATTATTCTCTTCATTTTCATCTTGATTTTGATATGATTTATTTCATTTTTTATATTTGAATTTTGAATTCTTTTTTAATTTACAATCTTCTTTCTTATGACCAAATTTTCCATAGAAATGTCAGATTACCATCAAAATTAACTCTTAAATTTCCTAGTTTCTTGTCTTTACTAGGAGTTTTAAAAGTTAAATTTTGATTTTTAAATCTAGAATGTTTAATTTTTTATTCTTGAGTGAGAAGTGCTTGAGTGACATTCTCTTTAGAGTCAAAATTTTCCATAGCACACTCTTCTTGAATTAGAAGAGATGACAGAGTGTCCAGATCAGGTAAATTAGACTCATTCTGATATTTAGAGTTAAGAATGGAAATATAGTTTCTAAATTTTTATGAATATTTATCTGAATGATAAATTACAGAAGCTTATCCTGAAACAATTCACAATTACATCCATCCAACTGAGCTTTAATATTTATAATTTTATCAATTAATTAACAATTTTCTCATCCCCCACCATGGGATTTGTGAATAATTTCAAAATTAGCATAATTATCTTGGAAAGACAGTTGCCTTTATGCATAGTTTCTAATTGTTTCCATGCATCTACAGAAGAATCCATATGACCTATATGCATTAAAAAATCATCTCTTATGATTTGAAATAGGATGGACAGAGCTTCCTATGATCTTTGAGAGAAGGAGCTAAGATTTTCAGGATTTGCATGTTTTCTGGTGGGTCATTTTTCCCCACCAGTTACAATGTCCCATAGCTTTCTAGCCATGAAATAAGATTTTAACCTTACTCTCTAAATATTGTAATTCATTCCATTTAATAACTAATATTTATACAATGAAAAACTAGTAGAACTAGCCATTTTAAATGCTCAAAAAATAATGAAGACAAGTACAACTAAAAAACAAGCCAAGAGAGCCAAACAGAGATGAAAAAAATCTATATATAATTTAGCTTGATTATACACACACACAAATTGCTAAAAGATGAAAAATACAAACCAAAGAATCCCACAAAGTAGAGTTCTAAGCTTTACAAAATTTGAAATCTGCAAGACAAACAATATTTAAAAACTTGGTATAAAGAAAATTAAAAAATTACCACAGATCCCCATGGTGTGGATGCGAAGTCTCAAAAATTTAATTAAAACATATAGCTTATCGGGTTCATAACAGAGTTAAAAACCTATGACGAAAAACAAGGAATAATGTGCTAGAAAACAGAAGAAACACGTGGCCGAAACATGAGGCAACACATGGAGCTAATTAAAAACTAGGGGGCACGTGTCACCTTTCCAACAACTTTCCACACAAATGAGCCCAGTGGATGTGAAGTCCACGGAATTAACCAAAACATATTGCCTTTCGATTAGAGTAATAACGCGAAAGCAAAGACAACAACAAAAAAACTAATCAAACGATACCACTTGGTAAAAATCTAACGACTAAAAGAATACACATGGCACTTTTCGCCAAACTTTTAAGATATAGCTTTGGACGGACTTGAATTCCTTGGAAAGAGCCAAAATTTAAAAATATTTCAGGTCTAAATAACCAATGAAATAAAAAAACAAGTGTCACAATCTTATTGGCTAAACACAAACAAAGACCGAGACTGTGAAGGCTATGTAAAGTCTAACACTTGCAAAAAAACAAATGTACATAGATTTTTTCTATTGCTTCGCAATTTTCAGTGTAATCTAAATTATCAAAGAAAAAAATGAACACACGTGGAGCCTTCTTAGTGGCTCACTTTTCGCAATTCTGACAAGGACTGACAAATGCAAAAATGTGGCTTATTCCTATTGGATAACCACTGCCAAAATTAGAAAAAAATTGACAATTGCAAAATGCAAAGAGACTTGGAGAAATTCTATTGGCTCAAACTTCACAAAGACATAAGCAAACAAACACAAGACTGACATTGCAAAATATGAAGAAACTTGGAGTAATTATATTGGATCAAATTTAAGTGTAAGTGATAGAAGCGAAGCTTAACACAAGACTAATAGTGTGAAATACTTGGAGCAATTCTATTAGCTCAAATTTTACATGAGACCAAAATATATTATTAAAATATTGACACAACGAAGCTAGACAGAGCTTAATGATTGGCTTGGGCTTCACAAAAATGAAAAGATCTAATAAAAGACTAACACAACAAAGCCACATGGACTTATCTTATTGGACGAAGTTTCACAACAATATATCTTTTAAAAATAAAGCAATTTATTATCTGAGTGGACTTAGAGGCTCCAAACTAACCTAGATATAATGAAAAACGTTTAGATCCAAAGCCAAAACAGCTATAACAGATTATAAAAAGCACAAAAAAACTTTAAAAACGGATTTATACCACAAAGACCAAGAATAGGTCACAAAACCACATATCTATATACGCAAGTGCATAAGCAAGATCTAGAAAGCCAATTAACCAATATTTCAAAAATATTTAGGTAGGAATTGGAATCACTTCACCGATTAGCTTGAAATCGTCGACGATACAACTATAGTTTTGCAGATTTAAAAAACTTTAGGCTTCTTCACTCCTACAAATCAAAAGCATCCAAATCGATCTTGCACACACATAATCACTAGCTCTGATATCATGTTAGTAAATTTATGGGAATATATAATTAACAAATTATAGATCCACAGAATAAATTACCGAAGATTATAAATTATGTTGTGCAATGATTAAGATGATTTTATATTTCCATATTACAGAATGTAAATTACATGAACAAAAAGTAAATGAACATAGTGACAAAAGATATAAGTGGGAAAACCATGGAAGGTAAAAAAAGCCATGAAAATCACTTATCTTTATTGAGAATATACTTTTACCCAGCACTCACACTATTTCACATACAATTACACCTTCACTAAGGATTTACGAATTGCCTCATACATTTGATCATGAGACTTACAAATCTGCTTGCACATATAACTTGATATACAATGTTACAACCGTGTGTAACTAATGGACCTAAAGGATCACCTTGTTATATACAAGGCGGGTGGTCATGATCCACTCTTAAAATTCGGCTTGGTTTATTTGGAGGTTTTATAATAAGCAGTTTCCCGCTTAATATTATAAAACCCAAAATAAACTTTCATATTGCTCTTGTAACTCCCCTGAGTTGAAAATTAAATTGTCACAATATATCTATTTTCTTTGATCTAGTTTCATAATTTTTTATCAATAGAATGTCTTATGTTTATAGACAAAAATGTTCATAACTGAAAAGTATTGTCCCCAGTAATGGAATTCTATTGCAGACAATCTTGACAAATGATAAGGTAGTCAACAAAAATACTTCATATGAAGGGATATTTTCAAGAATACTCAGTAAGAAGCATCACAACCTTTCCCAAAATTATTGTCACAAGAAAGAAAAGGACAACCTCCTAAAATCAATAAAGCATGGTGATCCCAAACAAACATTGTATTCATAATCTCATATACATACATATAAAAGATGAATAAAAGTGAAATATTACACAAGAAATAAAAAAGTTCAAAGAAGCTCATTATATGGGTATGTAGTGATTTTATATGTTTAAAATTGTTATTGTTTATCATTTTTACTTGAAAGGATGCTAACACAAGTTTTTGAGTTTGGCTTTGCACCTATCAATTGCATTTTCTTAAAAACCTCTAGAAGCTTTCAACAGACATACAATCATTACATTTCATGACACCACACTTCCTTTAGAATTTTTTTTCAAACAATTCCTTTTCCTTATGTATCTTTCAACATTTTGCAAGTCTATCTATAAAAATAGCCACAACTACATATGAGAAGAGAGAACATTCTATTATTCCATGATGTATCTTCATACCGTGCTCCCAAGCTCCAATTTTGGAACAAGATGGAAGTATGCTAAAAAAGGTTGATGATTCTGACTTACACAGTCATGACATGTTCCAAAGTGGCCCAAACGAAATACATCACCAATGTCAACTAGACTTTCTGGAAATGCCAAGCAAGCACCCCGTATCAATCCTGATACATATCTGGTATGGGTACATGCATAGGTACGGTTTAGATACACTACGAGTACATATTTGCATGCCTCGAGTATGTCCCAAGTACTTAAATCCATACCTAGGATGTATCCACAACATAGCCACACTTTTTTAATTGCAAAAAATAAATAAAACTTGAGGGCTTTGAACGGAATTGAACCTTGGAATGTTTTTGTAAGATTCAATATTGCCAATAGGCTCCGAAGGGTCAAGAGAGATGAAAAGGACTTCATTTGGTTGACTTATTATTTGGTGGATTTTTTGTTACTCCTCATGGGATTTCTTCAGTTAATTTGGAAGGAATGGGAACAAGTAAAGAACTTGGTGGTTGGGCAACCTATCTTCTCTTCCTTTGACACTAGGTTCCAAGCCTACAAATTGATTTCATTGAATATGAAATATAATGAAAAGATCCTTACTTTGATAAGAGTCTTCTATTCCCTCCTTTGGTTTGAGAAAAATTAAAATATTTCATGACTTGTACAAATTTGGGAAGTGGATGGAATAAACATACCTTGAATCTTTCTATAAGCTTCCTCAATCTCAGTTCATAATGTATACAATGCTAAAAAATGCTTTCACATCTCCCTCTATTGGACTAATTATGGAGGATGAGAATGTATTTTGGGATACTATGAGGTGCATTAAAGGGCCCCGCTCTCAAGAGGCTACCTCTAAACAACACTTTGAAAAGATTTTCCTCTCCCCAAACCATTCCTTGTGCCTTAAAAACAAGTGGAATGTTTATGAGCCCATTAGTAGATGGACTCATAGATTCAATGTTTTTTAGTCTTCTTGTATTCAATCAAAGAAATCTTGCTTTAGATGGCTTCTAATTCATAATAAGCTTGTTGTTGGCTTCTAATATTTTATAGATTGTTGAAACTATAAGCTTGTTTTCATTAAAGTTTTATACATATTTATATTTTTTACCTTTTAAAAATATATTGTATGAACATACCCACAATGTACCGATCCCAAGGTTTTTAAAAATTTGTCATTTCAATGTACCATACCCATAATAAAACAATCTAGAATAGTAAAAAAGAAAAGAACAAATAGGTATCCGATATTAAAATTTATCTCTACATGTCACAACACATACCCAATAGGAGGAGATTTGCAAAAATTATGCTCTTATACATGGGTATTAGGATCAAATATCAATTTGACAAAAAAAAAAATAGAAAATCTACATCCTCACCCTTTTTATACTATTTTTTTTTTCTTTTGACATTAGTTATTGCATACTATTTCATTACAAAAAAGGATTAATCACATGGCCTACCTAAAATCTAATTAAAATGGAAAAGAAAAGAGTCACTAGGTGAGGAATAAGATGTAGAATTTGTATGTATTTTTATACCCCATTCTAGAGTTTTGTATTTTATACAAGTTGGGAGGCTCTTCAAAATGATGATGACCATACATTTAAACCTGTGAAATTTGTTTACTTAAAAATATTACCAAGTTTAAACATATAGGAATGGTTATAATACATTTCAATTACAATAACCATACATTTAAACATGTCAATTTTGTTTAATTATAAATCTTACCTAATTTACATACATATGAATGATTATAATACATTTGGAAAAATGTTTTTCTTACATTTTGTCCAACATTTCACATGCTTACAATATATTTTGCATTTGGAAAAATATAATACATCTAACAAAAAAATCATGTTTTGTTAACCATGTCCCACATCATGAAGCTTCTTCCTTATACGTGTATATCCAGTAGGCATAATTACATCATTAGAAATAGTCTTTATATTAATTTGGGTATAAATACCTTGTTCAAAACTCTATGTGATTTTCACAATATGGGAGGAATTTTTTAATAAATTCTAATGATTTTGGCATTAGATTTTCCAAACACTATTGCTAAAAGGTATGAGGATTATTAAACAACCCATATAGTTCATAAAGAGAGAGTTGTGCCTTAATTTCCATTATAAAATAAAGGTATTTTCTCTCATGGGAGACAATTCTCTTAAGAGCTACTATATAAAAGAGGAAGGGAAAGTTTCTCTAAACTAGAAAAGACAAAAGATGATAATTCTCTTCAACATGTACATGCAAAAAAACTCTACCACCACTAGTAAAAGACAACAAATAAATATTCTAAACCAGTTGGAAAGAAGAATCCTTTAGAAAAAAGTAGATCCTATGTTTAATACGTCATCTCAGCTAGAATATTACACTTTAAATGAGATCAAACCTCATCTTGGAAGTATATGGATACAACGATAAAAGGTGAATTGTATTGATGATATGGTCAACTAAATGCACTACTTATATGTCAGGGTAGTAAAATGATGCATGAGCATCACTGTAAAGGCATCAAATTTGGTAATTTTGTGTAAGGGGTGTGTTAGGCCTTAGATGTCTTGTTTGGTGTCTTATAACTCCTCCATGGTATTTACAAGACCTTATTGTGTGTTAGATGGGACATTTTGAGTTTCCTTCCAAAAGAGAATATTTTAAATTTGAATTTGAAAATGTCTAGCTCAAGAGGTTTAATGTTGAAAACAAGCCATTATTGGTTGTAAGAGGTCATTCAAGACCTTAAAAGAGGTAAGTTAAGGAATCTTGAATGTCCACAATATATAATAAATATTTGTAAGAGGTCTCATGAGTTAACCAAGCCCTTCACCATAGTGAGTTGAGTGAAAGGTTAGTGAAACCACCTTGAGTTAAGCATATAAGAGGAGGTGAAATTCAAATAGAGAAGTTAGTTATGATATGAGAATAATGATTTTGAAGTGGAGTACATGTGGAACATCCTAGGATCACTTAAAGGGTTTTAGGAATGGTTACAAAATGAATAAAAATTAGATTTCATTCATAATCCCTCCATGGTGTGTGTGTATCTTAATTGTTCTTGATTGATGATTGTGCTTTTCTATGTTATCTTGTATTTGATTCCAAATGTATTACATAAAATGTATGATGATTTTATCATACATGTGAGTTCATAGTCGTGAATGTTGTTTTGGTGAAGGTTGGTTGAGTAATTTGACTTACATAGTGCTTATAAAATCATGTAGGTTAGTTTGAAGGGTTTATTAGCCATGTTTCATGATTTATGGGTTTTTTCAAGACTGAGGAAGATGAATAAGTTTGTAATATATCTCATCTATTCTTTGTATGCTTTTTCATTGCTGGAAAAAGAATAAATGAATATTATGTGCAAACGATTTGTGTTTAGGTTATAGGACGAGCTAGGGCTTAGTCAAGAGGAAAGGGATTATATCTAAAGTTTTAACCATAAAAACAAGTGATATTTAAAGGGAAGGTTGGTCTATGCAATATTAATGTGATTTCTAAGTTTTGTGTTATTTGAAATAGGTTTTATGAGTAAAAATTAAAAGCAAATTCACTTTGATTATAATACCATGTTTCATGGGTTTAGTTATGAGTTCAAGCCTTTAGTCATGAAAGGATTATTTATAACCAATGTTGATGGATGAGTCAAGTGGAATGGATAATTTTTAAGTCAAAGAGAGGCTATATAGTTCATAAATAACTATAATATTAGGGAAAATAGTGAAGTTCAAGGACTAGAAGGAGCCAAGTGTGAGGGAAAATAATGAGTACTAGGTTGACTGTGGCATCTCAAATTAGAGAAATTTAACAGTGAAATTAGTTTTTAATATACATTTCTCAACTTTTTGATAACCTTGAGGATAATGTAGAATAGAAGGAAACCTAATGTGAATTAAAATTTTGGAAAACGATGGGAGGTTTATAAAATTGTGTATCTTATTTGAATGTGTACTATGTGCTTAGATTGGTCTAAAAAAGAGCAATAGAGTGTTAACCCTTGTTCAAGAAGGATTCAAATATGAAGGAGGTTGTACAAGCACCATTATGAATAGGAATATAATAATTGGATTGAAGCATATTAAGCCCGACCTCATGCATTATTCAAAACTCGGTCAAGAAGTCATAGGTGATGATTAATTCTCTTAATACAAGAACCATAAGTCAAGTACCTATTAAGGAGAACCAATAAAATTTTAAAATTTTATGATCTAGATAAATACGGATATAAATTTAAAGAGTGAGACAAGTGATAGAATCTTAGCATGGAAGGTATCCATTCCAATAAGAGTAGGGTAGTTAAGAAATAATGACAAAGTCCTATAAAGGACAAAGTGAGAGTAAGAAACAGTGGAAAAGAAAAGTGAGGAAGAGTAGTATGGCTAGTAAAAATGATGAAGGGGGTGTAATGAATCTATAATATGACAAAGATACCCTAAAGGAAACTATGTAAAGAGTGGAACAATGTAAGTGGGTTATAACTACATTGAATAAACAAAGAAACAAAAAGCTAGTTTAGAGACTCAAAAGGAAGGATGAGGTTATGATGAAATAGTTAAAAGGGAAAGGAGGATAAGGAGAGGTAATATCCTGATTATGGTGTTGAGAAGATGTTAAATAATGTCATAAGTTAAAGGAATAAGATAAAAACTAGGTATTGAAGACTTAGAAGGCTTTGAGCAAGATAAGCTCTAAGCACCAAAATTAGCATATATAACAAAATGAAGGATAAATAAGTAATGGGACCTTGAAATGGACTTTAAAATTAATAAAAATGAAATAGGTGTAGAAAGGATTTATAGAGTTTAAAGACAGTACAAACTCACAAAACCCTAGCAAGCTATTTGAAACCCTAGTAGGCCTAAATTGATTACGCAAGAAAGAGTGAATGCATGAGCAAGGAAAAATATATAAAGAGTTGAAAATTGAATCATTTTATGGATTTGTAAGGCCTAAATGGGTATTTTGAAAACTATATAACTATTTCTCGAAAGTCTATCAATTGTTCGAGCTTTTAGATTTGTCTTGTACGAGGGTTAATTGCAAGATTTGAGTAAAACGCTAATTAGATGATAAAAACAAATTGGTGAGGGTGAAGCTCTAAAAAATTTGTAACAATATTAATGACTTTAATGGGTATTTGAATACCTTACATGTAAAGTTTAACTCTTTGTTTTGTGTGTTTTACACCAATATTTGTTTAAAAGGAGGGCTACAAGCCTAGTTGAAGGTCAAAGAGGAAAGTAAAGAAATTTGAAGGCTTGATATTTTGTAAAGTGCATGGTAATGTTGAAGTGAATTTAACTCTAAGTATCATGTTTTAGTACATTCTTAGTGTTTGAGAAAGTTTAGGCCATTTAAGTAACAAGTTCTTACATAGTGAAATATGACTACTAATGTTCTAATGCAAGTTGAATTTGTTTATCGATCCTCTTTGCATCATTTTGTACTAGAGTGGGAATAATATAGAGAATTAGTATTTGACAAGGTTTGATACAAAAGTATATAGCCTTGTCTCACGAGATTAGCTCTAAAGGAAGCAATCTTGAAGACATAAAGAAAAAAGGTATAAGGTAAGATAGAAGAATGGAGAAGGAAATATCAGAGTTGAGGAGTGATTTGCAGAGGTTGGATGCCTTGGAAAAAATGTGGTTGCAAGTAATAATTTAGGTAAGAAGTCAACTAGATGGATGAGTTTGAAAAAGAGAGTGAAGAGGCCAATCAAGTCACTTGTGAAGAATGTAAGAAGACAAAAGAAGTGTGCCGGATAAAGTAAAGGAAGAAAATAAGTTAGAGCTTGTGGAGGATTAAAGAAGAGAGAGTTTCCATGTGAGTAACATGAGGAAGAGGAAGAGAAGAGAGTTCTCATTATGGAGAACACAGTGAAAGATGAAGAAGAGTGGAGGAGAAGAAAAGTGCAAAAAGAATAACTTAGTGAAAGAGGATGGATAAGGAGGAAAGTGTCCAAGAGAGAGACACTGATGGAGACAATATGGTCTCTATTTTTATTAACTAATATTGTGTTTACATGTGCATATACATGTTCGAAGGATTTTGTGAATAGGATCAAGAAGAAGACAATGAAAATTGTAATAAAAGATATAAGAATATACTCTTTTGAGTCAAATTTGTATGATGGAAGCAAACAGAATGTTGTAGAATTTTATGAGGAAAATAATTATGTCCTCCAACATTTGAATGAAGAGGGAAAAGAAGATATAAATTTCTCTTGATGCTTTAGAAATAATTCAAGAGAGAGAAGACACGAAAGAAAGCAAAAAAAAGAAGATGGATGTCAAAAAGGAAAAGAAAAGAGATATAATCACAAATATGGTCTATAATCATGTATATGAAGATCAAAATTATGAATTCCATCATGCATATGTTAGTGAAATTTTTTCATATACAAGAATTCACAATGAAAAGAGAAAATGGTTTTTCAAAATCTAAATTTCAACATGGATATATCATGCCTAAATGGCTCAAAAAGTATGTTTTTGTGAACAAGAGATAAAATGCAAGGAAGAGGATAATGAGGTTATGACATGTAATGGAAAACAAGAGGGAAATGATAGGAAAAGATCATATTTCAGTTTGAGACAAGCATGCAATGAAGATGACCAGGGAATGAGGAATGAAGAAAGATTTTCTAAGCACAAACTAGCCTATGAATCAAGAAGGAATACTGAAAATACAAGTGTATACTAGGATAAATGGTTGATGAATAAAGTATGGAAGGTGAAAGAAAATAAAGAAGAGTAGGAAACTTAACAAAATCTTAGGAAGAGAAGAAAACAAGAAATGAGCAAGGTAAACAAATTGTTTTAAATACATTGAATGGAGGTACATGAAATGAGGCCTTGAAAAGTGATAATGAGTTGATTTTGAAATCTAACATGCATTATGAAGAACTATAATGAAGATGAAGGAAAAATAAAGGTTCAATAGAAATCACATGAGGGAAAACATGAATAAAATCAATGAAAAGCATCAGGGTTAAGAGAGGATAATTAGAAGTGTCATGAAAAATACAAGGGAAGAAAGAAGATCAAAATGGGGAAAGTTTGTCTCATATTGTTATATTTAATGTTGCTCCTAGTTGTGTTTGTGCAAGAAAGAGTCAAAGAATGAACAAAGAATATGAAAAAATACAAGAAGAATAATAAAAAGTACAACTTAGTTATGAAGGAAAAGATAATGAAGACGATGAGGAATATTTGAAGCCAAATGAAGACATGAAAGGAAAATTCAAATCAAGAAGAGGAAAGTCAAGAAAGGAAAAGAGTAAAAGAGTTGAATATGAGTGCAAGTAAGGAAAGGATGAAGACTATTCTAAGGAAAAAAGAGATTGGAAGAAGAGAAAGAAGATGAAAACCTCCATGGGGGTTTAAGTTTTTATTACTATGGGAGTATGATGTAGGAGCATCATTATAAAGGCATAATTTTTTGTAATTTTTTTGTAAGGGATGTGTTAGTCCTTAGAGGTCTTGTTAGGTGTCTTATAAATCCTCCATAGTATATACAAGACCTTCTTGTGTGTTAGATGGGACAGGTTTGAGTTTCCCTCCAAAAGAGACTATTTGAAATTTGAATTTGAAAATGTCTGGCTCAAGAGGTTAAATGTTGAAAATAAGCTATTATTGGTTATAAAAGGTCATTCAAGATCTTAAAAGAGTTAAGTGTAATCAATATTTTTAAAAGGGCTCATGATTTAACAAAGCTCTTAACCATAGTGAGTTGAGAGAAAGGTTAGTGAAACCACCTTGAATTAATCATATAAGAGGTGAAATTTGAATAGAGAAGTTAGTTATGATCTGAGAAGAATGATTTTGGAGTGGATTACGTGTAGAAGAGCCTAGGATGGATCAAGGAGTTTGTAGGAATGGTTTTAAGATGAATAAAAATAAAATTTTCTTCATAATCCCTCCATAGTGTGTGTGTCTCTCTCTTAATTGTTCTTGATTGATGATTGTGTTGTATATGTTATATTTTATTTGATTCCAAATTTATTACATGGAATGCATGATTATTTGAGTATGCATGTGAGTTCAGAGTCATGAATGTTGTTGTGGTGAAGTTTGGTTGAGTAACTTGACTTGTGCAAAGTGCTTATGACAATTTGTAGGTTAGTTTGAAGGGTTTTTAGCCATGTTTCATGATTTATGGGCATTTTCAATACTTGAGGAATATGAATAATTTTTTAATAGATAGCTTATATTCTATACATGTTTTTTCATGGTTGGAGAAAGAAGAAATGAATATTCGTGCAAACTTTGTACTCTCGGGTTCTAGGACAGAGCTAGGGCTTAGTCAAGAGGAAAGGGAGTATATTTAAAGTTTTAACCATAAAAAACAAGTGAAATTTGGAGGGAAGGTTGGTCTATGTAAGATCAAGGTGGTTTCCAAGTTTTGTGTTATTTGAAAGAGGTTTGTTGAGTTAAAAAGTAAAAACAAAGTCACTTTAACTATAATACCTTGTTTTAAGGGTTTAGTTATGAGTTCGAGCCTTTAGTCATGAAATAATTCTTTACAACCAACGTTGATGGATGATTCAAGTGGAATGGAGCATGTTTAATTCAAACAGAGGTTATAGAAATCATAAATAAGAATAATATTAGGGAAAACAATGAAGTTCAAGGGATAGAAGGAGCCAAGTTTGATAGTAAATAGTGAGTACCAAGTTGACTGTGACATCTCATATTAGAGAAATTGAACATTGAAATTATTGTTTAATATGAATTGCTTAACTTTCTTGATAACCCTCAGGCTATTGAAGAATAGAAGGAAAGATAATGTGAATCAAAATCTTCGAAAACCATAGGAGGTCTTTAAAATTGAGTATCTCTGTTTAAACTGTGCTACATGCTTAGATTGGTCTAGAAAGAGGTATAAAATATTAACCCTTGTTAAATAAGGATTCAAATATTAAGGAGGTTATACAAGCACCATTAGAGATTATGAATAGAATTATAATTATTGGATGGAAGCATATTGAATCCTAGCCTCATGCATTCTTTAAGAACGTAGTCAAAGCATTCATAGGTGATGATTAATTGTCTTTTAATACAAGAGCCATAAGTCAAGCACCTATTAAGGAGAACCAAGAAATATATAAAATGTGATGATATAAATAACTATTGATGCAAATAAATATTGAGGAAAGTGATAGATTCTTAACGTGGAAGGTATTCATTCCAATAAGCATAGGGTAGTTAAGAAATAGTGACAATGTCCTAGGAAGGACAGAGTGAGATTAAGAAAATAATGGAAAGGAAAAGTGAGGAAGAGTATGGTGAGTGAAAAGGATGGAGGGTATTTAATGAATCTATAATATGGTAAAGATACCCTAAAGAAAACTAGGAAAATATTGGAACAATGTAAGTGGGTTATAACTACCTTGAACAAACAAAGAAGAACAAGAAGCCGAGTTTAGAGACTCACAAGGAAGGATGAGGTTATGATGAAATAGTTTAAGAGAAATGAGGATAAGGAGAGGCAATATCATGATTATGGTGTGGAGAAGAAGATGAAAACATGGTATTGAGGACTAAAAAGGCTTATGAGCAAGATAAGCTCCAAGGACCAAATTAGTAAATCTAACAAAACAAAGGATAAAAAATTCATGGGACCTTGAAACAACCTTTAAAAAGTTTGAAATTTGTGCGGAAATTATTTTCAAAGGTTAAAGATGGTATAAAATCACAAAACCCTAATAAACTATTCAAAACCCTAGTACACCTAAATTGATTAGGCAATAAAGAGTGAATGTGTGAGATGGGAATTTTTTTTTGTGCAAATGGTTGGAGTGTTAGAGGTCGAAGAAAATTCCCAAGAGGAAAATTTGACAAATCCTATCTTTTGAGAAGCCATCTGAGAAGCATGTATATCTCTTTTGTATTGATTTTGATCGTGTCAAGGTGGTTGCAGTGTACAACCATTGACAAGCTTTGAGATTGTTCTAGAAAATTTCCCTGCTGATAAATTTAATCAAACTCGAGTTATTCTATGTTGATCTTGAGAGAAATGTGTTTGTTTCATTTTTGAATGTCTGCAAATAGTTTTTCTTGTTCTTGTTGCAATCTTGTATCAAAATATGTCTTAATCACATAGGTCTCAATCCTTGTGACAGTTTAGTGGTATCTGCAATCTCATTTCTCATAAGAGATTTCATCTGGGGGTGAAATAAACGATTTAAAATCACTTTTCTGTCATTTTTGACATAGATTGTTTGTAAGCCTCTGAATGTACCTCAGGCATGATTGATCTTAGGTTTTGATGTTTTATTGGGTCTTCTAGCTCGAGCCTTCGTGTTAGAATCTCATAGATTATGTGAAAAAGTGCTAGTCTGGGCCTCCATTGAAGCACATATTATGGTTAAAGTAACATTTTAGCTATTCTGAAGTATTATGTTGTCTAGACTTTCCATTTTGTAAGAGTTCTCAGAGATTTGGCAAATCAAGTTCATTCTGCCTCACCTTAAACCAAAAGTAATTTAAAAAAACAAATAACCCTACCCATACTACCCCTGTTTTTCATGTGTGTATACAAATGCATAAATTTTACTACCAAAACATGCAAAAACAATCAGGATTCCAAATGTCTTTAATACCTGAACCTTGCTAGAGAATATCTCCACTATCTAGAGTGACAACTCATGAGAGGTAGATTTTGTTGCATTGATCATATTTTCTTCAAGGTATCCTTAACAACTTCATTAGGAAGGATATCTCCATCTCCTCCATAAACAACAGGCTACAAAAGGGTTCTCTTACCTTGGTTGAAAGGCACAACCTAAAATAGTGAGGATAGATCAAATCCTCTTGAGGTGTTATCCATTTCTCCACATTTGAGTGACAAAGGGCCAGTTAGATCCCATCCCCAGCTACAAAATGACTCATCATGATCTATCTATCTCTAAGCTTCTTGATAAACCTATGATGCTACTCAGACTTTGAAGGAGAATCAATTTGGGTACCAACACCTTTGAGTGGCGCCATCGCGGGGATTGTTTAAGTTCTTTGAGAACTGATTTTGCATTCTTTGAGACCAATTTGTTGATTTATTACTATTTCATATCCATTTAGCCCATCAACAACACCTAAGTGGCACCATTTTTGGGGAGATAGTGATTGTAGTTCATATTCAGACCCTGGTAAAACACTTCTTATATACTCCAAGTGCCTAGTGTAATTCTTTCAGTTTCTACACCTAGTGCACTAGCTTTCATTGATAGATCTAGGTAAAGAAAAGTCAGAGTCTCTCCATTTCCAATTTCTAGTGTTGACAAACATTTGACAAATCATATTTAGTGCATCTACACAACTAAGGTGGAAATCCTTAGTGGCGATTCCTGTTGATCTAATTATTGAAGAGTACCAGTGTCTTAACCTCTGTCAAGTGAGTTTTGTTACTAATTTGCAAAGATGGAAGGAAGAAGGTATTTCTTTGCTAGGGATCCTGCTAGGACATTATTTCAGAGCTAGGAAAAGCAAAATCAGAAGGAAGAAAATCCTGGAGAGCTATTGGAGATCAACAGAAAAGAAAGGGGATCTCCATTGATGAGAGTGATTGGCCTATTATTGAAGACTGCAATTCAAGTGCTTCTGAATCAGGTAGCCTCTTTGTGGAATTGAATTCTCCAACTAGAGAAGGGCCTTCATTTGATTTTGAAAAATTTTTCTTCTCATTCTACCCCTGTCTTTTTAGAAGTTGATAGGGATTTCTAAGAAACTAGGCCTTTAGGGGATATCCAGTTTGAAAGTTATACCCTTGTGTTTAAATACCTTCTGCCCCCTCATCAATTTGTCACCCCTCCAAGGTCACCTCCTCAAAACAACATGGCCTTGCCCCCACCCAGACCTCCATTTGTTGTAAATACCTTTGGACCTATAAATTTTGTAGGGATGGCTGGTTATCCAAATGCAGTTCCTCAAGAAGTAAGGAACAAGACTGCCAAAGTTCCAAGGAAACAATGCTATAACTGGTGATCAACATTTAAATCTTTTTATCAATATGATGGAAGACTTTGAGATTGAACATGAGGATGTGTATATCAAGTTGTTTATCCATACTTTGGAAGAGGATGCAAGGGACTGGTATAAAGCTTTGCCAGATAATTCTATTGATTCTTGGATGAGATGAGAAATGCATTTAGATTGCAGTATGGTGATAGAACTGACCCTAGGTTTCTTTTGATAGAATTTGAAAACATCAAAAAGAATCCTAATGAGTCAGTACATGATTTCAACACAAGGTTTAATAAGACCTTGAGGAGATTTCTGTTAGGATAAGGCCATGTGATGAATCATGTTTGATCAAATATTCAGATGCATTTGATAAAAGGATGCTTACTACTTGAGGGACAAAAACCCTGCTAATTTGAGGTAGGCCTTCACCATGGCCTTGCAATTGAGAATAACATCAAGGAAATTGGAAAGCCTCCAAAAAAGGGAGGGTGTAAAACTAGTTAACCAGAAATCCTCAAACAAATAAGGTTTACGATTTGGAAGAAGTTGTGAAGACTTTTTGGCAAGGGTTGTCAAAGAAATTTCCTACAAACTAGCCCGGGATGAGAAAGGAATTGGGCAGAGCTCACAAGGTCAACACAAGAAGCAAGGCCAAGACAGGTTCACAAATCACCAAATATCTGATGATAGAGGTAAGGGACCTGTTGGATTTGGAAATAGGTAGTCCCAAGGCAGGGAAAATAGAATGGTGCTGATCCTTTGGCTTCCAAAGTTGTTGTTGTGGAGGAGACAAATGTCATTGATTGGTGTGATAGATGTTTCATGCCCCATGCTCCTTGTGAGGAAGATCAATGGGAAGAAGAAGAAGAAGTTGATGATGATAATGATGATGATGTATGCATGATGGGTTGTTCCACGAGCTCACAACAAGGGGCAACTTCAATTGAGGTGATAAGTGCCCGGACTGCTGCCACTTTTTGGGATTGCATTCATAGGGTACCTATTCTTCCTCCCTCTCATACTTTAGAAGTAGATATTGTACAAGCTTTTGAATTGCCCAATAATGACTTTGAATACTTAAGGGCTTTAATGATAAAGAAGTATGATGGAGGAATCCCATTCTGAGGAAGATAGACAATTATTGATGAATGTTGTGGTTGCTCAAGAGAAGGAATATAACACAAGAAGTAAGGTTGTCAAAGGGGCAGGGCCTCAAGCCAAGCCAAAAGCTCCCTTACTTTCAAACATTCCTAAAGAGGCTCCTAAGAAAGATACATCTATCAAAAGCCCTGTAGTTCCAAACAAAAATCATACCCCTCTTCATGCCCAAGTTGTCAAAAATCTTGTACCACCTAGTGAGTGTGTCAACTTTCCTTCCAATGCTACCTTGCCAAAGTCTGTCCCTTATGATATTGCCCAAGTCTTGAGTCAGATCAAGATCTCAGTTCAATTGTTGAGTTGCTTAGGATCCTGAGCACAAGAAGAGGGCATTGGAGTATTTTGGATTGAAAGAGGAGAAGACTGCCCTAGGTAGAAACATAAACATTGTGGAGACCCCACCAGTCATTGAAGAACCAGAAGCACCACCAGCATCAAAAGAGCTAGATGAACCACCTGAGGTTTATCTGGGGACATCCTTAGTAGAATCTCAACTAAATGTGGATCCATTCTTCACCACTCTAATCATTAAAGATAGATTGCTACACAACTGCATGTTTGACTCAGGGGCATCATGCAATGTTATGCCCCTTGAAGTCATGAATGAGTTGGACATCAAGGTAACAACAACATATGGGAAGTGTACTTGCTATGGATTCAGAGAGGTGCCAGTGGTGGGATGTGTGAAGGGTCTAGTGGTACAACTTGTAGCCTATCCAGGTAGAAATTTAAAACTTGATGTTGTCATTGTTGACTGCCCAGCCAAGTGGGGCATGCTATTATTAGAAAATAGAAAATGGGAGTGTCCAAAGTGTTGGTGGGAGTGTCCAAATGGACATGTCCTATGCTACCATTCCAATTGAGGGCAGCCTTGTCAAGTTGTATGGGGAAAAGAAGATGTTGCACCTTATTGAGGATCCCAACAATGCATCCTATGAGGTATTGTACACAAGTGTTGATGTAGATAATTTTGTAGGATTTGTTGATGGAAAGGAGCACAAGATTGAAGAATGTAAATGCCTTGAACAAATGGGCTCTCCTTGGACTCTATTGTTTGATGGAGCTTTCTCCAAGTTTGGGAATGGTGTTGGTGTTGTTCTGCTTTCTCCAGGTTAGGAAAAATTTTTTTTTCCTTCAAACTCAATTTTGAGTGCACTAACAACATTGTTGAGTATGAGGCATTGTTGTTGGGTTTAAGAATTGCTTGGAAATATGGTGTCAAGGACATCATTGTCAAAGGAGACTCAAATTAATAGTAAAACAAGGGTTTGTATGCCACAAAGAATCAGTGAATGAAACAATACAAGCATGTAGTTTGGGATTTCATTGAGATGTTTGATTCATTCAACATTGTGCACCATGATAGGAAGTTCAATGACTTGGCAAGAAAAACTTGTAGTGTTGGGGTCTCATTTTGACAATTGTGCAGTGTCCCCATATTGTGAATATGATGTGGAAGTGTTGACAAGACCCTCTGTCCCTGACAACATCAAACACTGGCAAGTATTTGATGATGATGCTCAGATCAAAAGATTTTTGTAGAACAAGGGAGAATTTGTTGATCAATACATTGATTTGGAGCCAATGGTATGTGCCATGAGAGGGAAAGAAACCTTGTTTGGAAAGGGCATCATCTAGCTAAAGACTAATACCATTCCTAGAGGGTTGGTTGCTCTTGAGTCCAATTTTGATAATGTTGATTGCATTATTAATAGATATGGCAGCCTCAAGGGATATTGAGGAGCATGACCTTGGCACAAAGGAGAAACCAAGGAAATTTGGTTAGGCAGCAATCTCAGCAAGGAGGAGAAGCATTCATACATCTAATTGTTGAAAAAGTATCAGGATTGCATGGCTTGGACCTATTCTGAACTAAAAGCATATAGAGAGGACCTGTTTCAACATGAGATTCCCTTGGAATCTAATGCAAAGCCATTCAGGCAGAAAAATAGAGGCCCATCAATCCACTCTTATCTCTTAAAATGCAAGAGGAGCTGAAGAAACTAAGGGATGGAGGGATTATTCAACCCACAAGGTATTCTTCTTGGGTTGCAAACCTAGTACCAATCAGAAAGAAGAATGGTGACATCAGGCTGTGTGTGGATTTCAGGAATCTGAATAGAGCATCTATGAAGGATAATTATCCTTTACCAAATATGGAAAACATGCTACAGTTAGTGACTGGTTCTGAATTACTCTCCACCCTAGATGGTTTCTCTGGTTATAACCAAGTTGTGGTGAAGGAATCAGAAAGGATCAAGACAACCTTTACTACTCCTTGGGGAACCTATGTATATGTCAGGATGCCCTTTGGTTTGATGAATGTTGGAGCCACCTTTCAAAGAGCAATGGATGTTGCTTTTTTGCTGGTTACATCAATGAGTTTATTGTTGTTTATCAAGATGATGTAACCATATATTTTCTAGAAGAGAAGTGATCACTGCTTTGCACTTGGAGAAGATGTTGATAAGATGTAGGGAATATGGCATCTCACTCAATCCAAAGAAGTGCCATTTTGGAGTGTAGAAGGAAAAATTTCTTGGTCACATTGTGTCACAAGAAGGGGTGATGATTGATCTAGAAAGGGTAGAGGCCATCAACAAGGTCCCGATTCCAAGGACCAAGAAAGGGATTCAGTATTTCTTTGGGCAGATAAACTTCATCAGGAGATTCATATCAAACTTTTTGAGTTGACCATTCCAATCACTTCCATGCTAAAAAGGACCAGGCCATCAAATGGGAGGAGGCTTTCATCTAATCTTTCAATGGGATTAAAGAGGCACTAAAGCATGCACATGTTCTAGCAGCTCCAGATTATAAGAAGCCCTTCAACTATTTTCCTTTGCTTCAGAGAACACTATTGCTTTTGTCTTGCTACGAAGGATGATGAGGGGGCTGAAAGGCCAATTGCCTTTTTCAGTAAGGCATTGCAGGGGGCTGAGTTAAAGTACACTATTATGGAGAAGCAAGCATTTTCCTTAGTAAAAGCAACAAAGGTTTTCAGGCCTTATATTCTAAGTTCTAAAATTGTTGCTTATGTTCCCCACACCATGGTCAAGGACATCTTATCAGAGATGGAAGTCTCAAGCAAAAGGTGCAGGTGGGTGAACAAGTTGTAAGAATATGACATGGATATCCAAACCACAGTTGGTGAGAGGTTTGGGCTTGGCTAAGCTTATGGCTGAGAGAAACTTGCAAACTATTGAGGTAAATGAGGTAGAAGAAGGTAGGGTAGATGTTTTTCAAACATTGATGAGTTCTGAGTGGTACAAAGATGTAATTTTTATCTCAGACATTTGAACTACCCTGAGTATTTAAGTAAGAACAGAAAAGAGCCCTTAAGTTGGCTTCCCAGAAATATGTCATTACTGATTATGGGCTAGCTTGGAAGAATCCAAAGGGAGTCCTCTTAAGGTGCATTACTGAAGAAGAAGCCCTAAGATAATTGTTGATCTCCATGGAGGATTTTGTGGGGGAATTTTGCTGCAAGAGTCACAACACACAAGATCTGAGGGCTGGTTATTGGTGGCCAACTCTTTTCAAGGATACAAACTCTTTTGGTTAGAAGATGTGAGAGTTTCAGCACTTCTCTAGAAGACTAAAAGCTTCAGGCTCCCTTCCTTTGCATCTGTATCAATTGAAGCCCCATTCAAGAAATGGGGAATGGATTTCATTGGTGAGATTTCAGACCCTTCAAGTGCTGGCCATAAGTGGATTCTTGTAGCCACTGATTACTTTACTAAATGGGTGGAGGAAATCCCCACCAAGAAGGCAACACACCAAGTTGTCATGGACTTTGTGCTAAACAACATCATCTGTAAGTTTGGGGTGCAGTCAAGATTGTAGCTGATAATGCCATGAGCTTTAGAGCTAAACCTTTGGTGGCAATGTGTAAAGAATATGGGATCAACTTGACATATGCATCTAATTAAAACCCCAAGGAAATGGACAAGCTGAGTCCAGTAATAAAAACCTGTTGAAGATTATCAGAAGAACCTTGGAGCTGAATAAGAGAAAATGGGGTGAATAGTTGAAGTTTGTTGTTTGGGCTGATAGGATCACTATTAAAAGAGCCACTAGAAAGAGTCCATTTGAGTTGGTGTATGGAACTCAGGCCCTACTGCCCCTGCATATGCAATTATCTTCATATCAGTTCATTCAACAACTAGAGGATCAAGAAGTAAGTCCTTATGATGCTCGCATTAACCAGATTGTTGAACTTGATGAAGAAAGGAGGGCATCCCACAGAGGCATGTAAAGTTTAGAGAAAAGCTAAAGAAGTTATTTGACAAGAAGGTCACTCCCAGAGCTTTCAATGTTGGAGATCTTGTGTTCTTTATGGGATAGTAGGCATGAAGATAAGGGCAAGCATGGAAAGTTTGACTCATTATGGATGGGCCCTTACTCCATTGATATTAGAATTGGTGAGCATACCTTCTTCTTGAAGGATTTGGATGGTGAATTGCTTGAATTTCCTATTAATGGTAGGCATTTGAAGCATTTCTTAGATTGATTCCCCAAAATCAAGGTGAACATCTTTTTGTATAGTGTATAGTTTGTTGTTTGTTTCTTGTCTTTTGTGTTTTCGCTCGCTCTGGTCCTTGGTGACCTGTTTTTGCTAGGTTTCTTTATTCATTTTTGAGAGATGGCTTTATTTCTCTACTCTGCAAGCTGACTCCTTTGCCCAATGGATATTTTGGCACTTGTCTACCTTTTTCTTTGGCACTGACACTCACAGGAGTGCCCATCCCCGAGTTGGAGCCGATGTTGGTGCTCAGATCTGTCTCGCCCCATTTGCCATTATTTTCCTCTGATCTGCGTATTACAAAATTTTTGTCTCTTGATGTGGGTTTTCTGAAAGCTTTTATTTCCATTTGAGATGCTTTGAGTTGTTTGTAAAATCCATTGTCATGTCCCTCCTTGAAGAAGTCTCGAGTTTGCCCTGTTTTTGCCCCTAATTTCTTCAAAATCCATGGGCTCTGTCATTTTTCCTATTTTTCGACCATGGAAGCTCGAGAATGGTTGATTTATATTTGTATGCCTTTGAAAATCCAAATCCATGGTCGAAAAGATGCTCGGAATCATGATTCACTTGTTTTTGTTTCAAAAAATTTTCATCCTTAGCGAAAAATTGGGTTCTAGGCATGAATGGTGATTTTCTATATTTTGACGGTCTGACGGGTGTCTTTTTCTATCAAATTTAGTCCTCAGCGTTCAGGTGGTCACATGGATTCTTTTGGTTGGTTAGGGGATGGTGGGAAAATGCTTTAACTTATCACTTTTTGCTTTTTTGGAAAAAGGAAATTTGGTCTCGTAGCCCCGCTCAAATCTGATTGGTTCTTTTGGTGCTTACGTGGCTTCTTCTAATTGGATGGGCGTGGTGGGTCTATTTTTGAACTTGTTATTTTTGGCTACTTTGGAAAAAAATTTGAACCCCCCACGGCCTTGCCAAGCTCGATTGGAGCAAATTTAAGAGGTAGGGAAAAGTCTCACTTTGACCCCAGCAGGAGGACACATGGAAAAGCTAATGGCGGAGATGTGGGCCTTCGGAGGTAAGTTGGATGTTTTTCCCCTTTGGAAAAATGGAGTAAAATTCTAAAATGGAGCGTGCACCCCCACCAAATCATTTTGGAAGCCTTAAGGTTTTTAAAGTTGCGCCATAACGACACGTGGTGAGCCCACGCTTGTTCAAGGTCTCAACTTTTAGGGATCATCTCAAGATGCGCCATTATGACACGTGGTAGTTTGAAAATTCAAAGGGGGAAAGGACCATCGGAGGTAAATTGGATTTTTGCCTCTTGACATCAAAAGGATTAAAATCTCAAAATGGCCCAAGCCCGATAAGGGAAAAGTCAAAGCTTGCTCCAATCAACGGCGGAGGTGTGAGACTCTCGGGGGAAATTTGGAAAATTTTCTTTTGGGAGAAAAAAGTTAAAAGTGAAAAAGAAGTGCGGTTTTGCTGGGACCCACATTGGGACACGTGTCAAGCTCATTTCCCAAGGGTGGAAGCTACGGGGAAAACTTGGAAAATTTTCCCTTTTCCAAAAAGGAGGTGAAATGGTAGAATTTGGCCGTAGTTCCCTTTGGGACCCACCTTAGGACACATGTCAGGCTCATTTCCCAAGGGCGGAGGTGCGGAGCAAAATGGAATTTTTTTCCATTTTTTCAAAAGGTTGTAAAAATTCAAAGGAAACCCCCGAGCCTATTTTAAAGTTGAATCTTCCACATGTGGATGACCCAAATTCAAAATAAAGATCAATGAAGCTGTGAGTTTGAATATGATTTTCCCCCATTTTTATTGAAACATGCCTGGAAGTGTAAGTCTTCATGATTTCTTGGTATTTCCTACACACCAAATAGAGGGGAGTTAATTTTGATATCTAAGTTTGGTGGGAGAGATTTGGAGACATCTTTCACCATTAAAATGGTCTGACTATCGGGCTTGATCTGATTTTCCATTTTTCTTCTCCCGAGCACACAAGGAACTAGATTTGACAGATTAGGGGTGGAAGTGGTTGGCGAGATTGAAGGAGGAGTGTTCTACTAGATGAAGGAGTTGAATGCTGAGATTTTGAAGAGATCTGCCCCATGAGCACTGACAAATTTTTACAGATCTGATTCTGGGAATCGTGATCGAGATCATGGCATGGTGAGCATTGGTACATTAAATGTTTTTGTCTTTTGGGGAAAAGGGGATTTGTTGTAAATGTTATAAATGGCACAAATTTTTGTGCAAATGGTTGGAGTGTTAGAGGTCGAAGAAAATTCCCAAGAGGAAAATTTGACAAAGCTTGTCTTTTGAGAAGCCATCTGAGAAGCCTGTATATCTCTTTTGTATTAAGTTTGATCATGTCAAGGTGGTTGCAAGTGTATAGCCATTGACAAGCTCTGAGATTGTTCTAGAAACTTTCCCCTGCTGATAAATTTAATCAAACTCGAGTTATTCTATGTTGATCTTGAGAAAAATGTGTTTGTTTCATTTTTGAATGTCTGCAAATAGTTTTTCTTATTCTTGTTGCAATCTTGTATCAAAATCTATCTTAATCACATAGGTCTCAATCCTTGTGATAGTTTAGTGGCATCTGCAATCTCATTTCTCAGAAGATCTTTCATTTGGGAGTGAAATAAACGATTTAAAATCACTTTTCTTTCATTTGTTGACAGAGATTGTTTGTAAGCCTTTGGGTGTACCTCAGGCATGATTGATCTTAGGTTTTGATGTTTTATTGGGTCTTTTAACTCGAGCCTTCATGTTAGAATCTCATAGATTGTGTGAAAAAGTGCTAATCTGGGCCTCCATTGAAGCACATATTCTAGTTAAAGGAACATTTTAGCTATTTTGAAGTATTTTGTTGTCTAGACTTTCCATTTTGTAAGAGTTCTCAGAGATTTGGCAAATCAAGTTCATTCTGCCTCACCTCCCACCAAAATTTATTTAAAAACAACTAATCCTACCCATACTACCCCTGTTTGTCATGTGTGTATACAAATGCATAAATTTTACTACCAAAACATGCAGAAACAATCAGGATTCCAAATGTCTTTAGTAGCCTAAACCTTTCCTAGAGAAATATCCTCCGAAACAACGAGGATATAAAAGGGTTCTCTTACTTTGGTTGAAAACCTTTGTCATCACCAATCCGACACTATGATAATTCTTCACTTTGGGAACTCCTCGTCTTTATGATTATTTACTAATGCACATCTTATAGTTTGGTGGATATAACTGGAAACACAACAACAAACATAACACAAAAATACCATAGACTATGATAAGAAGGAATGATGATAAATATGAAATATTAGAGTAAATTATAATATTAATTGTTACAATCTCACCCATGAGGTACTTCAAGTGTCACTGACTTCACTTGCCTTCCACAAATACTATGGGAGAAACTTCACAATTACACCTCTTAATGGCTTCTTTAACACACCTTCAAAATGATGGCTTCCTTTACACACTTACTCATACAATATTTCTCACTACTTCCTTTTATGCTAAATGAGGGGGGTAGCCTCTTTATTTATAGAACTTCTAGGCTTATCCATCTTATCTCTAAGATAGGATAAGAAATCCACTTTGACGAATCATATTCCATACCTTAACTCTTATCGTACATGTAAGCTTATCTTTTAAGATAAGATAAACTTGATCATTTCACATAGATTCCACATTTTTAGATTTTTATAAATAAAATACACAAACTATTTATGACCCCACTCCTTGTCCTTATTACCAATATAATATTTCTAATTCCTAATCATGTAGACCCTACTTCTCTACTTACCCCAACTTTGACATTTTAACATTATCGGACCACTTACGACAAATATTTACTTTTTACCACAACATTCCTATTGTACTTTTGACTATTACCATACTATACATTATTGGTGGCGTCATACTAGTAGCGCCGTTATCTTCTATCGGACGCTACTACTAATTATACTTAACAACATCCTATTCCTAATACATACATTAATGAAATAGAAATTACGGAGGAAAATTTTAGTGTCGACATCTTCCCCCTTCCTAGTTTCTACTCCATCCTCGGAGTGGACTATTATGCAGTGCTTCAAAAATCTTCAACTTGTTGTGGTTGACCTATTTAAGTAATGGGAGTGCCATCCAATTCCTCCGGTCGGTATGTACCATTTTCATGCACGATTGCTATTTTGTAGGGCCCCATCCATTTTGGAAGAAATTTTTGTCTTCTTTTTTTGTATCTCAAATCATATACTAGGACTAAGTCATTCACATGAAATGGAGACCAACGGATCTTTTGATCAAAGTATTCCTTCTCGCTTCATTTTATTCCTATAGCTTGTATCCTTCGTTATTTCCCTCATTTCCTCTAGCAAATGAAGATGTACCAACCTTTCTTTTACTAAATCACTTTCATCCATCCTTTCATTTTTCATAACTCTCACAGTTGGAATATCAAAATCAATAGGAAGAAGCTGTATCAATGCCATAAGCCAACCTGAAATGGGCGTATCCTATTGCTGACTTTGATGTTGCCCTATATGCCCACGATCTTTGCATGAATCCTTTTATCCCACTTATGTACTGCTGCAAGGCTGCATCTTTTGCTAGAATTTGATACAACACAAAAAAATTTCGTTCCACTGTCCATTTGTGTTTGGCTTGTATGTTGTTGCCTTCCTGTGCTTAATAGAAAACTTATTGACTAGGGATTCTACCACCTCATTAATGAAGTGGCTTCCTTGATCTATTACAATTTCTAATGGACAACCAAATCTGGTGACAATGCGTTCATATATGAACCTTGCCACTTCATCCATGGAAGTTGTTTTCAAAGGCCTAGCTTCAACCCACTTGGTTAAATAATCATGCGGGCAACTACAATATACTTATTTTGGCATGGAGTAGTTGGAAGTGGACCTACAATGTCTATTCCCCACTTTTCAAAGGGATCAAGTGGAAGAATAGGGCATAATTGAGTGATGAAGTCTTACGGTTACCATGTGTTTGACAAATATCACATGGCTTACAATAATTATAACAATCTCTAAAAAGAGTGGGCGGTGATAACTCGCATCCAAGATCCTTCTTGTTGTAAGTTATCCAGAGAAGTGCCCTCCACATGTACCATTGTGGATTTCTTCTATCAGCTCCTTCCCTTGATCACGTCCAATTGCCCTCTTATCTTGTCCATCGAGGTCCTATTTGAAATAATACTCCATGCAAAATAGAATATGGACGACCGGCTTGAGTAATCTTCCTCTTAGTCTTTGACTGGCACCATCAAGAAACTTGAATTAATTTAGATAATTACAAATATCTATGTATTCACTAGGGATTGTGTCAAGGGATAACAATGTTGTATCTAGAAAATCATCATCATCACAAGATGAACCTAAACCATCATAGGCTCGAGAGAGTGCATCGCATTGACATGCTTCTTTCTGGCCTATCTATAATATCAAATTCAAATTATTGTAGCAAAATTCTCCATCTTGCTATCCTCCCTGATGGGTTAGGCTTATTGATATATTTTAGAGCTTGATGATCTGTTACAACTATAAATTTCTGCCCTAGTAAGTAATTTTTATACTTCTTTACTGCAAAAATGATAGCTAGAGCCTCTTTTTCGATTCTGAGTATAATTTACCTCAGCACTACTCATTTGTCTACTCCCAAAGTAAAGCTGGACGATCATTCGATTTTCATCCTTTTGGCTCGAGTACTTCCTAGTGCTGCTTCCGAGGCATCAATATACACAATGAATGGCTTGCTCCAATCTAGATTCTTTAAAATAGGTGAAGATGTCGGGGCTTCCTTGATTGTTCAAAAGCTTCATGCCCCTTATTTCCTTGTTCATAAGTAACATCCTTCTTCAAGAACTAGGTTAGTGGCTGTGCAATTTTTGATAAATTCTTGATGAATCTTCTATAGTAACCCACATGGCCTAAAAATGATCTCAACTTACTTCTATTCATAGGAAATGGTAACTATTTGATTTTGAAACTTTATCGGGATCGTACTAATACCATCTCTCTGGACACAACATGCCCTAACAAAATGCCTTTAGAACATCCAAAGACACACTTTGTAGGTTTTAGTGAGGCTTGTGCTTCATCTAACCTTTGAAATGCTATCTCCATTTGGTGCGGGTGGTTCATCTTACTCCCATAGATGCAACAATCATCTAGAAATACTCGATGAAGTTCCCAATGTAGGGTTCAAACACCCTATTCATCAAACGCTGGAACGTTACTGGAGCTTTACACAACCCAAAATGCATAACTCTATAAGCAAACGTTCCCCAAGGAGTGGTGAACATGGTCTTCAACTAGTCTTTCTACGTTATATGAACTTGGTTGTATCCACTATATCCATCAACAAAACTATAACACTCTGGCCACTACTTCATCCAAGATCTGATCGAGAATGGAAAACGGTAATGATCCTTCTTTGTTGCATTATTGAGCTTCCTATAATTAGCACAAATGCGTAGCTTCCCATTTTTTTTATTGAGATCACAATGGGAGAAACCCATTCGAATTCTCCACATCAAATATGAATCTGCATTAAGCAACTTATCTATTTCTTCTTTTACGGTCTTATAAAAATTAGGATTCATTCTATATGGCATTTGATTTATGGGCTTAGCACCATCTACCAACTCAATAGAATGTTCTACCCAACTTACTTGACGGAGTTCCTTGTAATCAAAAGTGAATAGGTGTATGTACCTTTGAAAGAGCTAGAGGTAGGATTCCTTCTCACTCTCCATCATAGCATCACCAATCTTTATTTGTTGGAGACGATCATCAATTTCTTCTTTAGATAATTTTATAAGTTCATGAGTCAATGTGGTGGAAGGATATCCATGACCGAAACATCAACCTCACTTTCTTCATCTTCAGTGTCCACTTCACTTGGTACTAGAGTAATCAGAGGATGTCCAATCATCGGTTTCATCACTTGAATCCACAAGTTCTTCCTTATGATCTTCGAGGATCATGTTTATCTTCACCCTCTCTCTACCACGTCTAAGTGTCATGAAACCTTCATTCCGGTTGTTTCTTGCATGAACTCTTCTTAGCCATGGTCTTCCCAGCTGACATTGAGTGCACAATAGCAGTACCATTTTTCATCACACGAAAGTCTACCACACATACAACACCCATAACATATATTGCCACATTTGAAGCTACACCTTCGGTTTAGTTTTTCCATTATTTAATGACCTTAACATAAGTGTTGAGGGTGATCAATTTTAAACCCAACATATTCATTACAAACTCGGTCATTACATTAATTGCAGCACCTCCATCAACTAAGACATCATGAATTAAAATACCATTACATAATACCTCGGCTTGTGGAGCGTAGGATGTCTCTGCCTCCAAAATAGGGACCTCAACCTCCTTCCTTTTCGAGCATTGAGTCTAGTTCGTAGTTCCCGCCTCTTCTCAGAAGACATAGCCAAGAGTTGACCATATGTAATATTTACAGGCCTTTTGGACAGATCTTCTAAGATGGAGTATGGTCCTTGTCCCTATGAAATTAGAAAATCCTACACACCTAAATTTCTTCTCCTATGTTTCTTACTAGTTTCTCCTTTCATCTTCTTAGGATCATTTCCATCTTGATTATCTTTTTTTTTTTTTCTTTTTGTTACAAACACATCTACTTCATTATTTATGCTCTTATTTACTACATCAAAATAATTCAGGTGCTTTTCCTTTATCATTATCTCTTGTACCATATGTAGAAGCTCTATCCGGACAATTATACTTATAATGACCCTTTTTATAACAACCATAATATACAACTTGAGAAATATTTCTTTTGGACCTCTATCCTCCTCCCGAGAACTAAATTATTTTCCTTGAAGAAGATTAATAGTTAACTAACCCATCTTTTGAGTAGATCTTCATACTCGGTAGATGTACTAGGAGAAATATTTTGCTCACCGAGAGTGGTTGTGGATTCGGACCAAAGGTGCTGGTGTAGGCTCTACTTTAGCAACATTTCTTTGGGCTCCTCTTCCATGCTTTCTTCTTGCCTTCTTGCAATCTCCTTTTCTTGTTCAATGGTAGCTTGGCGGTCATACTTCACTCATTTTCTGATCTTTGGCTTCATCCCAAGAATGAAGTGCTTACAGAGGAGATTATCCATGCCATTCATCAACCCATCCGCTAATCCTTCCTTCGGATCTGGGCATCGAGCTTCCTCCTTAGCTCTAGAACACGAGCATGATAATATCTTATCTTCTCCTTCTCTCCTTGGGATAGCTTTGTGATATCAATCATGAGATCTGCATATTTCTGTTGTTCACCAAATTCTTCAAGAAAAATTTCAGTTAATAAATCCCATGAGTTTTTCACATTATCACCTAGTGTTTCAAACCACCTAAGGGCTGAACCATCCAAAAATGTAGGAAAAAATTTAGTCCATTGTTCCCTTCTTATAAGGCCATTACAAATACAAGATCGTTTAAACTCTTGAATGAAAGAGGAAGCATCTTCATTAGATTGGGCTGAAAAAATAGGAATCTTCCCCATTTCCAAAAGTAACCACAGTGAAATACCAACCCATAAGTACAATCAACAAGACTTATGTGCACAAATAATTGGAATCACTATAATAGAAAATAGAAATGACCACGGTAAACTATGGTAAAACTTGACTTACTGCATGGTAAAAACTAACTTTACTGTGGTAAACACTATTCATAGTAAAAAGTGAAGTTACTGCGGTAAATACTATTCACGGTAAAAAGTGACTTTACTGCGGTAAATACTATTCACAACAAAAAGTGACTTTACCATGGTAACTACTATGCATAGTGTAGTGCCCACATTTTACACACCTAATTACAACGAAAAAAACTAGGATAATTTTTTTTTGACTTATAATACACGCTACACATAACACAACAAGGCTCCAAGTACGTGAACTCGATTCACACGCGACAATCACATAAGTCATCGACTCGCGCATAGACTCATGCAGACGACATCGGCACATCGATGCCAAAATTTTTCCAATGAACAAGTACTTGCAATAACACGACCACAATAAAAAGGGACTTAAGGATTGACAACCCACCACACAACATTACCATGGTTACATCTAGCGTACGTTAAACATCCAATAACATTATTATGTAAGCAAAATTTTCTTCCTTTTTCCACCTACATGTTCTGAAAATTCGTTTCACCTTTCACTTATTGTTCAACCATTTGATTTTGCTCCTTACCCTTATGCCAATCTTCATAACTTACATAAGTATTTTCCATATTTCAAATTTTATACAAAATTCTAACTCTCTCATTCTTATGTTAAGATTATGCTTCCCAAAACGCTTATTCAAAGTTTAGAATTTAACCTTGCTACACAAGTGAACCTAACGTGATGTCAAGATGAAATCTTGGGATTAAGGAAGACATAGATTTGAAATAGCTTTTCCCCAAGAACATCCATCGATCACGGAATAGTTATTTTGCTACCATTATTATTATAGCTCAATAATTTGTTGAATTCCAAATTTGATTTTTTTATATGTATATCTTTTGTTTTCTCGACGTTTGGTCACACCAAGGTAATTTATATTCTTTGAAACACATGAAAAAGTTTAATTAAGTTATAAGGACTCCAAAATTGACCTTAATCCTAATCTCCAATCTCATGTGCAACATTATATGATATGCTCTTACATCGCACTAAGGTCTTGCTCTTAGCATCATCTCAAAACAAAGAGTTATGAGAGCACGTGTCGACAACTTAAGGAAGTACATGGCTAGGAGCATTATAAACTACACATGAATGCAAGTGATATGTGTTCACGAAGATCCCATATCCTAGCATTGCACGATTCCGCATAAGAAATATTGCAAGATTACACTTTCTAAGGTTCTCTAGAATCGACATATTTCAACTCAATTTTGTATGCAAGGAGTTAAATTATAGTTTTCTACCCACAAGTTAACATACAAAATCCACTAGGGTTTAGTTTAATTCCAATATGCACCTAATGATCTACGCCTCAACTATATATGATTTTAAGGCAAGCGGACATATCTATACTAAACCACCTTCAAGAAGATACCAAGATGTTATTTGTATAGAAACCAAGGTAACACCGTTTAGTCATTCCTTGAACAAGGACTCAAAAGGTGACTTACATAGTGGTCTTTGCCACTCAACACAGTGCCGAACCTAAAGAGAGGGCATTCTTCTCCGATTACCAAAACTAGAAGGAAACACATACTCTGGATAAAGTTGGACCATGACAATCCTAACATATGGGTTCACGACCATGTCGCTAAACATATTGACTATGCCGGTAAACTCCAACTAGGGTTTTATTTACCTAACCTAAAGTGTTCCATCGAGTGCAAAGCTTAAGTTCGTTCTTCGGTCTTAAATTTCTTATATGGTAAAAAGGATCACACATGCGGGCAAGTTAAGCACGAATATTTTATTAAGGTTGAGTGTTCCCATTAAAACTCTTTATTATGTTTGCAAGGTAAGAAGATAACCCAGTGATTAATTTAATCGTTTATTAAATACTGAGAAAGTACTACAATGTATTAACTTCAATTTCAATTTACTATGTATAAATCAAACCCTTTTTTTTTCCATACACAACTAAGAAACAAATTGAACCGGTGATTAGATGCACATTTCCTAAGAATCCCTAAAACTAGCATATCATGCATATTAACAAATTTCAATTATAACTTTTTGGTAACAAGAGACTGCATTAGACAGTTATTCATTTTACAATGACCTATAAAAATTATAATAATAATAATTAAATTACACATCACCTTTTTCGACGTCGTTCTTCCATCCTACAAAACCCACGTGAGCATGATATCAACGATAAATTGTTGGCATGGCATCCACCCTAAACAATCATAAGTATCTTTTTCAGTTTCCTATTTACATCTGACAATAATTACAATTTTCAATCGAAATAAAAAGGTCTAGAAACATGTATTCATTGCATTTCATTTTTCTTCATGTTGTAACCTAGAGAGAGAGGAAGAGAAGGGAAGAGAGAGAAAACACTATTTTTCTAAAAGTTATATTTCACACAATAGATACAATAAAGGGTTTTAAACGAGTTATTTGCATGTGTTAAAAGTTTCGGAGGTGATTTGGCAACCCTACGAGGTCCATGACTTTCTATTCTTACATTTTCTCACTAGCCGCAAAACGTTCAAAACAAGCTCAGAGGCTAAGAAAGCGCTTCCAAAGGTTATCTTCCGATGAGCACGCACACCATGATTAACTTTCTACATGTCACCAAATATACCAAGAATTCATAGTAGCGAGCGGAATTGAAAAAGAGTGAATGGTTTGCGTTTGGCGGTTAGTTCTCTAGGGCCATTTAGTCGTAGTCCACCCAGTTGTAAAATGACAAAAGTTAGCTCAGCGCCCGAAAACCACGTCCATAATTGACGTTCGATGGATAAGCACGCAATAAGACATCTCCTACTAGTTCCCTTATATAAAGAGAATTCATCAAAGTCAACGGGACTGAGAACTAGAAAACCATTTTCAAACGGCGATAAGTTTTCTGGAGCGACAAGATGAAATTGGACCAGTTTGACCTCGTCAAACTACAACCGAGAGGCCTACAAAATGGCTTCGCCAAACTATCTCAAAAGTGCTCTTTCCTATACTAAATGTTCCATGCATTTTTCTAGTATAAACGCTAGAGGTTTGCGAAGACGAGCGTGATTTCTCTTTTCGGGTTTCAAATGGTGGTCCAAAATGAAAGCCAACTTTCTAGTTTTAACAACTCTCTCTTGTTGTGGCTGGTGTAACAGGCTCCTATAAGAGCGCTAAAAAGATTTCATATGATCATTTCAGGTCAAACCAAAGATCAAGGTGACTCCTTGTATACCAAGGTACACGAATGAAACTTCACATCTCGGTTCCAAAGTTGCAAAGGTTACTTAGTGAGTCTTTGAAAAATGCAAAATTTAACTATTTTAAAACAAGGAGAAGGTCAACTTTATCAATGGGGAGTCAAATTTGTCTAGTTGATAAAATGATATTGGAGTGATCAAGAAAGGTAATAGTTTTCTAAATCATCTCAAAGTGAGGGTGATAGTTCATGGTTTAAATTAGGTGAGTTATAATGACTTCGTGAGTTACGACATGAAAATTATTGTTTTGCAACGAGTTGAAGGAAAATTTAACTGTATTAAAAATCCCATAAATTTAAAATTCTAGTTAGATGCAAAAGAGAACCAAAAACAAAAAATTATGAGAGGTAAGGGAAGAACAACCATGCGGAGAGCGAAGTTGGCGAAGCCGCAGGCTTGGGTTCAGTCTCTTGCTTTGGCACTTCGTCAACTAGTCCACGAGCGTCCTTAGCTCCACCATTTAACATACATGTCTATCAATAAAATTTGTAACTACATACTTGAAAACCATTCCGCTACTCTGATCACATTTCTCCTACCTTCTGGATTCGACCCACCACTTGCTGAGCATGATCAAATGGTTTCTTATTGTTGTTGTTTGGATAGGATGAGATCTTCCTCCTTTTGTGCATAGCCTCAAAATCTTGCAACCATTAGACCATGATTTTGAAGGCATTTAGTCGTACACTTCACATGCCTTAAGCATGCCTCCACATTTTGCACATTCTCATGTGCTCATACAAAAAAACCAGCAAACATTAAGATTAATTCTAGGCATGATTCTACAAGAGGCACTCATGCCATCGAAGTATTTACAACCCTCATGCACTGAACCTGCATGTCTGAAAGCTAATTAAACCAAAAATGAAGCTTACAAGGTCAGGGTATGTTCCATAAGACCACATATTTTGAGGCATTCTACCAAACACATCTCAGGCCTTTTCTACACATCCATTTTGTGCATATGCTGCCCTCATGGCATTCCATGAGACAACATTTCTTTGAGGCATTCTATCAAATAGTTCAATGCCTTTTTAACATACCCATTTTTGCATATCCTGCTATCATTGCAGTCCGGGAGACCGCATATCTTTCAGGTATTTTGTCAAACAGTTCACATGCATTGTGTATGCCTTCACATTTTGCATACAAGCAGATCTGGGTACCTGACAAGACATTAAAGGATATTATCTCCCCATGATGCTTTGATGGATGTCCATGCGCAGTTCTAAAGCTCCCATTTTGACAACAGCTAGGAGGTTATCAGCAAAGGTTGTGGGGTGTGGCTTCAACCTACAGTTTGTATTTTTCTTGGAAAGGTTCCAATGCAGTTTCAACAAAACCATTTTGTGCATATCCCGAAATCATTGCAATCCATGGAACCACATTTCTCCCACACATTAAGTCGAACAGTTTGCATGGTTCCACGTTCCACATATGTATCTACTAGGGCACGTGTGACTGCAACATCTGACAAAGTTCCTTGGCCATTTTTTGCTTGGATGGGAGCCCACAGTGCAGGCGCAATTTGGGAGGATGTTAGCAATGTGACCAGCTAAAATGAACAAAAATCCTCCTCCATTTTCTTTGATGAACGTCCATACGCTGTCCCTAAGCATATGCAACTGCACAACTGTCAAAACCCCCTCTTTCCATTCTATGCTGATGGAAAATCCATGCTGGATAGTTTAGCACGGGCGGGAGGATCTTTGAAAGCGGTTGTGGAGTCGGATTAACACGAATCAAAGGCATTTTCTTAAAGGTTTCCAAGGCCTCTTCAACAAACTCATTTCATGCTGGTCCTTGCGGCCCCAAACCAGCCGCCCAGCGCCCAAAACTACGCATTGTAGGGTTGCATTTACAGAACAAGGGACAGAGTTTTCCTAATCCGGCCCTTTACGGGCTTTTGATTTTTGATTTTTTTAATTTCTTTTAAATTTATTTATTTATATAAATTACGGAGGAAAATTAATGATTTTTTTTTTTTTAATTTCTTTTTAATACACACATTAATGAAATAGAAATTACGAAGGAAAATTTTAGTGTCGACAACACAACCTAAAATAGTGAGGAAAGATCAAATCCTCTTGAGGGTCTTGACCACTTCTCCACATCCGAGTGACTAAGGTCAGTTAGATTCCATCCCCACTATAAAATGACTCATCATGATCTATCTGTCTCTAAGCTTCACGATAAACTTGTGATGTTGCTTAGACTTGGAAGGTAAATCAATTCGGGTACTAACAAACATGGTCCACTCTTAAATGTCAACCCTGTTCATTTGGTGGTTTTATAATAAGCGAGTTTTCAGCTTAATATTTTAAAACCCAAAAAACACTTTCATATTTCTCTTGTAACTCCCTTGAGTTGAAAATTAAATTCTCACAATATATCTATTTTCTTTGATCTAGTTTCATAAATATTTATCAATATAATGTCTTATGTTTATATTCCAAAATGTGCATAAGCTGGAAAGTATTGTCCACAATATTGGAATTCTATTGCGAAAATCTTGACAAATGATAAGGTAGTCAAAAAAATACTTCATATGAAGGAGATTTCAAGAATACTCGGTAAGAAGCATCGCAACCTTTTCCAAAATTAGTGTCACAAGAAAGAAAAGGACAACCTCCTAAAATCAATAAAGCATGGTGACCCCAAACAAACATTGTATTCATAATCACATATACATACATATAAAGATGAATAAAAGTTAAATATTACACAAGAAATAAAAAAGTTCAAAGAAGCTCATTATATGGGTATGTAGTGATTTTATATGTTTAAAATTGTTATTGTTTATCATTTTTACTTGAAAGGATGCTAACACAGGTTTTTGAGTTTGGCTTTGCACCTATCAATTACATTTTCTTAAAAAACTCTAGAAACTTTCAACACACATACAATCATTACATTTCGACACCACACTTCCTTTAGAATTTGTTTTCAAACAATTCCTTTGCCTTATGTATCTTTCAACATTTCACAAGTCTATCTATCAAAATAGCCACAACTACATATGAGAAGAGAGAACATTCTATTATTCCATGATGTATCTTCATACCCTGCTCCCAAGCTCCAATTTTGGAACAAGATGGAAGTATGCTGAAAAAGGTTGATGATTCGACTTACCAGTCACAACATGTTCCAGAGTGGCCCAAAAAAATACATCACCAATGTCAACTAGACTTTCAAAAATGCCAAGTAGCCCCCATACCAATCGATACATATCGATATGGAGTACAGGCATAGGTACATGTCTAGATACACTACGAGTACATATTTGCATGCCTCGAGTATGTCTCGAGTACTTAAATCCATACCTAGGATGTACCCACAACATAGCCACAATTTTTTAAGTGCAAAAAAATAAATAAAACTTGAGGGCTTTGACCGGAATTAAACCTTGGAAAGTTTTTGTGAGATTCAATATTGCCAATTGGCTCGAAACGTCAAGAGAGATGAAAAGAAATTCATTTGGTCGACTTATTATTTTGTGGATTTTTTTTTTTACTCCTCATGGGATTTCTTAAGTCAATTTGGAAGGAAGGGGAACAAGTAAATAACTTGGTGGTTGGGAAACCTATCTTCTCTTCCTTTGACACTAGGTTCGAAGCCTACAAATTGATTTTTTGAATATGAAATATAACGAAAAGATCCTTACTTTGATAAGATTCTGTTATTCCCTCCTTTGGTTTGAGAAAAAATTAAAATATTTCATGACTTGTACAGATTTCTGAAGTGGATGGAATAGACATACCTTTAATCTTTCTATAAGCTTCCTCAATCTTAGTTCAAAATGTATACAATGCTCAAAAATGCTTTAACATCTCCATCTATTGGACTACTTATGGAGGATGAGAATGTATTTTGGGATACTATGAGGTGCATTAAAGGGCCCCCACTCCAAGAGGCTACCTCAAACAACACTTTGAAAATTTTTCCTCTCCCAAAACATTCCTTGTGCCTTAAAAACAAGTGGAATGTTTATGAGCCCATTAGTAGATGGACTCATAAATTTAATGTTTTTATTCTTCTTGTATTCAATCAAAAATTCTTGCTTTAGATGGCTTTTAATTCATAATAAGCTTGTTATTGGCTTGTAATATTTTATAAATTGTTGAGACTATAAGCTTGTTTTTATTAAATTTTTATACATATTTATATTTCTTACCTTTTAAAAATATATTGTATGAACATGTCGACAATGTACCGTCCCCAAGGTTTAAAAAAAAATCATTTCATTGTACCGTACCCATAATAAAACAATCTAGAATAGTTAAAAAAGGAAAGAAGAAATATAATTCAAGTAATAGGCGATATCAACATACCACTCATAAAAATTAGGATTTGCATCAATCAACAATAAAATATTCAAGTTTGGAGGAGGACTGATGGCCAAGAGGAGATTACCACACGTTTGGAACGGCCATTTTTTTGAATTCATGTTCCAACAACGGTCCTCTGGCTACGCCCCCCCGGGACACAGCAATGGCACCTAAGGCAGGCCAGGGCTTGTCGGAAGCTCTGAAAAAAAGATTGGGCCCCCTTGGTTCTGAGTCAGATTCGTTTCCGACGGATTGTGACTTGCACGCCCTTCAGGACGGTATTCCCTCCGTGTCCCTGGTTGAGGACGTCACCTTTGCTGCACATACTAAGTGTTTTTACTCGAGAGCTATTTTCACAAAGTTTATTAGGAGAAGGCTTTCGTTTTTGGCATTCGAAACTGGTGCGAAACACAGTGGGGTAGCGGCCTGAGTATTCGCTTCCTGGAAAAAGGTTTTTTCTTAGTGCTCTTTCGTAGCGCTGCTCAGAAAAATGACACTATGGATAGGAAATATTTTCTCCTATCCGACTCAGGCCTTGTGATCCGTGATTGGGAACCTCTCTTTGATTGCAACAGAGCGGACGCGGATGGGCACCAAGTTTGGATAAGACTTTACTCCCTGCCCAGTGAGTTTTGGTCTGCTCCCATTCTCACTAAAATTTGCTCAAGCCTGGGTCGTGTCATTCGCATCGATCCCGTTTCTTTGAATGGTACTCTCTCTTCCTTTTCCAGAATATGCATTTCTATCAATCCCTCTCTTAAGCCACGGAAGTCATTCATATCAACTCCCCATCTGGTCTTTGGAAGCAGAGAGTAGAATACGAAGGATTGTCCAACCTTTGTTTCAAGTGCAAGAAGCCTGGTCACACTCGTAAATTTTGTAAAACCCCCTTTTAACAGTGCCTTGCAATGGCGGAAAGTATCCTCAATCCCTCTGCCCCTCGCCCGCCTTCCCCCCCACGCTCTTCCCCCGTTGTCTTTGCCCGTTGTCCCTCATTCTCCTCCGACAGCACCTGAACCCCTTGCTTTGGATCCCGACACTTTCTCCCTTGTTAAAGAAACATGCATTGTTGTAAAAGACTCTACTAGGATTCTGTCCCTTTTCCACGAGGGCATTTCCATCGGTATGGGTGGTAGCTCATCCACCCTTGAGAAATGGATTATTGACAAAGATGATCTTCTCCAGTCTAAAGAAGGTGACCCCCAGGAAGACCTAGAAGATACTACAGAGAATCCTTCTCCGAATAACCAGTCGTTGGGTCCGCTTCTTCCCACTCCACCTTTGCTCAACGTGGATTTCGGACCGAAAAGCATTCTTGGTCATCCTAACAAAAGTAAGCTCTCTCTCAACGAAGTTGCGAACGGGAAGCAACTTCAACTGCGTTCTTTCTTCCCGTCTACGAGTAGGAGAGGTGAGTCCTCTCTGAAGCAAATATGATTCTCTTTTCATGGAATGTTAGGGGCCTTAATGCCCCTAACAAACAGCATCTTTTAAGATGCTACGCCTCGGATGGGGCTGTGGATATCTACTTGATTCAGGAAACTAAAATGTCAGAAGTTGGATGCAAAAGTGGATGGTTCAGAAAATGGAAAGGTTGGGAAGGCTGCTTCTCAAACTCTGTCGGTGCCTCGGGTGGTCTTGGCATTTTGTGGAAGTCTAGCAGTTGCGTGATTGAGCCCCTTGTGATTGATCCTAATTTCATTTGGTGTAAAGTTATGATTAAACACTCGAGGATTTCTTCTTCCTATGTAATGTTTATGGTCCCTCATCTCCGATTAGGAAAAGAGCTCTCTGGAGTAGCCTAAGTCTGCTTTTGTCTACCGACGTTGCCTCAAAAATTATCGTCGCTGGTGACTTTAATGCTACTCTTTCTGATCGTGATAAGTGTGGCGGTCTTCAATGGCAGCCTCGCTCTCAGGTGGATTTTTCTTCCTTCGTTTCCTCTTCTCATTTAGTTGACATAGAGCCCTGTAAGGGATGGTTTACTTGGAATAATAGGAGATCCGGGTTCAGTTCCCTTGCAGTGTGTCTTGATCGTTTCCTGGTTTCTGAACATTGGCTGCAAAATAACTTCCTTCTAAAAATCTCGGTTCTCCCTCTCTCGGCTCTGACCACTTTCCTATCTCCTTGGTTCTAAATTTTGACCTCCCTCCGCGTCGACCCCCTTCAAATTTGAGAACATGTGGCTTCACGACTCCTCTCTGAAGCCGCTGGTCAAGGTCGGTGGGATTCCTTTATTGTCAAAGGGACCAGGATGTTCCAACTCTCTAAAAAGTTGTCATTGTTAAAAGCTAAATTACAGTGTTGGAACTATTCAAATTTTAAAAACATCTTCCAAGAAAAACACAGAGTTGAGAAGGATCTTCGCACCCTAAATGAGTCCATTCTGGATCATGGGATGACTCAGGAGGATTTCTAGAAAGAAAAATCTCTCCTTAAGGATCTGGGTGATCTCCTTCTGAAAGAGGAAACTTATTGGCGTCAAAAATCCAGAGAAACCTGGTTGTTGGATGGGGATAAGAATACCAAGTTTTTTTCACCTCTGTCAAAGCTAGAAGAAATTTCAACTATATCTCCACTCTCAAGCTCGAAGATTCCACCGTCGCTTCTTCACAAGCTCAGATCAAATCAGAAGTTGTGGATTTCTTTAGAAAGCTCCTGAACGATTCGGCATCCCCTATTGGTGCGCAGTCCCAATTCCTATCGCAGATTCCATCTTCTATAACGGATGTTGATAATGATATGCTTATCTCGCCCTTTTCTTTGGAGGAGGTCCGGAAAACTATTTTTTCTATGAAACGGGATAAAGCCCCCAGTCCTGATGGCTTCCCAGCATCCTTCTTTCAGGATTTTTGGGATATTGTTGGTCCCTCCGTTTGGCACGCTGTCGAGGAATCCAGGATTTCAGGGAAGATTTTAGGTAATCTCAATCATACTTTCATCTGCATGTTCCCTAAAAAATCCCCGGCTGAGACGTTGGATGATTTCAGACCCATATCATTGTGTAACACTTCTTATAAAATCATTTCTAAAGCTATTGCTAATAGGCTTTGCCCCTTGTTGCATAAATTGGTTGCCCGGGAACAAAGTGGTTTCATTCCGGGCAGGTCTATCACCGAGGGTATTATTATTTCTCACGAATTAATACACTCTCTTCATAATTCCTCTAGAGCAGGTATGTTGTTGAAACTTGACTTCAGTAAGGCCTATGATCGTGTTAATTGGAGGTTCCTCCTCAAATCTTTGCAAGCTATGGGTTTTGGTGATCACTTTTGTAAATGGATTTTTAATTGCATTGCTTCCCCTCATTTTTTTGTTCTTGTGAATGGCTCCACGGAAGGCTTCTTTCAGAGTAGTAGAGGTATTAGACAGGGAGACCCGCTCTCCTCCTTCCTTTTCACCTTGGTAGCGGAAGCTCTCAGTCGCGGCATAAAGTCTTGCTATTCAAGAGGGTTCTCTGAAAGGTCTCCACATCACCTCCAACCTCCCTCCTCTTTCCCATCAGCAATTCACAGATGACACCTTTCTCTTCGGTCAAGGGACTGTCCCAGAAGCCAGACGCCTTTCCTCCATCTTGGATTCATATTCTCTAGCCACGCTGTGGTCAAGTTTTAAACTTTCATAAATCTGTTATTTTCTTCTTCAACGTGGCTCCTCGGCTTCAAGGTAGAATTAAAGAGATCCTCGGCTTCTCTTTGGGTAGTCTCCCACATACTTATCTGGGAATTCCACTCTTCCATGGCAAGGGAAAGGCGCACCTCTGGAACGGGCTCTGAACTCTATTTCTTCCAAACTTCTGTCTTGGAAAGGAAAATGGCTATCTCTAGCTGGCCGTGTTCTTCTCATCAATTCGGTGCTCCTGTCAATTCCAATCTACATGTTATCTATTTTACAGATTCCGAAATCTGTCCTGCTCAAAATTGAAAAAGTGGCTCGCACATTTTTATGGCAAGGTCACAGCATTGAGCGCAAATTCCATCTAGCTAACTAGGATCTAGTTAAGCTTCCAAAGAGTTTGGGCGGTATGGGTATCTTAGATCTCGCCCTTCAAAATAAGGCCCTCGGTGCTAAATTGGTGTGGAACTTCATTTCTGAAGACAACAGACTCGCCTTCCAGGTTCTTTCCCACAAGTATCTTGATGGACATCGGCATGATTATTTTCTTTCTAGTTCCGAGTTACCGAAAGGCTCTCATATTTGGAATTTCCTGTGTAACTCCAAAACTCTCATCGCTGAGATGGTCACCTGGAAGATAAACAACGGTCGGTTAGTGTCCTTTTGGGATGAAAGCTGGAATGGTTATCCCCCACTTAATTTGTTTCCTACCCTCAATGGAGTAATGAATTCTTCCAAACTGTGTTGGGGTACTTTAGTCTCAAATTATGGCTGCCAACACCCTGATGGTTCACCTTCTTGGCTTTGGAAAGACATATCATCTATTGGTGCCTCTGCCCATGATTCCACCTTCCTCATGGATTCTATCCGGGATAGAAATGCCTCGTTTCTCAATAGAGATGACTGCTTACTTTGGGTAGGTGACTCCACCAGTTCATATTCAGTTAAAGTCGGTTATAACATTCTTGTCTCTCAAGCAGGTATGGGATCTCCGAGTTCTCTCGGTTGCTGGCATCCCAACATCACCCCGAAAGTTGCATATTTGGTTGGTTAGTTTTGAACAAGAAGGTACTTACACAAGCTAAAAGGCGTTCGTGGGGTTTCTCTGGCCCCTCTAAATGCCTTATGTGTGTGTGCGGAGGAAGACTTAGATCACCTCTTCTTGTTCTGCCCATTTGCTTCCTATTGCTGGGATTGGCTTCTTAACAAGTTAAACCTTTCCTGGGTCCCATGCAAAAGCATTGTTGCTAATCTTTCTTCCTGGCCGTCCTTTAACACCAAATGCCTGTTCAGCTCTATTTGGCATGTCAGCCCATATTTTTTGCTCTGGCATATTTGGTGGGAACGAAACCTTCGTCTCTTTAGGGAGCAAGCGGTTGAGCTTCCTACCTTCCTTACTAAGCTCGAGGTGGCCATTTCAGAGTGTGTTAGTGCTAAGTGTCCCACCTTTTCCTCCTTCTCTTCTAAGGATCTCTCGATCCTTCATCATTGGTCTCTTATCAAACTTCCTAAACCTGGATCAATTGTTCGTAAAGGGCTCTCTCAAATTGAAAAAATGATTCTAAGGAAGAAAACCAGGTGGCGTCCTCCTCCAAAGGGGCATTGGAAATTAAATTTCGACGGAGCTTCTAGAGGTAATCCTGGTTTATCCGGAGCTGGCTGCATTCTCAGAGATGATCGAGGATGCCTCATCAAAGCAGGATCCTTCCCTCTCAAAGAGGGCACTTGTAATACCGCAGAAGCCCAGGCTCTTCTCGAAGGGGTCAAGATGGCGGCATATCTTGGTTGTTCAAATCTATATTGAAGGGGATTCCCAAATCCTAATCTTCACAGTTTCCAGAGGTGCTTCCCCATCGTGGAAGATGAACCTCTTCATCCCTCAAATCCTTCATTGGCTTGGAAAAATCCATTTCTGGAATATTTCCCATAATTTTCGGGAAGCCAATCGCGTTGCTGAACTTTTTGGCTAACTTCACAATTGACAATCCTTCTGCCTGTATCTCCTCCAGTGATGCTCATGATTGGCAAGGTTTCCCCTTCCTTCTTTCCCAAGATCGAGATGGTACTTCCGGGTAACCTGTCGGTGTCTCTCTTGCGTTTGGCAGTTCCCTCGAGCATGTAGTCTTCTCCTCCATCTTTCGGCGGCATTCCTCTTTCCTGCCGTTGTTCTCTCACACGCGGTTCTGGTCCTCTCGGTCACGTCCGCGGGCTCCCTGCCATCTCCTTTTCTTCGGGGTCGTTTCAACTTCTTTCTCACACGCTCCGTGTTCCTTTTATGTCGATCTCTCCACTCCAGGCATTATCCTTTCGGCTCTTGTTCTGCTTCTTCTTGGCGCAATGTCCTTCGTTGGCTTCCCATTTGTGGCTCTCCAGGGACAGTTTCACGAATTGGCTGATGTCTCGGCTATTGACAGGCGCCGCTTGCGATGATCTTCAAATTCTCCTCGCCTGAAGAGGCCGAGGCTATCGAAGCAATCCTCAGAGATTCTTACCGTTTCAATGCTCGTCGCCCCGAACTGATTCAGACATTGCTTCCGCCTTTGTCTCATTCTGCCTGCTGTTACACTCTAATACTGCGGATGTAGAACGGGTCGCCTTAGATCAAATATATGCAGTTCACTGCGTCGGCTTGCAAGCACAACTCGCCGATTTCTCTCCACCGGATCCATTGTTGTGGGTGGAGGAAGTTGATGAACTGGCCATTGGTTCGGGTCGAGACATCCGCTGGCTCTGTGGGCAATACAGAGACCTGGTGACATTTGCCCAAAACTTTCACCCAACCTTGGACCAGCGCTTTCTTCCGGTGGTCGACATAGAAGCGGCCCTCTTCCCTGTTCATTCCGTGGTGGATCAACTGAATGAACTAAAGGATCATGCTTTTCTACCTTTCATTTCCTGTTGCATGCGGCTTCTTCGCGCGCCGGCCCATCTTCTGGTTAACCGGATGGTGCCTTCGCCTTTCTCTTGGCTCGTCTGTTGCTCTTGTCTTGGCCTCCTCTTCCTCCCTCTCGCCTTCCTATTTCTTCTACTTCATTCACTTCTCCCGTCTTCTTTCTTCTCTCTTCCTCTTCTTGTTGTAGGGTTGGGGTCCCTTTCCCCAGGGTCATTCTCCGGTTAAAAGCATTTATCAATCAAAAAAAAAAAAAAAAGGTATCCGAAATTAAAGTTTATCTCTACATGTCACCGCCCATACCCAATAGGAGGATATTTGCAAAAAGTATGGTCTTATACATGGGTATTATGATCAAATATCAATTTAAAAAAACTAGAAAAACCTACATCCTCGTCCTTTTACTATCAACTATTTTTTCTTTCGACATGAGATTTTGCATACTATTTAACTGCAAAAAAGGATTAATCACATGGCCTACCTAAAATCTAATTAAAAGGGAAAATAAAAGAGTCACTGGGTGAGGAATAAGATGTAGAATTTATATGTATTTTTATACCTCTTTCTAGAGTTCTGTATTTTATACAAGTTGGGAGGCTCTTCAAATTGATGATGCCCATACATTTAAACCTGTGAAATTTATTTACTTAAAAATATTACCAAGTTTAAACATATAGGAATGGTTATAATACATTTTAATTATGAAAACCATACATTTAAACATGCCAATTTTGTTTACTTATAAATCTTACCCAATTTACATATATATGAATGATTATAAAACATTTGGAAAAATGTTTTTCTTACATTTTGTCGAACATTTCACATGTCTGCAATATATTTTGCATTTGGAAAAAATATAATACATCTAACAAAAAATCATGTTTTGTTAACCATGTCCCACATCATGAAGCTTCTTCCTTATATGTGTATACCTGGGGTAGGCATAATTACATCAGTAGAAGTAGTCTTTATATTAATTTGGGTATAAATACCTTGTTCAAAACTCGTGATTTTCACAATATGGGAGGAATTTTTTAATAAATTCTAATGAGTTTGGCATTATATTTTCCAAACACTATTGCTAAAAGGTATGAGGATTATTAAACAACAAATATAGTTCACAAAGAGGGAGTTGTGCCTTAATTTAATTATAAAATAGATGTATTTTCTCATATGGGTAAATATTTCTCTTAAGATCTACTATATAAAAGAGGAGGAAGGGGAAAGTTTTCTAAACTAGAAAAGACAAAAGATGATAATTCTGCTCAACATGTACATGGAAAAAAACTTTACCACCACTAGTAAAAGATGATAAATAAATATTCTAAAGCGGTTGGAAAGAAGAAGCCTTTAGATAAAAGTAGATCCTATGTTCAATACGTCATCTCAACTAGAATATTACACTTTAAATGAGATCAAACCTCATCTTGGAAGCATATGGATACAATGATAAAAGGTGAATTGTACTGATTATATGGTCGACCGGATGCACTTCTTATATGTTAGGGTAGTAAAATGATGCACTAGCATCACTGTAAAGGCATCAAATTTGGTAATTTTGTGTAAGGGGGTGTGTTAGGCCTTAGATTCCTTGTTAGGTGTCTTACAACTCCTCTATGGTATTTACTAGACCTTATTGTGTGTTAGATGGGACATTTTGAGTTTCCTTCCAAAAAGAGACTGTTTGAAAATTGAATTCGAAAATGTCTAGCTCAAGAGGTTTAATGTTGAAAACAAGCCATTATTGGTTGTAAGAGGTCATTCAAGATCTTAAAAGAGGTAATTTAATTATAGTAAATATTTTTAAGAGGGCTCATGAGTTAACCAAACCCTTCACCATAGTGAGTTGAGTGAAAGGTTAGTGAAACCACCTTGAGTTAAAACTATAAGAGGTGAAATTCGAATGGAGAAGTTAGTTATGATATGAGAAGAATGATTTTGAAGTGGAGTACGCTTGGAATATCCTAGGATCACTCAAAGGGTTTGTAGGAATTCTTGAAAAATGAATAAAAATTAGTTTTGCTTCATAATCCCTCCATGGTGTGTGTGTGTGTGTGTGTGTGTGTGTGTGTGTGTGTGTGTGTGTGTGTGTGTGTGTGTGTGTGTGTGTGTGTGTGTTCCTAATTGATGATTGTGATTTCTATGTTATCTTGTATTTGATTCCAAATTTATTACATAAAATGTATGATGATTTGATTATACATGCGAGTTAAAAGTCATGAATGTTGTTTTGGTGAAGGTTGGTTGAGTAAATTTATTTACACAAAGTCGTATGACATGATCCGCAAGTTAGTTTGAAGGGATTATTATCCATGTTTCATGATTTATGGGATTTTTCAAGACTTGAGGAAGATGAATAAGTTTGTAATATATCTTGTCTATTATTTGCATGATTTTTCATTGCTAGAAAAATAAGAAATGAATATTATGTGCAAATGTTTTTTCAAGAGGAAAGGGAGTATATTTAAAGTTTTAACCATAAAAATCAAGTGATATTTAGAGGGAAGATTGGTCTATGCAATATTAATTTGGTTTCTAAGTTTTGTGTTATTTGAAATAGGTTTTCTAAGTTAAAAAGTAAAAACAAATTCACTTTGATTGTAATACCATGTTTCATGGGTTTAGTCTTGAGTTCAAGCCTTTAGTCATGAAAGGATTCTTTATAACCAATGTTGATGGATGAGTCAAGTGGAATGGATCATGTTTAAGTCAAAGAGAGGTTATAGAGTTCATAAATAACAATAATATTAGGGAAATTAGTGAAGTTCAAGGGCTAGAAGAAGCCAAGTTTGAGGGAAAATAATGAGTACCAGGTTAACTATAGCATCTCAAATTAGAGAACTTTAATAGTGAAATTATTTTTTAATATACATTGCTGAAATTTGTTGATAACCTTGAGGATAATGAAGAATATAAGGAAACTTCTTTGTGAATTAAAATATTGGAAAACCATGGGATGTCTTTAAAATTGTGTATCTTTGTTTGAACTGTGTTACGTGCTTAGATTGGTCTAGAAAGAGAAATAGAGTGTTAACCCTTGTTCAAGAAGGATTCAAATACGAAGGAGGTTGTACAAGCACCATTAGAGGTTATGAATAGAAATCTAATCATTGTATTGAAGCATATTGAAGCATGACCTCATGCATTCTTCAGAAACTTGGTCAAGGAAGTCATAGGTGATGATTAATTCTCTTAATACAAGAACCATAAGTCAAGTACCTATTAATGGGAACCAATAAATTTTAAAAATGTTATGATCTAGTTAACTATGGATATAAATTTAAAGAGTGAGACAAGTGATAGAGTCTTAACATGGAAGGTATTCATTCCAATAAGAGCAGGGTAGTTAAGAAATAATGACACAGTCCTATGAAGGACAAAGTGAGAGTAAGAAAACAGTGGAAAAGACAAGTGAGGCAGAGTATGGTGAGTGAAAAGGATGAAGGGGTTGTAATGAATCTATAATATGACGAAGAGACCCTAAATGAAACTATGAAAAGAGTGGAACAATGTAGGTGGCTTATAACTACATTGAACAAACAAAGAAAAACAAAAAGCTAGTTTAGAGACTCAAAAGGAAGGATGAGGTTATGATGAAATAGTTAAAAGGGAAAGGAGGATAAGGAGAGTTAATATCCCGATTATGTTGTTGAGAAGAAGTTAAATAATATCGAAGTTAAATGAATAAGATAAAAACAAGGTATTGAAGACTTATAAGGCTTATGAGCAAGATAAGCTCTAAAATTATCATATCTAAAAAAATGAAGGATAAAGAAGTCATGGGACCTTAAAATGGCCTTTAAAATTTAAAAAGTTTGAAATATGTGTGGAAAGGAGTTGTAAAGTTTAAAGACAAGACAAACTCATAAAACCCTAATAAGCTATTTGAAACCCTAGTAGGCCTAAATTGATTAGGCAAAAAAGAGTGAATGCATGAGCCAGGAAAAATAGATAAAGAGTAGAAAATTGAAACATTTGAAGGATTTGTAAGGCCTAAATAGGTACTTGGAAAACTATTTTTTTTTCTAAAAGTCTATCAATTGTCTGAGCACCTTTGAGATTTGTCTTGTAGGAGGATCAATTGCAAGATTCAAGTAAAAATTCTAATTGGATGATACAAAAAAATTGGTGAGGGTGAAGCTCTAAAAATTTGTAACAATATTAATGGCCTTAATGGGCATTTGAATACCTTACATGTCAAGTTTAACTCTTAGTGCTGTGTGTTTTACACCAATATTTATCTAAAAGGAGGGCTACAAGCCTAGTTGAAGGTCAAAGAGGAAAGTAAAGAAATTTGAAGGTCAAAGAGGAAAAACAAGTGAAATATGGAGGGAAGGTTGGTCTATGTGAGATCAAGGTAGTTGCCAAGTTTTTGTTATTTGAAAAAGGTTTGTTGAGTTAAAAATTACAAACAAAGTCATTTTAACTATAGTACCTTATAAGGGTTTAGTTCCGAGTTCAAGCCTTTAGTCATGAAATAATTATTTACAACCAACGTTGATGGATGATTCAAGTGGAATGGAGAATGTTTAATATAAAAATAGGTTATAGAATTCTTAAATAAGAAGAATATTAGGGAAAACAATGAAGTTCAAGGGATAAAAGGAGCCAAGTTTGATAGTAAATAATGAGTACCGGGTTGTTGTGACATCTCATATTAGAGAAATTAAACACTGAAATTATTGTTTAAAATGAATTGCTTAAATTTCTTGATAACCCTTAGGCTATTGAAGAATAGAAGGAATATAATGTGAATCAAAATATTTGAAAACCATAGGAGGTCTTTAAAATTGAGTATCTGTTTGAATTGTACTACATGCTTAGATTGGTCTACAAAGAGGTATAGAGTGTTAACCCTTATTAAATAAGGATTCAAATATGAAGGAGGTTGTACAAGCACCATTAGAGGTTATGCATAAAATTATAGTTATTGGATAGAAGCATATTGAATCCCGACCTCATGCATTCTTTAAAAACTTAGTCGGGGTAGTCATAGGTGATGATTAATTCTCTTTTAAAGATCCATAAGTCAAGCACCTGTTAAGGAGAACCAAGAAATATATAAAATGTGATGATATAGATAACTATTGATGCAAGTGATAGATTCTTAACGTGGAAGGTATTCATTCCAATAAGAGTAGGGTAGTTAAGAAATAGTGATACGGTCCTAGGAAGGACAGAGTGAGAGTAAGAAAATAATGGAAAGGAAAAGTGAGGAAGAGTGTGCTGAGTGATAAGGATGGAGGGTATTTAATTAATCTATAATATGGTGAAGAGACCCTAAAGAAAACTAGGAAAATATTGGAATAGTGTAAGTGGGTTATAACTACCTTGAACAAACAAAGAAGAACAAGAAGCTAGTTTAGAGACTCACAAGGAAGGATGAGGTTATGATGAAATAGTTTAATGGAAATGAGGATAAGGAGAGGTAATATCATGATTATGGTGTTGAGAAGAAGTTAAATAATTTCAAATGTCAAAGGAAGAAGATAAAAAACACGGTATTGAGGACTAAAAATGCTTATGAGCAAGATAGGCTCTAAGGATCAAATTAGCAAATCTAACAAAACAAAGGATAAATAAGTCATGGGACCTTGAAATGGCCTTTAACAAGTTTGAAATTTGTGTGGAAAGTATTTTCAGAGGTTAAATATGGTATAAACTCACAAAACCCTAACAAGCTATTTGAAACCTTAGTACACCTAAATTGATTAGGCGATAAAGAGTGAATGTGTGAGACGGGAAAAATAGACAGATTTGAAAATTGAAACTTTTCATGGAGTTTTAAGGCCCAAATAGGTACTTGGAAAATTATTTAACTTTTCCTAAAAGTCTATCAATCGTTCGATAAGTAATATGTGTCCTGTAAGAGGGCTAGTTGCAAGATTTAAGCAAAAATGGTAATTGGAGGATAAAAAAATTGGTGAAGGATGAAGCTCAGAAACTTTTTATTCATAGTAATGGCATTAATTGGTATCTAAACACTTTAGCAATAAGGTTTAAAATATTTGTGTGTTTTTACACCGAGTATTTTCCTAAAAGGAGGGCTACAAGCCTAGTTGAAGGTCAAAGAGGAAAGTAAATAAAATTGAAGGTTTTATATTTTGTAAAGTGCATGGCCATGTTGAATTGATGTATCTAACCATAATTGAAGTGAATCAAACTATGAGTACCATGTTTTAGTACATTTTTGTTGTTTGAGCAAGTTTAAACCTTTTAAGCAACAATGTCTTGATATCTTTGAAAGATGACTACTATTGTTCTTATGGAAGTTGAGTTTATTTATTGATCCTATTTGCATCATAAAATATAAATATCTACCAACCATGGACATCTAGAATATATGCCCCATATGTTGATGTTAAATGTAGAAAGTACAAAAGAATCAACAAATATTTTGAGAAGAACAAATCTATAACGGAAGTAAAGTTTTTCATGTTTTTAAGGAGATGAAACAATCATCTCTATTGGAAGCCAAAATTATGGGAAAAGATCTTGTAAAATATCACTTTATTCAATATTTAATTTTTGATATCAACCCACCTTAACAGTGCCCTAACATGCTAGTGTTATTGGTTCAAAGGAAAAAACGTAGTCAAATTTGAAAGGTTACCTTATGCTAGTAGTGTGGATAGCTAGACAAGCAAACGACATGACATCTCAATTTAACTATAGTACAAAATGATGGGGTTGTAAATATTCTAGATACATCTCTAATTTTATTCAATGTAAGAGAAAAAAAATGAACAATAGACAAGAAAAATATAGGTAGGGAAATGTACCTTACTCGTCCGATAAGCCACACTCAAATCATTTGACACCCTAAAAACCTCTACTTAGAACCCATTTATCCTCTAATGAATGAACATCCAAAAACATGACCATGATGTATTTCAAAAAAATGGCAACCTCTTACATGCAATACAACTATATGCGAGAGAGAAAATAGATCCTCTATTCATATCCTTTTGTGGGTTATTTTGTCATGGAGATTTGTTAAGTTTTTACCATGACATCGCTGACAGGACACAGAAATAGGAATGCTCTGGTTTCCAAGAAAATTAGAAGTAGTAAAATCAATAGAGGCCAAATCATTTTCTACGGTGATGAACAACAACTCCATCCAACGAGTCATTAAAACTTAAACAATATGAATAGGTCTTTGATTGATCAAAAAATTCTATTTCCCCTATGGTCTCGCCACTTCTCAGACAAAACCCTAACCATTTCAATCCACATTGTGGTATGATTATTAGGAAAAAAAGGAACTATCAAATGAATTAATAAAGGTAAAAAAGTTAAAAATGGGGAAAGTGATAAATGAAACTAAAAAAATGTAAATTAGAGACGAAACTAGAATTTTGTCTCAGAGTTGTCTCAAAATGACCTCTTCTGTAGTAGTGACACCTCCTTGTCCTTAACCAACTAGCTTTCAATGCTCCTTAACTAGACTGTACAATACATGACAAGACAGGGTTTTTGTGTTTAAGACACTAATTCTTCACCTTCATGGTTCATTCCTCATTCCATCACATTGAGATAACATCTCATAGATCCTTTCTCAAATACCTCACTTTGTTTTCTATTGTTAAGAGACTTCACCTACCCCTCAAGTACCCTTCACCTAGGCTGTGATAGAGTAGTCTTTTGAACTTTCATGACTAAGACTCTATAAAGTTTCTTCATATTATAATCATGCTTTAACCATTGTGAAAACGTATCTCAAAAAGTCTACCATCTATTCTTTATCATATTGATAATCAATACACTTGTTAGCAATAATACCACAAGACTATCCCATATTTCATGTATAGGAATGTGTATGTTGTCTTCTCTTCTACTCACTTATGAATGTCATTCCCACAGGTTTCCACCAAATTTATTTCAATTCCACAACACTTCAGACCCCTATAATTATGGGGTATGTCAATACATAATTTTCTCAATTAGTAAGTTTTCTTACTTAATTTCCAAATTGATCTTTCTGCAACCGTACACTCCTTTATCACCCTTCTCATGTTATTACTTTCTACAACATAAGTTTTGACACACTTAAATAAACTCCCTAAAGCATTTTTATAATTTTTTAATACTTTAAAAACCCTTAAGAATGGGGTATCCGAATTGTATATGTTTCTGATTATTATTACTCTAAAAGATTTATGTGATGACTCTCTAAGAATTTAAACATTACTAAAACCTTAATGGTATGCCCTCACTTCAATAACATTCATATTAAGCTATGGAAAAGGTTTATCTCTATGAAATATTCATTCAAACTCCCAATAAAACATAGAGTTATAGATTTGCATTTTTTCCACAATCATTTTCAAAAACCAAGATCATATCACACTTCTTAACACTCTGAATCATATACTTTATAGAGTTAGTATCTTTACATAAGTTACCATGCAATAATTACCTGGAAACCTTCCTATCATTCTTTTATTCCTTGAACAATTTAATTTCAAGTTTTACATTGATCTTTGTTGTATCGGACTTTAAGGGGAAGAGCATGTTGAAGGAGCCATGAGCAAGCTTATGAAGTTCTTAAGTGCTTAAGAGACAACGAAACTCGGATTTACCTCTTTAAAAGTTTAAAGTTTTAAGAAGAATTTTGAATTATGACTAAAAAACTTGAATGTCTAGAAATAAAAAGGAAAGAGGTTTATTGTGTGTTTTTGAGAGTCATAAAGGAATTAGAATTGTTTGTTTTCATCTTCATAATGTTTTAAAAGTGTTTCAAACATTATATGTAATTACATAGTTGAATATACATTCATTATGTGTATTTAGTCTTAAAAGGACTACTCTTAAGAGTAAAGGGTTTTTTTAGATTGATAGGATTCCTCAAAATTCAAAAAATAATCTTGGAATGCTTATTTACTAAAAAGTTAAACCCTATATCGGGATTTCAAGATGGAAAGGTAACAAAATAAAAAGGCCATTCATCAATCTTACAAAGAAGGTTGGGATAGTGAATGTTAAGAAGAGATGAGTGAAAGTTTCACAGGGTCAGAGGACAACGCCTATTTTTGGCATTCGGTAATCATTTAATACTAATCTAATTTTGTAGTTGCAATATTGGCCAATTCACACATGTTCAGTTAGACATTGTCTCTTTGGAAGGTGATTTGTGTCTATTTACACTAATTCATGTTATGTGATATTTTGGCATTTCAATAATTGGAAACCTTAACCTACCATGCTATATTTTAGGTTTTATATGTTGGTGTAATGTAAAGTTTTGTCTAGCATTTTTAGTGTGTGATTTAACTTTTGGGGACCAAAATCCTTCTTATTGGGGATGTGTGATCCATAGGTCATTTTGGGCATTAGAAGTTTTCATGATCTCCTAAACTTGATGCAGTATGGAAGATCATTCCAAGAGCTTTCTAATGCCTATTGTAATGTGTGAATTGGACACCCTATACTAAATTTTTCATTGTTTCAATAGTTTATGGAAGATTCTACGGGGCTTCCATCAGATAGGCCAATTGAGCATGCAATACATTTTTAATATTATAGTCTTAAAAAATAAACAACATGTGTAATCTTTGTTTGAGAAAACACACACTTTAGGGGTGGCTGGTCACTCTAGTGTGAAAAAGACTATTGGGAACCTACATAGGTATGTTTATTGACAAAACATGCAAATAGTAGTTGCTAACTTTATCGGGGATTTTGTTTTATATAGTACAAGAAATCCTAGTAAAGGATATTTGGGGTTATGTATGTCATTATTATTTCCTTCCCAGTCATGGGTAAGATTCTCCATAGATTTTATGAGTAGTTTTCCTACTTCCAAATATGGTATTTAAGTATATCTTTATGGCAAAGAGATTGGTTTGGTAAAAATGATATTCACATTCCTTTGAAGAATATTGGTGATTCATTGGAGTTGTTTGTTGCTAATGTGTGGGTTCATTTTGGTTTGCCTAATTATATTATCGGATAGGGACTACTAGTTCATTGGTAATTTTTGGTCTACATTGTGGTAGAATATGGATACTAAGAGGTATATTATGTTAGATCCACAACAAGATGAGTAAATAGAAGTGTAAATCATAAATTGGTCAAGATATTGAGAGGGTACAACATGAAACATCCTAAGAGTTAGGACGATAATTTGGTATATATCCAACATTTTTATAATAGGTAAATTCACGCTTCTACTAGTAAGACTCCGTTTGAGTCATGTTTTAGTTATTTTCCTAAGAGTGAATTTGATGTTGTTTTGAAATTACCATCTAGAAATAATGGAAAATTAGATCTGGAGGCCCACAAAGATGAAAGTTTCATTGATAAAATTCGTAGTTACACGTTCAGGTACAGAAGAGGTTGAAAGAGTTACGGGACAGACAAGTACAAAGCATGACATCATCGACATACAATTGGGAATTATTTCCTTATTGGTGACAAGGTATGGTTTTACTTAATTAGAGAAAGACTAGAAGGAAAAGATGAGAATCTCAAGCCTCTTCCTTATAGTCCATTAAAAATTATGGAACAAGTGGGTAAGAATGCTTTTCACCTAGATTTTCCTCCTTATGTGAGAATATATTCAGATTGTGAAATTACATCACTTTGAGACCTCCATGTTGGATCGGGAAGAAGAGGTATTGTTGCTACCATATATTGAGGATATTTCTCCGCAGACAATTAGATGGAATTGGTGGAAGATGTGATATTGCAGCAGTAAAGAGAGGAAAACACAATAGGGAGTGCAATACAATTGGTTGATCGAGGTTGAAAGGTCAATTTCCTAAGAAGGGCAAGTTGTATTCTAGAGAAGGTATGTTTTATGGGTTGTAGTCCTAAAAGTGGATATGCTAAGGTTGGAAGCATAACTTGCATTCTTGAGCTTGGAATAGACCTAGAGGATGACATAAACATTTATTGAAGACAAAATTGGAAGACATACACTCAGGGGAGCTAGTTTGAGGCTTATTACAGGTCCATTGGATCATTGTTTTCAGCTATTGAAGTCAATGAAGAGAGAGTGTAGTCCAAGGGGGAGCCATTTGAACAAGTAAGTTATTTTGTGCATTTTTACATTATGTCTAATCTTGTGTTGTAATTTCTCATGTTACGTCATCATAATAGCCTTTTTCATAGATTTAAAAGGAGAGAAGCATCAGAAACATGGAAATGAGGTCTAGTAGGTGTGTTGGTCTTGTTGGTTGCCATCAATGTTTCGAAGGTGGTTTCCATCAATGACAAAGGGGGAGATTGTTGGTCATTGTGTGTTAGTGTTGTCATTGATGTCAATTCCATTGATGGAAAAGGGTGTCATGAGGTCATGGTGTTGTATGAGTCTCCATGAGGTGTCATTCAATGTCTAACATGAAGGTTGAATGGTAGTGTCCAAGTTTAGTGAAGTCTATGATGTCTTACCGTCATAGTGCATGGTTAAGCTTGCATAGTCATGGTTTGATTCCTCCCAAGTGATTATAAGGTTGTAATGTGGTCAAAAAAGGTTTGTAATATGTGTTACAAGTGTCTATGACTCTCATGAGGTCAACATGGCCAGTTCATGAGGTGTCATGGTTGATTCAGGTCATTCCAGGCCTATTCCTAGCCTTGGAGCATGCAAAATGAGATGGAGGTGTGATATTTGGAGCTAATAAATATTTTCTAAGCATGGTAGCAGCATGATGGCAATGTACATGACATGTATGGTGAGTTTAAGGTCATTTTTAGAGGTTTGATAGTGTTTCATGGTCCTTATGAAGCAAACAAGTGAAGAACATGTCAAGATAACACAGGTAGGTATTAATGGATAGAAATTTTAGACCTATTTAGGATATAATGTGAGTAATTACAGTTAGAGGATGTTTTCATGATGATTCATGACAAGTTTCAACTCATTTTAAACAAGGAATTGTAAGATATGCCATTTTTGGTAAAACCGAGTGATTTAGAGTGTGTTTTGTGCTAAAAGTTGACCTTTTGATGCTTGTTGTAAATTGTGTGCTTTCCATGGGACCCAAATATTTTGGGGGATTTTTTTCCATGGAACTAAGAAGGTTTAGAAAAAATAATGAGGTGGTTTTGATCGTCATGTTTTTATGAACAATCGTTAAGAAGATAAGTTGCTTTGAAACCCTAGCTAAAAGTGAATTGGAGAAAAAGAGGTATATTGAGCATGTATTGATTTATTTTGCAAAAGTGATGATTTGAGGTTGTATAGGACTCATCCATATTTCTAGAAAGGTAAGTTAAAGTATGTGACAATATGTTTGCCCCACCTGAAAATTCTTGTTTTTGAATAAGTTTAGTTTAAGGAAAAGTTGTCCAAAGAAGTTGGTAAATAAATTGACATTTTTTAATCCCTAGAGTTTTTATATATTTCCATGATAGTTTCAGATCATGGTTGAGCTTATAAATGGAAAAGTGTGCCATATTTATGAAGATTGGTTTTTGGGGTAGTTTGGAGCAGTCTATGGTAAAATTAGAATTGCAGAGCTACATGAGGATTTAGGACTCCATTAAAGTTGTGTTGTGATCCTAGTTCATATATATTTCCAGTGGTATATCAAAATTGTGTTTTTATATGATATGAAGAATTTATGACATGTTCTTTGAGGTTCAAATCTGGAGGATGTTTGGTTTGGCATGGTATGGAGAAGCTTCATGAGGTAAAGTGATAGTTATATGTTGTTCATGTTTGTTTAAGTTTTTGAGTTCTTAGAAAACATGTATAAGGGTGTTCCATACATTTTTTAAGCTCAGAAATTATTTTTGAGGTGATGGAGCCAATTGAGCTCAAGGCTAGTTTTTGAGTCCTAGAAGGCTAAAGGAGAAGTTTCAGAGATGGACCTTGTTGAAGGCCTTTCACTTGGAGTTGGAAGGAAATATAATATGTTATGGAAATAGGATTCAGAGGGATTTACAGTGGTATAATGTTTTTCTCTTGATGATGAGTTTTGATTAGTCATCCTACTTAGTTTGTAGAGAAGAAGGTTTCTTGTTTTCAAGACAAAATTACTTAGGCTGAAAGATTGAGGTAGATGAGGCATGTTATGGATTGGTTGATGCTTAATATCAATTAGAGAGTGAAGAAAGATTAATTTTGTTCATATTTAAGGAATTTTTAGGTCTTTGAAGTGACATAAATGGTGAAAACTAGTTGAGTTTGTGAAACTACTTTTTGCACAACTCAATTTGGTGAATAGGAAAGTTGGTGTGGTTTGCACATATAGATGTTTCATGAGATATAACATGAATTTATGTGATATAAAGGTCATGAGGATTCCAATGAGTTGTTATATGCCATATTTTAGGTGTTTTGGTATGTGCTTGAGGTCCAAAGGTGAAGACAAAGTGTTGGAAACAATTGTTTTGTGAAGGATATGAGTCTTCTTGAGTTAGTTATAAATTATTTGATTGGTGCAAGAAAATTTATGACCATGGATGATGATTATATGTAATATTACACATATGTGATGAATTTTGGAACTTTAATAATCATGGTTTTGGCATTTGTGGTTTTAGCTCATCCAGGTGATGGGGTTTTGAGCTTGTTTTGTGCTAGTTTGGTGCATTTGGGCATGGCCAACCTATATGGGTCCACTTGATGAATGCTTATAAGTTTTGTGTTATATTTTTATGTTTTTTGGTATAGATAATTAAGGAGGACTGGCATATGGTGAGTTTGAAAGAATAAATTCATATTTAAGTGTTTGTTTTATTCTTTTTAAACTAGTGCTCCTAGGGGGAAATGTGACCCAAGTAGAAGTATATTACTAGGTATGAAGGCATGATTTGAAATATTATGAAGTGTGTGATAGGTTAAGGAATTATAAAGAGCATGTGTGCAAGGGTTTGATGCCAAGACAAGTCCAAAAAGAAGAAGAAATAATGAGTTGAAGGAATGAGGGTTTGATGATGTATGTATGAGCTGAAATTGTGATCTCCATCGGTTTTGGTAGGAGAAAAATCGGATATCTTCATCTTCAAGTGGATGAGTTGGTGCTTATTCATTTGAAGGGTTGTAGCCTCCTTTTGGAGTGGGTACTTCACTAAGTTAGAGGTTGGTGCTCCTTGTAGGGTTGGTTCTCCTTCTAAAGTTGGTGATACACTAAATCTTTGCAATTTGTGTAATATAAGCATATTTTCAGTGGGTTTTCTTCCCCTTGAGGGTTTCTGACTTATATTTGGTTTCTTGTGTTCTCTCTCTTGTGTTGTGTTATTTTGAATGGCTAATGCACATCTAATATGCACATGTATGGTTATGAATGATGTATGGACAAATCAAATGATGAATGTATGTTTTTAATTGAAGTAAAAATTATTTTAGGAATAATTCACCCCCCTCTCATTACATTGTGATTCCAAAAAATTTCTTCCCAATTAGAACATATAGTGCATTTCATTTGTATTCATGTCAATGACTTCAAAATCACCCTTCAAACTAAGGTCTCCAACTCTAATCTCTACATCTTTGAACTTACCAATTATATGCACCCTTACAAAATATACTAGCTCAAGTGTACTAGGATATATGAAATATTTGGTGCACCCATAGTGTCTCATGTAGACCTTGGTATCATATTCACAGTTCTACCAAAATGAAACACTACATCTCTTATTTCGTAACCTCCAAGAATAATATTTAGTTGAGTATTGACATCTCAGTGTTTCTTAGTCTTTATGTAACAAATTGGCTTAATGGATTGGACTGCTCCATTGGTTGCACTTTTTGTGATGGACGGGTGGGATCAGGATGATCCTTTGTTGTTTACAAAGTTACATAGTGGAATACAATCAACACAAAACATATTTTCTGTTAAATTCAAAAGCCTTAATGTCATCTACAATATTATTCCCTCTATAAGGCTAGTAATATAACTCTAAAACTATTACAAGGTGGTGTACACTTGAGACTCTTACAGGATCACTCTATCTCTCCCTAGTTCTTTCTCACTCCTTAGCCAATTTTACAAACATATTCTACACATATGAAACATCCTAAATTGGAATGTCAGACTTTTATTTATACTCACATTTTCTTTCTCTTTCCTTATTTTAATTTCTTATAGAGGATTTTATTAAGCCCACTCAATCTCAAATTTTAATTCTTATCAGTAATGGTGTTAAAATACCCTAGCTCCGGATTCTTACCTACTTGTGTCATGTCAACCTAGTAGTTGAGAAAATCCATCTAGAATATCCTTTTGAGCTTCCTAGTTGGCATCCTATTCCCTCGTCTAATATTCCTAACAAATGATTCAACTATCATTCTTCACCTACTTCCTTGTCATTTTACGCATGTCTCTTATAAGCATGTTGTGTAATATCTCTCTCTCTCTCTCTCTCTCTCTCTCTCTCTCTCTCTCTCTCTCTCTCTCTCTCTCTCTCTCTCTCTCTCTCTCTCTCTCTCTCTCTCTCTCTCTCTCTCTCTCTCTCTCTCTCTCTCTCTCTCTCTCTCTCTCTCTCTCTCTCTCTCTCTCTCTCTCTCTCTCTCTCTCTCTCTCTCTCTCTCTCTCTCTCTCTCTCTCTCTCTCTCTCTCTCTCTCTCTCTCTCTCTCTCTCTCTCTCTCTCTCTCTCTCTCTCTCTCTCTCTCTCTCTCTCTCTCTCTCTCTCTCTCTCTCTCTCTCTCTCTCTCTCTCTCTCTCTCTCTCTCTCTCTCTCTCTCTCTCTCTCTCTCTCTCTCTCTCTCTCTCTCTCTCTCTCTCTCTCTCTCTCTCTCTCTCTCTCTCTCTCTCTCTCTCTCTCTCTCTCTCTCTCTCTCTCTCTCTCTCTCTCTCTCTCTCTCTCTCTCTCTCTCTCTCTCTCTCTCTCTCTCTCTCTCTCTCTCTCTCTCTCTCTCTCTCTCTCTCTCTCTCTCTCTCTCTCTCTCTCTCTCTCTCTCTCTCTCTCTCTCTCTCTCTCTCTCTCTCTCTCTCTCTCTCTCTCTCTCTCTCTCTCTCTCTCTCTCTCTCTCTCTCGTTTCATGCACTAACCTTTAAAAATACATAAGCACTCCTCTTTTACTTTATTGCACAATCCTTTTCATCAATGATCAACAAACCCAAAATATTAAGTTATCTTTAAAATAGTGATGTCATCTTTAATTAAGTTATTCATATCCTTTTCATCAATGATTTGAGATTCAAAAAAATCTGAATTGTTCGAAAATTGAATAATTTGATGGTCATAATTAAATACCTGAAAATGGTCTATGTTTTCTAGTACCAAGGAAATGATAACCATTTCTACTAACATGACTCTAAGTTTACACCTCTTGAGATAAGACTGTTTACATTGATATTTTCTCCTAACTTGATTGAATACAACTTCTGAATCTCCAAAACCTTTCTCTTTGAACTTGTGTTTGATGGAAAATTGCATTCCTAATACTAAAGCTTCATACTCAGCCAAGTTGTTGGTGCAAGAAAAATGTAGTCTGTAGGAGGTTAAATGTTGATGTTGTTTTGGATTGGTTAAGATATTTCCTACCCCAGGGCCTTTCTTAAAGCAAGCTCTATCAAAATACATGGATCACATCCCCAAGACATCCTGGTTGTCCTCTAATTGTTTTGTATCTTCTATGTCCAAAGTATATACCCCAATGTTTGTTGAAAAAAATATAGGCTTCTTCATGTTTAGTATTATACTCAGTGATCAAGTGTCTAATTTTGGGCTCTCTTTCTATTTTGATTTGATTTGGGATTCCTTTTTTTGGAAACCATATATGGAACACGTCAGTGGACATGTAACCATTCAATACTTTTGATCATTCCCTGCTTAATAAAATGCCAAAATCCTCCAAGATTTCTATAACTTGTATATCTATGAAGATCATAGGATGGGACGCTAGCTACATGTGCACATTGGGGAGTTCCCATATTACTTATACCTTAGAATTTTCTAATTGGCACACTACCCTATCATATTTAATTGGGGTTAGACCAATTTTCTTACATATACTAGAAGGCAAAATATTGGCTGAGGCTCCAGAGTCAACCAAACAATTGTGTAGGTTATTTCCAAACATCCTCACAGTTAGTAAAAAGGGAGGAAAATATACTTTGATTATGTATAAGGAACCATTGGCATGAGATGAATTTTTAGGGTCTTTAGTAATCTTGTTAGCTAAATATTTACAACAAATCTCTTTGTTATGTGATATAAGCTAATTCATGCAAAGTAATGTTTGCCTTAATCTTCTTCATGTCTTCTATAATATTGCAACTGGTTTTAGAAATACCTGAAGTAGTTTCTTGTATATGGGGATCATTTCCTTTTGGAAAAGGAGGATTGTTGTTGGCCTTTGGTTCTGGTGGAGTTGTACTAACATTTGGAGGTGTTGAAGTGGTGTTATTGGCCCCATTCCTCAATGCATAATTTCTCTTCTAGTACTATTGAAATGCATGCACTTCATCTGTGTTCTCCTTTGGATCATTGTCATCCTATAAGGGAGAGAAAAATATGGCAACACCTCCTTTTAAATAAGTTCTCTCTTTAACAGAAATCACTAAACTTCTTTATCCCAGATCTTTTGACCTTCCATCTCCGTCTAAGGTGTTAAACCCTTACATCCTACTAGTCACATGAGGCTGAGATTTTGGGGAAAAATGTTCCTTCCCTACAAACACAATATCAACATACAAGGAAAACTCAATTTAAAATATAAAATACAATATATATATATATATATATATATATATATATATATCATTACACCTTTTTCCTTCACAGTCTTCGGCGATGAGCCCATACTTCTCACTAGTAGTATGAGACTAAGAAAGGAAGCATGTATCCTTACTAGCCTACATTTTTTATTCGGTGTTGAGCCCTTGCCTCTTACTGGTGGCATGGGGTAAGATGTAGGGGATCAATTAAAAAATCAAACAAAATAACACCTTTAGAAAATATGAATCAACAACACTTAATCATACACATCCCTATAAGTTTCTCATGTTAAGAGATACAACAATTCCTTCAACTGAATCTTATAAATTAGTAGGCCATTAATGGATATAAGTCTATTCAAATCCTATAAAGTGAAATCATCTTGGAATTGGTCAGTTAATCTTGGAGAAAGGTTTGTTGTTATCCAATAATCCACATAAGAGGTTCGTGATTTATTAATTTCATTAATACACAAGGGGGTCTACACCTACTACGAGGAAAAATATAAGGTAACAAAAAAATCATTTCGCATGAAAGCCTTTGGGAACCCGAGGTATTCTGATACTACTTGGTCGGGTAAGGTAAATAGTATCGAATACCTCATATAACACAAAGGCTTTGTGAGATAAGGATATTTTTTTACCCTAGATTTTTCCTCGTAGTAAGTGTAGACCCCCTGTGTATTAATGAAATTAATAAATCACATACCTCTTATGAGGATTATTGGTGAAAGAAACTTTGCAAGCATGAAAAATTCAGTAGAAATGAAAGATAAACAAATATAACAACAAACCTTTCCTCCAAGTTTCTCTTGCAAACCTCAGATAAGATTGTGGAAGTATTTAAACTTAGATTGTGGATCCTCTTGAATTGATTTCCAAAATGAAGAATTGGCAATGCTACTAGCAGATTTTGGACACAAAGAAAGATTTCAACATGCAAATATCATGAATGCATTCTCCTTAAATAGCAAGTGGATTTGCTCTATGTAGCTGCAATTTTGAAGGGGAAATGAATATTTAGTTTGCAATAAGATTTCATCCGGGAAAGTGGTTTTATGTTCAATTTTATTTCCCCCACCTTTGTATGATTCTAGAAGTTGAGTGGGAGTGTAATGCCTCGTATATTTTTTTAAAGCTAAATTTAATTTTTGTTTTGTTGGTTCTTTCCTCCCGTAGACCTATCCTTGGCTTGCGTGAAAAAGGAGAGAGTCCTTTTGGTGGCACAAATGTCTAGGAGGTGGATTATAAGATAAATGTTTGGTTAATGCTCAACCACTATCTCCCCTTGTGCAATGACCTGGACTCCACGCATGCTCCTTGTTAATAAAAAAATTTAATGGTGGATTAAATAGACCCAACCACCGACCTTGCTCACTCTGGAAGGCACCTCATTCTTTAATTTCCTTTGTTGTCCGCGTGAGCTGCTTTGGTCGAGGAAAGTTTTAGTTTGTTTTTTTTGGAGTGAGGGGCCAAAATAACCTTGGGTCACATGGAATTTATTCAAACCAGAATTTTACCCAGAATTCGAGTCCATTGGAAAGGTTTTAAAAATTCCAAACAAATGCCTATGCCAGTGCAGATCCTCCATGGTTCTTGCTGCACCCGGCTGTGTCGATTTAAGGAAAACCTAGAGTATGTTTTAGACATCCAACAAGCAAGAAAACAAAGGAACGTGTCGGGGGTTTTGTAGCGGGGGTGGGGGGCTGGTGGATGTTTATGCAAGTTCGGTAGTAAAATACCATGAGCGACCTGTTGGAATAGATCTCCAGGAACCCTTTTTGTGTCGGTTTTGGTTAACCTTGTATCCCAAGAAAAATAGCGGGGGGAGAGAAAACAATTCACAGGCATGGATCTCCACCTTTTACTCTATTTGTATTCATTTGTAGCAAGCACTATAATGCAGTTTATTATTCTATTGGGAGTATAGACATTCGAATGCATGGTTACACCCTTCTCTGTCTTTCCTTTTTAATACGAATGAATAGAATAGATTTCTGGGTGGATTTAATGATAATAGAAGACCTTAGTGGATGGAAGTGTGGTTAGATAAATAAATGGAAATGGTTGTTTCCTTCTACTTAGGTTTATTTTGGATAATGTATTTGTTGGAAGTTATCGTATCCTAAATTGATTTTCTGGGATTAAGGGTAAAAGATGGTTGTGAAATAACTGGATTGGGGTGATACACCAAATTTATATGAGGGATTTGACTGAGTATATGCATGATTGCTATGAGAAGGATTCTTGATGCATGAGCCAACAGTTTTCTATAGAATGTTTAAGGGAAAACACTTGGTTGTACTGAGGGAAAATCACAACAGTACTGATAAGTTAACATGCACATTAAAATTTAGTAGAAAATACTAAATTTTGCAGTAGGGTAAGATGATTGGTTAGGGAATTTGCATTCACAAGACTAATAGAAACATACACAAGACTACAAATAATTGGAAAGGTAGAAAATACTTCACACACAGAAGGAAAACTGGAAAAAAATTGCTTCAGTACTCCTATATCCAAAAGTCCTCTAGGAAGAATCTCCTTGTGCTTTGCAAAGGCACACAATATATAGCAAAATAAATTTTCCCACCCTTCCTAAAAATAGCCTAAGGTTGTACTCACCCATGCATCCTAATTTTATCCTTTATTTAATAATAAATAAAGGATAAAATAATACAAACTAGTACAAGAGGCATTAATAGCCTTTGATTACATCTCAGTCAACTGAAAGTTGACTATTCTATTTTTAATAAAGTTGGGTGAATAATTTTTGCCAAAAATAGATTGCTTGCTAGGAAAGTCTCTCTCCATGGCATGCAACTTGTCTCTTCTCTATTCTGTCTTCTTGTGAAGCATGCAAAAATCAATTCTCTGCCTGTGAGAAAAATAATTACATTAATTGCAATACTTTGCAAAATAATTCATCCAAGGGACCACCCCATGTACATTTTGTCTCTGATGTTGACATCTCTTTTTGTTTTCTAAAGGTCAATAGTGACACACTACAATACTCTACCTCCTTGAAGTGGGGACCACCTTTGTCTTATACTTGGTTTGGCCACCTTGGTGGACTTAGCAATATAAAAGGGTCGACCATTTTACATGGCACATGCCACTATATTCTCCACCACCTTTTGATAAATACACACATGTATATATGTGTTGGTCGTTGCATGTTTGGTAGTGTATAATTTGAAATTCACCTTTTCGGTGATCATTTGGCATAATTTGGTCAACTTTTGATTATTTGAAGGCATACACTATGGTTTAGACTTTGAAAGTCTTTGGAAATGATTATTTGTTTGATGGACATGTGGGTTGTCCCCTTCTCCATGGTGACTCACCCCTCTATGCATTTTTGTCGGTGGAAATTTAACTAGGAGTTGAGTTTGCTTTGATGTTTGAAATGATGATCTTGTCGTTGATTTTTGATCTTTTTATCGATTATCATTGATGTCATTGATCTCTAACCTGTGGTTAGGGTTTGTAACTCTGTAATTAATGTGGTTGGTGGGTTTTAATTGTAGTTAGTTATTTTTGAGTTTTGAGTCATGATCCTTGGCCATTTGATCTTTGATCTTTGTACTTTGAAGCTTGATCATGATCTCAAATCATGGTTGAGTTCAAACTTAACCTCTCTTGAGTTTGCATAGTAAATAAAAGCTTGACCCTTAATCATCATTTCATTTGTTTTTTGGTATGTGGGTGAAGCCTTGGAAATTTTTTTCTTGGATGCCATCGATTTTCTTTCAAGCTCGGCTTTTTATTTTCTTTTTGGAGGATTTCTTCTCTTCGTCGATATTTTTTGGAACTTGAGCATCTCTATTTTCAAAGCTCTGTTCTCCTTTTTGAATTTTGGCTTATTATTTGTTTTTTTTTTTTTTGATTTTCCTTACTTTAACTTTTGTGAAGATTTTTCAAATGGCCAACATCTTGGTTGTTTTGAGCTCTTGGTTAGATTTTTCAAAAGATGGTTTTTTATTTTGATTTTTTCTCATGAGTTCTTTGGTCATTTGAGCTTTTGATGAGATCATTTTTGCATTTTTTGGAACTTTTTCTTGAGGATTTTTATTTTGTTTTTTTTTGATTTGACTTTTGAAATATTTAGATTTTTGAAACCCATTTTATTTTATTTTATTTTCTCTTTGTTCTAGTTATGATTTGTATTGTTTTCCATTTTTGGTGAACCTCAAGCTTTAGTCATGAATGTTGAGTCTTTGAGCTTATCGATATTTTCTGTTCTTTTCGAATCTTGTAAATCTCTATTTTAAGTTTTTAGAGTTTTTTTGATTTTTTTTTTTTTAGAACAACACTTTTTGATGACCTTTTGATGACTTTAGATTATGGTAGATTTTAGATTTTTGCCTCTCTTGATAGTATGGATATCTTCACATTCTATTTATTTTGAATATATAACTCTCGATCATTTTTCTTTTTTCCATTTACGACATTTGGGACTTTGCATAAGTTTCACTTTGGCTACCTTTTTAGGCTTTCTTGTAATTTAGATCTATTTATTGACTTTATATTCTTTTCTACTTTATTTTGATTTTTTTTCAAAATCTTCATTTCTTTGCATAAGATCTTTACAATTTTAAATTTTTAATTTTAATTTAATTACCTTTTGAGAGGCCACTACGACTACTTGCTATTTTGATTTTATCTCTATCCATTTACTTTCGAGCTCAAATTTGATAGATTTCCATATATGAGTTTCTGATTTTCTCAAATTACCATTTTTTATGATTATTTTATTTATTCTATATCTGAAATGATTTGAGTATTTTTGGAGGATGAAGCTAAGTAAATACATTTCAAACCTTGTGTTTGGATGGTGTATTATTTGATTGACCATTATTGTACATTTTCAAAACTCTGAATATTTATGTTTTTTGAAATGGCCATTCTATCTTCCTGGAGGCTTAAAGAATGGAAGGGTCCATTGGGTCACCATGATTTTCATTGCTTAAAGAAATCTTATCTACCTCTACCTCCTTTCTGTTATGATTTTTATGGGAATGATCTTGTAAAATTTTGATCTCTTTAAGTGGAACAATAGACCTAGATTCATCTTTTTTCCTTTTAGAATCATTCAATCCTTTACTCTCTTACTTATTGAATTGATATACTTTTGAAAAATCTTGATATTTATACCTTAAATCTAGGTTATTATATTTCTCAAAAGCCCTTTATCTTGTAGATTTTACCTGAATTACTTCTCACTTCTAATGTCATCATGAGATAGCTCCTTTGTTTACCTGTAATGGCTTCTGATCATGTCATAGATGAGTACTATTTGCTTGAATGAATATACTTCATTGACATTATAGTATTTTGTGCTCTCATATTTGCTTCATTTCTAAAATACTTGACTATGAAAGTATAATAGTGGTTGCATTGTTTCTATTATGTGAACTTGTAATCTGTAAGTGCTTTTTTGAAAAATAGAAGCAATATTTTAACTGTTTCAGATATTATTTTCAGGGCATATACCTTGATTCAGATGCTTTATTTCTTTTTTTACTTTAATTGTTTCTTACTTAGATATTTGCTGAAAAAAAATGTTGAAATTTTTATCTATTGAAGCCATGGAAAAATTTTTTTCTAGAATCATTTCTATAATGCCTTTTCTAGAAATAGTAGTTGTATTTTCTGATCCAAAATACAGAAAGTAACACTTTTCTTGCTGAACTGATATAGCAATTTGAGAACTAAAAATATGTTAGTTGTTTATCTTGATCATGTGATGCTTTTCTGCTTTCTGTATCACTTATTTGATTTGCATAGTTCCTTTAAAGCATGTAGTAATTGAAAACAACATGATGAAAAGTTGTAAATGTCCATTTTACATGGTGAAGCCCTGTCAAAATTTTCCAGAATCTTCTCTCTCATCCTGTTTCAGTTGTAATCCCTTCTTTCCATTTAGCTTCAGCTTCTTGAAATCTGATTCTCCCTCTTCTACTGCAACTAAAACAAGTGTTTCTATCTTCCACTCTCTCTTTTGTACTGTAACCTCTTCCATTTCAGAATAGTTGTTGGAACTTTTAGTTACATTCTTCCTTTTATTGCATGCACTTATGACTTGTCTATTTTTTTTTGGCTGCAACCTGTACCTGCACACTTAGGAAAATAGTTAGAAAATATTAGGCTTTTGGCCTCTCTTATGTCCATGTTTTCTTCTTTCTTTTCACTTTCTTCTTTTTGAGTGAATAAAGCATGCATGCAGTTTGTCCTTCAAGTAGAATACATCTCTGCTTAGGGGAAGATTCATATGCATGAAGTAGGATAGTGTAGGAATATGGTTTGATCCCTGAGCTCATAACTGATAGTTAACTTTTTTTCTTTTCAGGTACAATGGCTTCTATCAATGAAGATGAAAGAGAAACAAAAGATGGAGATGAAGATGCTTCAATCAAAGAAAAAAGAAACCCCAAGGAAATGATGGGTTCACTCATACTCCTTTGCTTTCTCTTTCATGCATGTGTATCTTTCTTTTTAGTAGTTGTACTTTACTTTTAGTTACATCCCACGGCTTGTGTGGGAAACATTTCAAAACTCCTTATGAATATAACATTGAATTCTGTAAATGAGTTGTATATTCTTTCTGCATTTCTGCTTTTTGTATGGATTGTATAATGAACTAAACAACTCAGTAACATAATTGAATGTCTTAATCATGAAGGAAAGAACATTGAATAGAACTTGTAACATTCAGTAATGAACTCTAATTTTGTGTGATCTGCACTTATGTTTGTTGTTCCAAAACTTTACACTTCACCTATTCTGCAATTGGATGTCCTCATCAAGACAACACAACTTGTCCTTGGGGCTTGTGTTCTTTTGTTGAGGATGGTCATGAAATTATAGACTATGTGATCTGTTACATTTTGTAACAACACACATAGTTACAGATTTCATGTAATCTTTTAAATAAATCAGCAAGTAATGACATAATCTGATATAATCTCCCTAGCTTAGGTATACTTCACCAATGCTATCCATTGTAACAAAGTTTTGAGTTGCCCATTTTTACACAAGTGTAAAAATTGTCAACATTTCTAGCGATCCTATGGGGAAAGCTACTACTAGCTTATATACTAGTGCCTTGCTCTTGTCCATTGGGCATGGAGTCCAAACATGTAACAACAATTTTCCTTTTTGAAAAGTCCAACCTTTCCAAAAATGAAACTAAAACTGGGAAAGGATCTGGTAAACTAGATCACATGTGCATGAATGCACTTATTGAATTGAAAAATGATGCAATGTGTAGAAACTACACTTATTGAAGGGAAATCCTACTCTAACAATCACTATAAGATTTCAATAACAGTGTTTGAGAAACATACCATTCACAGGAATGGGAAGTTCCTCTCCATTCAACTTTGAAAGCTGAAAAGCATTGTGCTCCTTGCTAGCTGAAATCATGTAAGGACCACTCCAGAGTGTATCAAACTTTGAGTGTCTTCTGGCTTTGCACGATCAACATCCCATTTTAACACAATATCTCCTTCATTGAAGACTCTGAATTTGGCTTTCTTGTCAAAAGTCTTCTTGATTTTTTTTTGATTCTTTTCCATATTTAAATGAGCTTGATCTCTTAGCTCTTGTAATTCCATTAACTCTGCATAATGAACCTGTAATGGTTCATTCTCAAGTAGCTCCATTTGATGCAGCAAATCTAATGCGGTAACTCAACTGAAATAGGCATTCTCACTTCTTTTCCATACACAAGTTTGTATGGTGAATTACCAACTGATCTCTTAGGAGTCACTCTGTCAGCCCAAAGTGTTGAATTCAACATCAGATGCCAAGCTCTTTGATTATCCTTGAGTGTTCTTCTGATGATTCTTAACAGATTCTTGTTAGTACTCTTAGCTAAGCCATTACCTTGTGGGTAATAATTAGATGAAGAACTTAGATATATTCCATGGTTGACATCCCAATCTATTATCTTTGCACCAAGGAATGCTAAAGCATTATCTGATATGATAGTTGTTGGAACACCAAATCTGCAAACTATTCCTTCATAAAAGGATAGTATCGAAGCTTCATTAGCATCTTTCAAGGCTATTGCTTCAGTCCATCGTGTAAAATAATATGTAGTAGTTAAGATCCACTTATGTCCTTGTGATGAAGGTGGGTTTATCATGCCAATAAAATCAAGACCCCACTGCATAAAAGGTTGATCAAGCTGAAATAGGTTGTAAAGGCAATGAAGCTAAATGTTCTTTTCCAACAAAGAAAGCACATTTCTTACACTTTCTAATCCATTCAAAATAGTCTTTGAATATGCTAGGCCAATAGTAACCTACTTTCATGATTTTTAAAGTTGTAGTACGTGCTGAGAAGTGACCTCTTGCAGGTCCTTCATGGAATTCTGATAATATTTTCTAAATTTTATCATAGTCAACACATCGTAACAAGATTCCATTTATATCCCTTTTGAACAACACACCATCAATGAAAAGATAAGGAATTGCTTGTAATCTGAAATATCTTCTTTTATTCTTATCCATACCTTCCGGATAGGTGCCATGTTGTAAGTAGTTAACCAAATCAGTCATCCACCTTGATTCTTGGATCTCTCGAGCAAGTTCAGGTTGTTGATTTTCTGGTTGGACCATGATATTTGATTGTTGATACGTAATTTCAGCATGTTGTTTTGAATCTTTAGGTTTCCGTAGCTTGTTGTTTTTCCATATCAGCAATTAGATGCTCACATAGACCTTTACCTCGAACTATCTTAGCAACCCGGATATCAACATCATATTCCATAACCTTTGTTATCTAGCCTTCTCTTTTCTCATTTAACTCCTTATTTAGTAAGAATGCTTTCACACTTGGATGAGAAACAAGAACATGGATTTTATTGTTCGAAAGCATATACTTGAAATTATTTAGTCCTCTGACTACTGAAAGTACTTGTTTTTTTTTGAGGAATGTGTACCTTGTTTCATAATCATGCAAACTCTATCCAAAGAAAGCAATTGGCTGCTCAATATTCTCATCATTAACCTGAGTTAAAATAGCTGAGATTGTTTCAGCTCCTGCAAGTGCATACATTGTAAAATCTTTATCAAAATTTGGATTTGCAAGAGTAGGAGCCTGAGAGATAGCTACTTTTGATTGCTTCAAAACCTTCTCTCCCTTTGCTGGTCCAAGAGAAAGTTTTCTCTTTCTTTAACATAGTTGTGAGTGGTTTAACCAATGCTACAAAATCTAGGACAAATCTTCTAACAAAGTTGATTTTTCCAAGAAAAACTGTAATGCCTTCTTATGATGAGGAAATGATAGCTATGATATAGCTTTGATTCTGAAAGGATCAATTGCTAAACCTTTCTTAGAAACAATATGACCAAGTAATTTACCTTGATGTACTAAAAAGATAGACTTTAGTGGGTTCAAGGATATTCCAAATTTCCTGCACAACTGAAAAGTCTACCTTAAATGCATCAAGTGTTCTTCTGGATTTTTTGAGAACATGGTAATATCATCCAAATAAACAAGAATACATTTATTTAACAAGCTCTGGAAAGCCATGTCCATTGCACGTTGAAACGTTGCACCGGCATTTGAAAGACCAAAAGGCATTCTTTTGTAAGCATAGGTACCCCACTTGGTGGTAAAAGTTGTTTTGTATCTATCTTCTTCTCGAACTAAAATCTGATTATAGCCACTGTAACCATCGAGAAGAGATAGTCTATCTGAACCTGAGACTATTCTCAAAATCTGATCCATATTCGGGAGTGGGTAATGATCTTTTAATGAAGCTTTATTAAGATCTCTGAAATCTACACATAGTCTGATTTCACCATTCTTCTTCCTAATAGGAACAAGATTGGCTACCCAACTTGAATGCTTAACTGGAAAGATAATACCTGATTCAATCAATTTAGATAATTCTTTCCTCATCAGAGGTTCTATTTTTGGATTTACAGGCCTGTTTCTATCTAACAGGCTTAGCATTTGGATGTAACTCGATTGTATGTTGTGCTAGACTGGGATCAAATCCTTTCAGATCTTGGTATTTCCAAGAAAAAACATCCTTAAACTCTTTGCAAAGATTAATAAATGATGCTTTTTTTCGGTTAAGGAACATACCTTTCCAAGAAATAGCTTTTTCCCTTCATCAACCAAGATCTCTTCGTAATTATCGAGAGGGGTTGACATTTTAGTCTTCACCTTTCTTAACTGATCATCAGTGTTGAAGATGTCTTCCAATGTGACCAGACCTGAGGTAATTTATTTGTCTTCAACTGAACAATCTGATCACCATATAAATGTTGTAACTTATCTTGATTAACTGTAGAAAATTCAGCTTCTTGCTGCAAAAACCTACTAGATTTGATCATCACTTTCAAAAACTTGCCAATTTGATTCATTATCAGGTATAGAAGGCCTGACAATTAGCTTAATATGAGGCTGAATTTTGTTGTTTTCCATCTGTTCCAACACTTCAAAACTAGCACCAACTACTGCAAGTCTATCTGCATGCTTGTTTTCAGCTCTAGGAATAGACTGAATATTAATAGCATCAAAATCTTCCATTAAGTCTGAAACTCTATGTCTGTAAGACTTCATTAGTGGATTCTTACAAACATTGAAGTTTTTACTTGATTGATAACTAACTCAAGAATCACCAAAGATTTGTAAGTGTGTTAATACCTCTCTTTTTGGCCCAAAGTAAGCCATGAATTAATGCTTCATATTCAACTACATTACAAGTACATGAAAATTGGAGACTCAAAGCTGAGAAATACCTTTCTTGTTGGGAAGTGAGCATCAAACCTGCTCCTTGTCCTTTTTGTTCTTAGCTCCATCAAAATGAAGCTTCCAAATCCCTTCTGCTGAATTTTCTGTTTTGGACAACAAGGGAAGTGGTGTATTTTCTTCATGCATACAATACACACCAAAAATATGTTCTTCAACTTCTTTAAAAGGATCATGAGCATGTTCTTCAACTATCTTTTCATCCATAAACATGTTAGAAACACCATCTAATGTTGAAACCTGAGCTACATCATCAAAATCAGATTGCTCTAAAGTTGAGTAATTAGCTACTGCATTTGGAGAATGAGGCTCAATATGGAATCTGGCCAATGGTTTTGAATTGATAGTAACCTTAGTTCCATAACGTGTAGTAAAAAATAAGAAGGACCAATCCGAAGAGAGATAACCTCCTATTTTCGCTGTGAAATCTCTAGATAAGCACAAGGCAAAATATGGAGGTAGTCCACAATAGTAACATCTTGTAGAATAGAAACATTTGGGCAAGCATGTAATGTCACTTCTAAATTTTTTATTATACCAACCATATTAGTTGTAGTTCCATCAAGTTGTAAGACACTCCTTTCTGTAGGCTCATACTGCAACCCTAATTTTTCTGCAATCACTTTTGGCATAACTGTGCTACTTGCACCATTGTCCACCATGTAATTATGAACTAGATTTTCACCAATAATCAATGATAAATAAAATGGTGGTGGTTTCTTGATGTCATGAGCATTCAGAACTTTCTGAACCATCCACTTAACTTCTTTAATATGGTCTTGCTCAAACGTTCCAAGGACCATGTCTATCTTGAACTTTTTTTTCTATTGTATTTGAAGAAATCTGCAGCTTAGCTAGTTCATGAGAAAGTAAATCTTGTTGTCAAGAATACTTAGAGCATCCCACATTGAGATGTTAACATTATGCTTTTTCATTACATCAACAATGTTAAAAGAAGCAATTGTCTTAGAGACATAATCAATTGTTTTAGAGTAGGCCTTAGCAAAAACTGATTCTACTTCAACTGCCTTGGATATCTGAGGTATAAATAGTCTTCTTGGATTAGGTTGTAGCTATCTTTGATGACCTTTATCAACTGGGACACTTGCTGATTTTTGAGGAACAACAGGGTTGTTAGTTGACTTTGGAGTTGTAGATGTTGTCTTGTCAGTGACAGTAGGTAGGATAGGCCTATTTTTTTTTGCTTTTGATTTTCAGCAGCCCTCCCTTGAGCCCTAGTAGTGACTATAATGAAATCCTCCTCATTAAAACTGACTAAATTCTATTCAGGTGCTTTCTGAACATGAGTCTCTTGCTGCCCACCCTCCATTTGAGGCATAAACAATGTTTTAGATTGAGGTTGTGCAACAAGATTCAGATTCAGAAAAGCATTTGGGCAAGTTGTAGCTGAATGAGGTTGATTGCAAGGTTGACACCACTCTTCTGTAGCCATATTAACTGGGACTAAAGTGTTAGATGAACTAGGAGCCTTTGTGTCAAACTGCCTTTGTTGGTAAGGCTGCCTATAATTTTGATTTTGTTGATAGGGTTACTTATTTTGTTGATTCTATTGGTAGGGCTGATAAGGAGCCTAGTAGGGTCTGCTAGGTAATGCAATTTTGTTCTCAATTGAAGTCAATTTATTTCCCATAGTCTACAAAGCTTTGAATACATCATCTGATGGAGCTACAACAATGGGCTCTATGATTGTAATAGGCTGAGGAATAGGTGTTAAATCTTCAAAAAGGCATTGATGGCCTTGGCGCCAATTTTCTAGCTTGAATAAGGCTATTTTCAGCTCGGATAGCAATATCATAAGCTGCTTTGGGAGTGTCTCTCCACCCATTGCAAGCTGAATCATAGTTGAGATATCATCTTGTTTAATGATCTAAGATAATAAAGGAAAGCATGATCGAGCTTGAGGCTTGACACTTGTTATGTAGAATTCTCTCCCAAGTTATGGAAAAGTGGATATTGAAATTGGACATAAATTCATTTGGAGCTCTTTTAAAGTAGATGATCTTGCATTCGATGAGATGTGTTGATCAGGAATTATCATTAGAGCATCACCTTTGTTAGTTTAATTTTATTTTTGATCATTGATCCCTTCTCCTTGGAAAGTTAGATTTTAGGTTTTTGAGTAAAGGCTGCCCATTTTTATGTGTGTATCGTCTTAAGAGAATATGTCTTGATGATGATAATTGCCTCACACCAGGAGAGCTTTTGATTGATTGGCATGAGTCCACATTTTTGGGAAAAGCTCCATGTTATGAAATCACGATGAGTCTCAACCCATGGAGCCGGTATACAAACATTTAGGGGTGTTTATTAAGAGGAAGTGGCGCTTAACTGTTATGGTGACTTTGGGACGACTTAATGTTGTCCAAAAAATGATGGCAAGATCGCATCATGTTAAATTGCTTTTGAAAAACTACACCCTCCCTTGATTGAGTAAGTGATTGCAATGAAATCCTCCTCATTCGGGCCCAACGGAAATTTTGAGGAGGTGCTTTGGGAATGAGTCTCCCATCCCACCCTCCATTTGAGGCATAAACAATGTTTTGATTGAGGTTTGCAAAAAGATTCAGATTCAAAAAGCATTTGGGTAAGTTGTAGCTAAATGAGGTTGATTGCATTAAACACCACTCCTCATTAACCATATTAACTAGAACTCAAGCATTAGAAGAATAGAAAAAAATTTTGCCTTTGGTGGTAAGGATCTCTGTAATTTTGTGTTGATAGGGCGGCCTGTTTTGTTGATTATGTTGGCTGATAAGGATTGTAGGATACTAGGTAATGCAATTATTTTTCTCAACTAATTCAACAATTTATTTCCCAAGTCTCATAAAAGTTCTTTGAATACAATTTCGATGGTTTCTATAGCATTACAAGGCTTTCCTATGATTGTAAAGTCTTGAGAATAAATGAGTAAATCTACACAAAAAATGCATTGATGGCCTTGATATGCCAATTTTCTAGCTTGAATTAAGCTATTTTGCCATCTCGTATAGCAATATCAAACTTATGGTGGAGTGTCTCTCGTGTTTGATTGAACATAGTTGAGATATCAATGTTTAATGCATATCTAAGATAATAAAGGAAAACATTTCTTATTGAGGTTGACACTTGCACTAAATTTGCAAATTCTTCCCTAGTATCTAGCATGAATCGTTGATATTGAAATTCAACATTAAATTGGAGAGGGATCTCATCATTTTAATAGTAGACAATTGTTCGATGAGAGACAAATGATTTGAATTATCTTGGAACTGTTTCAACAATTTTTCACCTAAGTCATCCCAAGTTCTTATGTTGTCAATTTCTAGGTTTCTATACCATTGCAAGGCTTGCCCTTTAAAGATGTAGCTAAAAGTCTTAGAGCCACGTCTTCATGAGTGATATTATGGACTACACATAGGGCTGCAACATCTTTGATATGTTCAGCTAGTGTAACCTGATTTTCACCCATGAATGATGGCAAATTTTCATGGCAGCATTAGGAATGTCATGGTAAACTAGGATTACTAATGGGCTGCCATTAGTAAAGGTCACAAAATTCCTTGGTGGTTGGATAGCCATTTGAAAAATAGGATATTAATTGAGAAATTGATACATGGTGAAGGAATATTAGGAGGAGGGTTACCAAAACTAGGTCTATTATAAGGTAAAGTATTACCAACTCTTCTCCTTCTAGCAGAATTCAAAGGTAAAGAAACAAACTCAGAAGGAATTCCTCTTACCGATGATCTTGTAGTCACTTTAGGCATGGAACATGCTGTAATACTGGTTTGAAATCAGCTTATAGAGTCGCCAAAAGATCATAAAATCTTTAGAATAAATTGTTGCAGCTTGCTCTTGAAAGTAAACTTTTAATCTTCTATAAATCATTGTATATATCTAAAAATCACATGCGAGATCTGATTCGTGGTCCCACTAGGCATGCCAAAAACTATTATCTCTCGAAAGTGCACCCTGTAGAGAGATGGCTACAAGTTTTCTAAGTCTTGAAAAATTGATCTCTCTCTTTTGTAGATATAATGGAAACACCTCAGGTCTGTGGGTATACCTATTTTGAGGTGAGTCTCTGGGATTAAAAGGTCGGTTCCTTATTGATGTATCCTAAATTGATTTCTAGGGATTAAGGGTAAAAGATGGCTATGAAATAACTGGATTGGGGTGATACACCAAATTTATATGAGGGCTTTGACTAAGTATATGCACAATTTTATGAAGGATTCTTGATGCGAGCCAATAGTTTTTCTCGCCCGAGAATGTTTAAGGGAAAACACTTGGTTATCTTGAGGAAAATCACAACAAGATCTTGATAAGTTAACATGCACATTAAAATTTAGTAGAAAATACTGAATTTTGCAATGGGTAAGATGATTGGTCAGGGAATTTGCATTCACAAGACTAATAGAAACATACACAAGACTGCAAATAATTGGAAAGGTAGAAAATACTTCACACATAGAAGGAAAAACTATGGCAAAAAATACTCAAGACTCTATATATCAAAATTCCTCCAAGAAGAATCTCTCTTGTGCTTTGCAAAGGCACACAATATATAGAAAAATAAATTTTCCCACCCTTCCTAAAAATAGCCTAAGGCTATACTCACCCATGCATCCTAATTTTATCCTTTATTTAATAATAAATAAAAGGATAAAATAATACAAACTAGTACAAGAGGCATTAATAGCCTTTGATTACATCTCAGTCAACTGAAGTTGATTGTTCTATTTTTAATAAAGTTGGGTGAATAATTTTGCCAAAAATAAAATTGCTTGCTAGGCAAGTCTCTCTCCATGGCATGCAACTTGTCTTCTTCTGTTCTATCTTCTTATTGAAGCATGCAAAAAATAAATTTTATGCTTGTGAGTAAAAATAATTCAAAATATTTGCAATATTTGTAAAATAAACATCTTAATGTGGGGACCACCTACCATGTGTACATATTCTGATGTTGACATCTCTTTTGTTTCTAAAGGTCATAATAGTGACAAACTGCCAATTACCTCTACCTCCTTGAAGTGGGGACCACCTCTAATCTACTTGGTTTGGCCACCTTGGTGGACTTAGCAAATATAAAAAGGTTTCGACCATTTTTTTACCACCTTGTGAACATGTACTATATACCACCATCTCCACCACCTTTTCATAAATACACACATGTATATATGTGTTGGTCTTTGCATATTTGGTAGTGTATAATTTGAAATTCACCTTTTCGGTGATCATTTGGCATAATTTGGTCAGCTTTTGATTATTTGAAGGCATACACTATGGTTTAGACTTTGAAAGTATTTTGCAATGATTATTTGTTTGATGGACATGTGGGCTGTCCCCTTCTCCATGGTGACTCACCCCTGGAAATATTATGCATTTTGTCGTTGAAAATTAACTTAGGTTTGAGTTTGCTTTCCTTTGGTTTATGGACTTTTGGTGACTTGATCTTGGGTCATTGATTTTTTCCTTTTCATCGTGGTCATTGATCTTGTGACTGTGGTTAGGATTTCTTAAACTCTTAATTAAATATGGTCGGTGGGAACTAATTGTGGTTATTTGCTTTGATTTTGAGATGATCCTTTTTTGGCCCTTGATCTTGTACTTGATGAATTGATCATTGATCTAACCCTCGGTTAGGGTTAGGTTGACTCTCTCTCGAGTTTGCATAGAGTTAAAACAATTTGAACTCAACCATTTCATTTTTTTTGGTTTGAGAGTGGCGAAGCCCTGGAAAATTTTTTCTTGGACACCATTCGATTTGATCTCTTGAGCTCTGGATTTGTAAAAAAATTTTTTGGATGGTTCATTCGCGTCGATCTTTTTTTAGAACTTGAGCTCTTTCAAGATTTTGTAGTGTTTTTTCTCCTTTTTGAGACTTGGTATACATGTTTCGATCATTTGGTTTTTATAAGAGCTACTCTTTCCCCAAGGATTGTCAGTTGAATCTTAACTTTAACTTCATTTTAGATTTTATGGCCAATTTTTTTTTGGTGAGCTCTGGGTTTATTTTCTTCCAAGATCAAATCATTTTTATCGGTTGTCATGGTTTTGAGCAATATTTGGCTTTGCTTGAGATAAATCTCTACATTTATGTGGCTCTTTCTCTGCGAGGAATTTGGTCTCGATTTCTTTGATAAGTGTGAAGTATTTAGAGTTTGAAGACCCATTTTTTGGGTATTTCTCTTTATTGAGCTATGATTTCATATTGTTCATTTATGGTGAAGTTCTTTAATCATGAGTGTTGAGTCTTTGAGCTCGATTTTGTTATCGAATCTTGTAAATCTTCTATTTTATTTTGAGTATAGAGTTTGTTGTTTTTTTATGTATTTTTAGAACAACAACCGTATGTCATTGATGACTTTTTAGATCTATATGGTGTTATTTTGTGCCTTTCTCAAATTGAACTTGAGGATATTATATCAATGAGAAGCTATTCTCTTTGAAATTTTCCTTCCATTAGTCGCATTTCGTGACTTTGCATAAGTTTCACTTTGGCTTAATCTGGGTAATTGTAGATCTATGCGTATTGTTTTAGCTTTTTCTCTATTATTTTGATTTCGTTGATCTCTCATCTTGAAATCTTTATTGTAATTTTAATTCATTTCATTGAATTGTGCTTAAGAAAGGCCACTTGAGATTACTTGCTCATTGGATTTCGTGTCTCTATCTATTACTTTTTTCAGTTAATCTTAAATTTGATAGATTGCCCATATATGAGTTTCGATTTTCTCAAATTACCATTTTTATGATTACTGAGCTATATTCTATGGCCATGATTTGAGTATTTTATGGAGGATGAAGCTAAGTCAATACATTTCAAACCTTGTGTCTGGATGGTGTATTATCCTGAGTGACCATTATTGTACATTCAAAACTCTTTTATCTTTGTAGCTTAAAATTATCTTCCTGTTGAGGCTTAAAGAATGGAAGGGTGGCTTGGGCCACCATGATTTTGGTGTTGCTTCTCTTCTTATCTACCTCTGAAACCTCTCTCTGTAATAATGAGTTTTATTGACTATTTCTGAGTGGAACAATAGAAGATTCTTAATGTTTAACTTTTGAGATCTTCATCCTTTAACTTTTGATACGAATCTTGAATTGATATACCATTACTAAAGATAGTTATATCTTAAATCTGGGTTATTATCTCTTTGAAGCCCTTTATATGTAGATTTTTCTTTGAATTACTTCTCACTTCTAATGTCATCATGAGATAGCTCCTTTGTTTATCTGTAATGGCTTTGATCATGTCATAGATGAGTACTACTTGCTTGAATGAATATACTTCAATGACATTATAGTATCTTTGTGTTCTCATATTTGCTTCATTTCTAAAATACTTACTTTTAGAAAGTATAATATAATTGGTTGCATTATTTCTATTTGTGAACATTGTAATGTTTAAGTTAATACAACATTTTTATGAAAAATAGAAGCAATATTTTAAGCTGTTTTGAGATATTATTTTAGGCATATACCTTGATTCAGATGCTTTATTTCCTTTCTGCAATTGTTTCTTACTTAGATGCTTGCTGGAAAATTTGAAATGTTGATTTTTTATGGTGAAGCCCTGTCAAAAATTTTCCAGAATCATTTCTATAATGCCTTTTCAGAAATAGTAGTTGTATTTTCTGATCTGGAATACATAGAAAGTAACACTTTTCTTGTTGAATTGATATAGCAATTTGAGAACTGAAAATATGTTAGTTGTTTATCTTGATCATGTATATGCTTTTTCTACTTCTGTATCACTTATTTGATTTGCATAGTTCTTTAAAGCACATGTAGTAATTGAAAACAACATGATGAAAAGTTGTAAATGTCCATTTTACATGGCGAAGCCCTATCAAAATTTTCCCAGAATCTTCTCTCTCATCCTGTTTCAGCTGTAATCCCTTCTTTCCATTTAGCTTCAGCTTCTTGAAATATGATTCTTCCTCTTTACTGCTAAACTAAAACAAGTGTTTCTATCTTCCACTCTCTCTTTTGTACTATAACCTCTTCCATTTCAGAACAATTGTTGGAACTTTTAGTTACATTCTTCTTTTTATTGCATGCACTTATGACTTGTCTATTTTTTTTTTGGTCTGCAATGTACCTACACACTTAGGAAAACAGTTAGAAAATAATTAGGCTTTTTGGCCTCTCTTATGTCCATGTTTTCTTCTTTCTTTTCACTTTCTTCTTTCTGAGTGAATAAAGCATGCATGCAGTTTTTCCTTCAAGTAGAATACATCTCCTACTTAGGGGAAGATTCATATGCACGAAGTAGGATAGTGTAGGAATATGGTTTGATCCCTGAGCTCGTAACTGATAGTTAACTTTTCTTCTTTTCAGGTACAATGGCTTCTATAATGAGATGAAGAAAGGATGGAGATGAGATGCTTCGATCAAAGAAAGAAATCCCCAAGGAAATGATGGGTTCACTCATACTCCTTTGCTTTCTCTTTCATGCATGTGTACCTTTCTTTTTAGTAGTTGTACTTTACTTTTAGTTACATCCCACGGCTTGTGTGGGAAACATTTGACTCTCCTTATGAATAAACATTGAATTTTGTAAATGAGTTGTATATTTCTTTCTACATTTCTACTTTCTGTATGGATTGTATAATGAACTAAACAACTCAGTAACATAATTGAATGTCTTAATCATGAAGGAAAGAACATTGAATAGAACTTGTAACATTCAATAATGAACTCGATTTTTATGATAATTGCACTTATGTTTACGTTTTGTTCCAAAACTTTACACTTCACCTGACATAATTTGATATAATTGGATGTCCTCATCAAGACAACACAACTTGAGTTCCATTTTTGCACAAGGGCTTGTGTTCTTTTTCTTTGAGGATGGTCATGAAATTGTAGACTATGTGATAGTTATGTTTTGTAATAAAGTCACACATAGTTGTAGATTTCATGTAATCTTTTAAATAAATCACCTTTAAGATTTATTGCCTCATATACTAAATTAATGGTCTTTACATAACTGAAAACTGCCTATTTCTACTCTGATTGTCAAGTCAATATTGATTATACTAATGATTGTTTTTTTTTTATGAAAAGTCTGAGAGAGGTTAAATTTTTGAGATGCATGCGAGTTTATTGCTCACTAAGAATATATATATTCTTATTACTTATATATCTTAAATCTTGACTATGTACTTACATTTATGAAAGGAAATAAGTACAATAGTATTATAGTTGATACAATTCTAGGTATGGATAGATGTTCATGGAAGATTAAAGAAGTTTTATTTTATTTGGAAGTTATCATGGTAATGTAATATCAGGGATAATTTGAAAGTTTTATACCTTGATACCTCTTACAAAATAAGCTATGCTTGTCAGTTTGCACTCAACCGGACTAGGAAAGTACTAGGGCAGAGATAGTAAATTGACCATATCTCAAAAATTAACAAACAAAAAAATTCTAAAATTTAGACAACTTGAGCATTTTTGAAATATGAATCCAACAAGTCTAGTATTGACTTTATTGAATCAGTTTTGAGGGAGATATCATCAAAACAAATATGGTACAAACAAGAAGAAAACCAAGAAAAGACCTAACTATCTAAAAAGACAACTTTAACTCTACCCACCAAGAAGGTCTGAAATTTTATAGGTAGATTCCTTATAATGTTTCCTGGGACCCACCAAGTTTCCACCCTTTTGGAGCACTACAACAAAAGATATAAGCAACTATGTTCTTAGAACTGTGTATGCATGACAAAAGTTTATGTGGATTGTTTTCTTGAGAAAATAGAATATTAGATGGGCATAATCATGTCTTATTATCATCAATAACTTACTGAGTATATGGTTTCCTTTTACTTGTCATTAGTAGAGTGGCTAAACATGGAAAGTTTGTGAAATTATTTTTGTGTCTACTACTAAACTTGAATGCAATGTACTAAAGAATAAAGACGTCTTTTATGATTTGGAAGGTAATTGGAGTTGTCTCAGTTGATAAATTATTTGTTATTAATGCTCTTCATTGACTGTTGTAGCATAATGAATGTTATGAACTTGAATGTTGTTGTAAAAAGGGGGGATGTCTTTACTTGTTTGGGAAGTAAATTGAGCTATGTTGATCACTATTCATTTGGTTGTTATAACATGTTAAGAGTATGCATTTGATTACGACAGTAATGTGAACGTAAAATTTTTCATAGGAAGAATAGTAACTTGCAAAATATCTCTTACTCCTAGTCAATGCAATAAGAATAAGAGATGGAGATTCATGCCAGTTTCTATGAAACTGACCATGTTCTAATCATGCAGGTGGCAGGATCAGCAAGCCTTAAATTTGAATTGTCGTATGAACTTCATGAATGAAAATATTGTAACCTTAATTGATCTAAGGAAAGATATAATTTTTACTTGCTTTTGTACTCTAGGAAGATTATTGTAAAAAAGGGGGGCTTGTTTTACATAACAACCACCTTCTGATACTTGGAAATTGTATTGACAATGTAAGACTTGTTTAATTCATATTTGAGCATGAAATTAAGGACATGATCTATTTTTATATGAGGAGATGATTGAGAAGGTTATGTTGTTAAATTCAATAATGTACTTAGTGATAACATATAAATTAGGTGATATTATGATTGTTGTAAAGTATATACTAAGGTAGGAATTGAAGTATAAATGTGATTATACTAATATATATCATTCTATTTCAAACAATGAGTTAGCTATTATGAAATTGATTGGTTGATAAAAATAAATATAGTTGCAAGATTCCATGATGGTTAGTGTGTTCGTGTGCCATGTCGAATAGAAATGTTATAACCGTGTTTTGTTCTCTCGATTAGTGATGGTAGTTTCTTCTTTCGAGTCATAAGACTTTCATATTTTAGTAACCCTCCATGGTCTTGACATCAGTGTAATTCTTTGTATATTTTTAGTGGGTGGCTATCCTTTTTCTAAAAGCTAATCAAAAATAAATAAAATGAATTCATAGATGAATAAATAAATAAAATGATAATGAAGTTGTGTTTCTTGTTGATAAATTTAAGAGTCTTTAATTGGAAAGAAAGGAGTTTTCTACCAGTGTAAAAGAATCTACCCTCGTAAACCTTAAACCTCGGATTAAAATTTATCTCATTGTTGTGAAACATTAAGTCTTGTGCTTCCATTTTGGGAACCCCATGCGTATCCATTGTCGAACTTAATCAAGAGATTGCTAAATGAAGCCTTTACCCAAATCCAGTTGAACTCTTAAGTCTCATTAAAAACCGGTAGATAACTAAATAGATCATAATGGAATAAATAGACCTCCTCTCTCTCTAACTATTGCCATAGTACTTTGTAACCCTTTCTTAAGTCATGATAAAATTTTGATCCTTGCTCAAAGGGGTTTTTCGTTCCGAACCTAAAATGGTACCTCCACCAATTAGAATTACACTCATCTCCTTTTGCAATGGAGGTTGAAATGAGGATTCTATAGGTTGTGGTTGTTTAGATAACCTTTTGGGTTTTGGTTCACCCCACCCCTTATAGCGTGAATCTAATAACTAATTAAACAAGTATTTTCAAAGTAAGATGATCCTCTTTCGGAGATTTTTAGCTAAGCCTTATGTCTCTAGTATAAAAGAAAGGAGTCTAACCTTTTAAGAAGGATTATGCGGTTCATAACTTGAATCTCCTAGAACGTAAGTTAAAGTTTGAAGGGCGTGTTTAATAAAATAAATAACCTTAAGAAGATGTTCACAGTGGGTTGTCTGAACTGTAACTATGTACTATAGTTGGGTTCTTTGTGGTGTCTTGTCAAAGAGAAAAGTGAATTGTCCTTGATGGGTGTTGGATGTTCTGTGTTGCCTATGTGGTCATAGTTGTGTCAGGTTGTTCGAAAAGTTAGTTGTAACCTTTGTGTCCTCCTGTAATGTCGTTCTATACTTCGAACAAGTCAAAAAAATATCCTATATTTTTCCTTGTTTTCTTGTGTGTCTAAAATAACGGGCCTTACATGGAGTGGACTGACTAGGATAGTGGAGTGGAGTCAAGTGGAGGATGAATAGGAAAATAAATTTAATTCTATTTAAATAACTAATTTAATTAGTTATGAAGTGTGAGAGAGAAATTAACCATTTAATTAAATAATGATTAATTAAATTAGCTAAAGGGTGTGGGAATTAATTTAATTAATTACATAAGTATAATAGAATTAAATTAATTAATTCTAAAGGTTATGATAAAATAGGATATGAATAAATCAAGAATAGGCTAGAAATAGGTATGTATTTTTAGGGTGTCTATATTTTCCCCTCTTTAAAGTGTTATTACGAAGTAATATCATTTTAAAGATAGTAGACACATGTAGATCAGTGTGTGGAAGAAAGGAAATCCGGTGAAGTAATTAGATGCCCCAGTGAGTGTGGATGTGATGGAACATTGAGATACCCCGGTAGTGTAGATGCTAAGGGAATTCCCCCTCAAGTGGATGGGTGATGCAACAAAGTAGTGGACAACCGCTTGATAGGAAGAAAATAAGGATTTTGAAGAAATATGGGAAGGATTGTGCTCGTAGCATGAGCTTTCATTAGAGAGTGAAAGTTAGAGCGAACTTATTTTTTGTTTCATAATAGAGTTGTCACCATTGTTATGAAAGAAGCATGATGTGTTGCCCATTATGTGCGTAAACAAACACACACACATCAAACAAAAGTGAAAAAGGAAAACAAAACCCAATATACATAGTAGGTGTAGGCACCATGGCTATAAATGAACCAAGATGTTATCATACTACTTTGTTATCAGCTAATTTTGACTTGAAAAATTTCTAAGTATGATTTAAAAAGTGTTCTTTCATGTGGTTTCTCTTCCCCATTGTGATCATATTTTTCTCACAATCATTTTGGTCTTCCTTTCACTCATTTTGGGTGAAAACTCCTCCATGAGTCACTGAACTACGTTGATAATTAATTGATTAATATTTAATTAATGTACTACCCTTTTATTTAATAAAATTACTTTTATTAATTTTTAAGGTTTTAATTAAATAAATATTTATATAATATTTATTAAAAATTAATCGACAAGTTTTTCTTTATTGCGAGGGGAAAATAAAGTGCGCTTCCGATTAACGGGGATGCGAATTGGCTTTTCACACCCAGATTTCCCCTTTCCTGACAAATGCTTTTTTTTTCCCCACTTGTGGAATTTCTCTTCTTGTTGCCATTGACCGAATGGCAAACTAGCAAAAAATATCCCAATTTCCCACATGGGGAAATAAGATTGGAATTTCTAGCTTGCTTTTCCATTGCCACGAGCGAGTGATTAAGTTTTTTCCCATCTTTCCCTAGTAATTAATGCCCACTATTCGAAGAAAGGGAAATTGGTTATTTCAACAAAAATAAAGAAACGGTTACGAGGAAGCTTCTTTAATCCTCTTAATTTTTCCTCCGTGAAAGACTGTTGGAAAAATTCATGCGAAGAAGCTTCGAAGATAAATCTTTCCAATTTCTTCTTATTTCTTCTAAAGGAACGTTTCGGAGAAATATTTTTATCACATCCCTCAGGAAATACACCAGAAGTAAATGAGGTTTCAATGCAAGAGTTTTCCAGATTCAACTCAGTCAATCAATTTGCCCATGCTATTACTAAACCGTTCCATTCACGTTGAAAGGAGACATCAATATCCCAATCCAAACAAAGTCTTTCCAACGCGAGCGTGAGAGGATTATTCCACACATTTTTGTTTTAATGTTAGTTTGTTTTTGTAGACAGATATCTCACATTGCAAATTGGAAAGAGACCAAGTTTCAAAGTAAAGGAATCAATAGTCTTCATGTGAGAACAAAGAAGAAAGCCATCGGGAGATATCCACCGTCAACAAAGATTCATCACGCACTTATCCAAGACCATTGGGCAATTTTCGCGTGGGTTTTAAGAGCCAAAGGGAAAGACCACACATTGTTTAAATAAAACAAGCTCATACAAATCCAAGGTAAATTATGCCATGTCATTTGTCTCTACACTAATTCCATACATTAGTAAAAAAATGAAGGCAAAGAAAGGGTCTATGCGGGATGAAGAGGAAATAATAGTCCAAATCACACGCATTTGCAAAGAATTTATTTATTTTTTCAATGCGGTCCCATGCCAAGTCCACTCATTTACTTGGGTAAATCACCACACATGCATAAGGAAAACATAAAGTAAGAACTTATTCCATGCCTGGTTTGAAAATAATTTCCAACGCATTGTAGAGAAGAAAGAGGCCACGTTTAGCGAAGAAACTCCACACTAAGGAAAAGAGGAAGTTAAACATTTCAGCTAAGAAGACAAATAAGCCGGTGAAAGAAATTCCGGCATAGAAGTATCCGGCCGAGAGAGTTCTACGTTACGGGAAAAGGAGGAGATATTCAACGCAAGTCAAAGTAGAAAGCAAGGAAAATCTACATTCCCAGACAAACCAGGCAGTGCTCGCGTAAAGGTTTTTGGTGAAGAAATTCCACGAGAGAATTTAATAAAAACAATAAATCATTTTCATCACGCATTGGTGAGAAGTATTTAGGAAAAATTCACGCATTCAGGAAAAATAATTATTCACACATTTGCATAAACCAAGAGCTCTCCAGGCAATTCAGGCAAAGTAATATCACGCATTCAAATGCTAGTGAAAAGAAAAATTACAAGTTCAAAGTATTGCCGGAAAATCAAAGTAATTCTTCACCGTTGAAGTAACTTGAATCAGGAAAGACAAAGAAATATTGAATTAAAAATATTAAAGTTGATCCTATGCGAATTCATTATAATCGGGATAATTTAATAAAAATAAATAAAATATCATTATTGTTGCATGATCTGGAATTCGAGCTTAGTCTCGATATTTTTGTTTGTATTGACATTTAAAAATGTAATTTGGGGTCAATTATTATTATTATTTTTAAAATAATAATAATAATATTAAATTAAATGAGCCATATTTTTCTTGTGTTAACGGTGGTTCAGAGACTAAGACCCAACATCGTTTACATTGTTTTACGTGCCTGAGTCATTTTTCTGTAAAATTCATAATGGTCAAAAATCTAATAAATCTGCAAGAAAATCAAGGAAGCCATTGGAGAAATCAAATAAGTTCACAATTAAGTACAAATTCTAAGGAATCATCCCTCCCACTTCCATCAAGTTTGCATATGACAATATCACCGATACAAATCTTGGCCACATCAACGTGTAAATTTTTTTGATCGGGTGAAAGCTAAAGGTAAAACCATATTCTCAAATAGGCTCTACCATAGCGGTCTACCTAAGCAGCAACATTTCTTGTCTCGGTGCTGATGCCTAGAACCGATCATCACTGCGTAGAATTATGATCTCGAGAGACGAGGAATATATAAAGATAATCGTGAGCCTTTCCTCTTAATCACACCGAGCACATTAAAGAATTTCTCAACATACGAATTTCTTGAGAATGTTGACATCGCTTGAAATTCAACACAATATTTTGGGATGAAGAACCCCTCGGGTGGAGCAAGATGGTTAAGATCAAGCTGATTAGTGACCAAGTGGCCTTGTGTTGACAGGATTCCTAAGGAATTGTACCCGTTGAGTTCATGGAGGAAATCGGTGACATGATCACTCTCTTGAGCCGAGTCTTGATTTACCCTCTACCAGGATTTTCCACCCATGGATGTATCGGTTTATCTATATTATCCTTGCCAAGAGAAAGTTTTGGAATGGGTCACCATCATGAGTGATAATATTCACAAATAATTGATTGAAGTGAAGATGACTGGATGTTTCTACATGACATCATACTTGACTTATGCAGTGGCTAGAAGGAATTTATTTTTGGGGCTAGAAATGAAAGGAGTCATAGGTCCATCAAATAATGTCTTCCATTATTATTCGTAGTTAAGTTTCAAAAATAGCTCTCATCATTTCAGGAGAGTTAACGATGCATTCACCTTCCACGTGATTCAAAACTTAAATCGGAATACGAGGAAAGATTCTCTAAAGAGGTCATGGATGTCATTTCCTAGTGGGGAACATGGTTTATTCAATTTCCATCCTATTCCTACATTCACGTGAGTAACTTTGCAAGTACTCCAGGGAAGCTTCCTAAGTATGTCAGTGACAAGTGGGCATTAATGGAACTTGTGTGACAACTATTCCAAGTTCACTATCTCCTTAGTGAAAAACATCATTCAATAATTCATTTCCCAATCCAAATTGGGGAATACCAATGTCCAAATCTCTTTAGTGCACAACTCATGGAGAAAGAGTTTTCCCTTATCACTATTCATCCATATGTGAAGAGATTCGAGTTTGATATCAACGGATATTTGCAAAATACTCTTGGTGCAAATTATCAACAAAACCCTACCATGGAATATTTAGGCCACCAGTTCTTACGAACATGAAGTGATAAGGAGAGTTTTCCCACCTAACCCTTGCTCAAATCTAGGCCTTTCACATCAAAAACCCTCCGATTCATTGGTGGATGATGATGAAGATATTATTTATCCCTCATATGATGTAATTTCCTTTACTCTGTTGCCCCAAATTGATTAGACTAAAAGAGATTAATTTTATCTTGATAACAAGAATCAAGCGATCCTGAAAAGAACCATATCTGGTATAAAGAGAACTTTCAAAGTTACCATCAATCCAAGATCACACCTCGGGATTAAAAAAATTTCCAACTTGAGGAGGTCTCCGGCCAACCAAAGCTTATTTTTAGTTAACCTTTGTGCCATCTACCCATACACATCAAGTAAGAAAGAATTGGTTACAAAAATCCACTTCACTAAAGAAGGTGTCTCGGGGTGAAATATCTAAGGGTCTTAGCCCTAGTGAAGAAAGAAAGCATGTATCGGGAATTTCTACTTCAAGTAGAGATTCTTCTACTCACATTGTTAATAGTTCACAAAATCTCATAACAAACACTCCTCAATCGTGCCTTGCACAAAAGTCACGCAAGTGCAAGTAATCGAGATATCAAACACTTACGAACCTACGGTTCGGAAGATATTTCTCAAAGTCTTCTTGATGTTCAAGAGGTAGATATCAAGGTTATTTCTCCGAGATATTGAGGTCACGCAAAGGATTCTTGTATAATTTAATGATGTTGAGAATAATGTGAATGTTGCTTGGACTCAGGATTTTATGTGTGGAAGTGGTGAAGGATACTCCTTTTTGGGTTGATTGTGAGATCAATAAAAGGAAAAGGGTTGTTAAGGCAATTAACATTTACTTCAATGCCCTTTTAAGCTTTCAAATGATGTCATTCCCAATAAGCCTAAAGTGCTCTCTCGGATAATGGTGAATGATAAAGGAAACCAATTTGCGAATCTTGCCATCCCACAAGTTGTGAGGAACATGATTCCATGACATCTGTTGATTATGAAGTTTCAGGACTTGGTTTTGGGAATTCCACATTGGAAAGTGACATGGTGATGGCCCAAGATTCAATGGATATTGTGCTAAAGAGGCTTGAGAAATATAAATCTCATAACTCTCAGCTCAACGCCAAAAATAATCAATTGGTGGAATATGTTCAAAATCGATAAATCCAATATCATCCACTTTCCCGATAAGTTAGTTATGATATGAGAAGAATGATTTTGGAGTGGAGTACATGTGGAATATCCTAGGATCTCTCAAAGGGTTTATATGAATGGTTGTAAACTGAATAAAATATATATATCCTTCACAATCCCTTCATGGTGTGTGTGTCAGCTTAATTTTTCTTGATTGATGCTTGCGATTTATATGTTATCTTATATTTGATTCCAAATGTATTACATAAAATATATGATGATTTGAGTATGCATGCGAGTTTAGAGTCATGAATGTTGTTTTTGGTGAAGGTTGGTTGAGTAACTTGACTTCCACATTGTTTATGATAGTATGCGAGTTAGTTTTAAGGGTTTTATTAGCCATGTTTCATGATTTATGGGTTTTTCAAGACTTGAGGAAGATGAATAAGTTTGTAATAGATATCGTATATGCTTTGCATGCTTTTTCATTCTTTGGAAAAAGAAGAAATGAATATTATGTGCAAACAAGTTGTGTTTGGAGTTACGGGACGAGCTAAGGCTTAGTCGAGAGGAAAGGGAGTATATTTAAATTTTTAACCATAAAAAAACAGGTGATATTTAGATGGAATGTTGGTCATGCAAGATTAATGCGAGTTTCTAAGTTTTGTGGTATTTAAAAGAGGTTTTTGAGTTAAAAGTAAAAACAAGTTCACTTTGATTATAATACCATGTTTCAAGGGTTTACTTCTGAGTTCAAGCCCTTAGTCATGAAAGGATTCTTTATAACCAATGTTGATGGATGATTGAGCGGAATGGAGCATGTATAAGTCAAAGAGAGGTTATAGAGTTCATAAATAAGAATAATATTAGGGGAAAAAGTGAAGTTCAAGGGCTAGAAGGAGCAAAGTTTGAGATAAAATAGTGACTACCAAGTTTATTTGTGACATCTAAGGATATTAAAGAATATAAGGAAACCTAATATGAATCAAAATATTGGAAAACCATGGGAGGTCTTTAAAGCGTGTATCTCTGTTTGAATTGTGTTAAGTGCTTATATTGGTCTCGAAAGAGCTATAGAGTGTTAAAACTTGTTCAAGAAGGATTCAACTATGAAGGAGTTTGTAAAAGAACCATTAGGGGTTATGAATATAAATCTAATCATTGGATTGAAGCATATTGAAGCCTGACCTCATGAATTATTCAGAAACTCAATCACGGTAGTCATAAGTGATGATTAATTCTCTTAAAACAAGAACTTTAAGTTAAGTAACTATTAAGGAAAACCAATAAATATTTAAAATGTGATGATCTAGATAACTACTGATATAAATAAAGAGTGAGGCAAGTGATAGAGTCTTAGCATGAAAATTATTAATTCCAATAAGAGCAAGGTAGTTAAGAAATAGTGACACAATCCTATGAAGGACAAAGTGAGAGTAAGAGAAAAATAGAAAGGTCAAGTGACAAAGAGTACCTATTATGGTGAGTGAAAAGGATGAAGGGGGTGTAATGAATCTATAATATGACAAAAGACCTAAAGGAAACCGGGAAAAGAGTGGAACAATGTAAGTGGATTATAGTTACATTAAACAAACAAAGAAAAACAAAAGCTAGTTTAGAGACTCAAAAGGAAGGAAAGTATGGTGAGTGAAAAGGATGGAGAGTATTAATGACTCTATAATATGGTAAATAGACCTTAAAGGAAACCAGGAAAATATTGGAACAACGTAAGTCGGTTATAACTACTTGAACAAACAAAGAAGAACAAGAAGCTAGTTTAGAGACTCAAAAGGAAGGACGAGGTTACGATGAAATAAATAAAGGGAAAGTAGGATTATGAGAGGTAATATCATGATTATGGTGTTTATAAGAAGTTAAATAATTTTAAAATTTAAAGGAAGAAGATAACAAAACGGTATTGAGGACTAAGAAGGCTTATGAGCAAGATAAGCTCAAGGACCAAATTAGCAAATCTAACAAAACAAAGGATAAAGAAGTCATGAGACCTTGAAAGCGACATTAAACAAGTTTGAAATTGGTGTGTAAATTATTTTCAAAGGTTAAATATGGTATAAAATCACAAAACCCTAACAAGTTATTTGAAACCCTAGTAGGCCTAAATTGATTAGGCAAGAAAGATTGAATGTTTGAGTTGAGAAAAATAGACAAAGATTTGAAAACTGAAACTTTTAATGGAGTTTTAAGGCTCAAATGGGTACTTGGAACAGTATATAACTTTTTCCTAAAATTCTATAAATTGATACGAGAAGTAATATTTGTCCTATAGGAGGGCTAATTGCAAGATTTGAGCAAAAATGGTAATTGGAGGATAAAAATAAATTGGTGAAGGGTCAAGCTCTGAAACTTTGTATTCATATTAATGGTGTTAATTGGTATCTAAATACCTTACCAATAAGGTATAATTTTTTTGTGTGTTTTACACCAATATTTTCCTAAAAGGAGGGCTACAAGCCTAGTTGAAGGTCAAATAGGAAATTAAAATAAATTAAAGGTTTGATATTTTGTAAAGTGCATGGTCATGTTGAATTGATGTATCTAACCGTGTTTGAAGTGAATCTAACTCGAGTACCCTTTTTTACTACATTCTTGGTTTTTGAGAAAGTTTAAGGCTTTTAAGAAACAAGTTCTTGCATACTTAAATATGACTATTATTGTTCTTATGGAAGTTGAGTTTGTTTATTGATCATTTTTGCATCATAAAATATAAATAACTACCAACCACGGACATCTAGAAGTTGTGACCCATATGTTGATGTTAAAATTAGAAACTATAAAGGAATCAACAAATATTTTGAGAAGAAAAAATCTATAACGGAAGTAATTTTTTCATGTTTTTAAGGAGATGAAACAATCATCTCTATTGGAATAAAAAATGATGGGAAATGATCTTGTAAAATATCACTTTATTCAACATTTAATTTTTTATCTCAACTCACCATGTTTTTTCTTAATAGTGCCCTAACACGCCAATGTTATAGGTTGAAAGGAAAACAACTTAGTTAAATTTAAAAGGTTAGCTTATGCTAGTAATGTGGATAGCTAGATAAACAAATGACATGACATCTCGATTCGGATGTAGTAAAAGCGATGGGGTTGTAAATATTCTAGATACATCTCTAATGTTAATCAATGTAAGATAAAAATAAATATGAACAACAGATGAGAAAAATCTAGGTAGGGAAATGTACCTTACTCGTCTGATAAGCCACACTAGAATCATTTGGTACCCTACAAACCTCTACTTAGAACCCATTTTTTCGTCAAGTGCATGAACATCCAAAAACATGACCATTATGTATTTTGAAAAATTGGTGACCTCCTACACACAATAGAACTATATGCGATAGAGAAAATATATCCTCTATTCATATCCTTTTGTGGGTATTTTTGTTGTGTAGATTTGTTAAGTTGCTGCGATGACATCATTAATAGGAAAGCGAAAGCGGGAATGTTGTAGTTTCCAAGAATTGTAGGAGTAATAAAAGCAATAGAGTCCAAAGCATTTTCTACAGTGATGAACAACAACTCCATCTAGTGAACCATTAAAACTTAAACAATATAAATAGGTATTTAATTGATCAAAAAAATCTATTTCCCCTATGGTCTCGCCACTTCTCAGATAAAACCCTAACCATTTCAATGCACATTGAGGTAGGCTTAGTAGGAAACAAAGGAACTACCAAATGAATTATTAAATATACAAAAATTAAAAATAGGTAAAGTGATAAATGAAACTAAAAAATGTAAACTAGAGACGAAACTAGAATTTTGTCTCAAAATGACCCCTTTTGTAGTAGTGACACCTCCTTGTCCTTAACCAACTAGCTTTCCAATGCTCCTTAACTAGACTATAATATACATGATAATATAGGTTTTTTGTGTTTAATAGTTCTAAAACACTAATTCTTCACCTTTTAGGTTCATTCCTCATTCCATCACATTGATCTAACATCTCATAACTCCTTCCTCAAGTATCTCACCTTGTTTTCTATTGTTAAGAGAATTCACCTACCCCTCAAGTGCCCTTCACCTAGACTGTGATAGAGTAGTTTGTTGAACTTCCATAACTAAGACACTATAAATTTTCTTCATGTTATCCTCATGCTTTAACCATCATAAAAACTTATCTCAACAATTCTACCATTTATTCTTTATCATCATGATAATCAAGACACTTGCTAGCAATAATACCCAAGATCTGTCCCTGATTTCATGTATAGAATTGTGTATGTTGTCTTCTCCTCTACTCACTTATTAATTTCATGCCCCTAAGTTTCCACTAAATATATTTCAACTCCACAACACTTTAGAACCCTACTGATAATGGGGTAAGTCGATAAACAATTTTCTCGGTTGGTAAGTTTTCTTACTTAATTTTCAAATTAGTCTTCCCTTGCAACCGTACACTCCTCTATCACCCTTCTCATGTTATTAATTTCTACAACATTAGTTTTGACACATTTAAATAAACTCCTAAAGCATTTTTATAAATTTTTAACACTATAAAAACCCTTAAGAACAAGGTATCCAGTTGTACATATTTCTTGATTCTTATTACTCTCACAAAATTTATATGACTCTCAAGAATTTAAACATTACTATAACCTTAATGGTATGCCCTCACTTCAATAACATTCATATTAAGCTATGGAAAACACTTATCTCTATGAACAATTCACTTAAACTCCCAATAAAACATAGAGTTACATATTTGTATTTCTTCCACAATCGTTTACATAAACCAAGATCAAATCACACTTCTTAACTCTCTGAAATCATATACTTTATATAGTTAATATCTTTACACGAAGTTACCATGTAATAGTTACTGGAAACCTTCCTATCATTCTATTATTCCTTGAAAAATTTAACTTCAATTTTTACATTGATGCTCCTACATCATACTCAAGGGAAGAGCATGTTGAAGGATCCATGAGTAGGCTTATGAGTTTTGTAAGTACTTAAGAGATAATGAAACACATATTTACCTCTTTAAAATTTTAAAATTTTATGATGAAAATGGTGCTTTTACCTCTTTATATGTTTTGTTAATATTTTGAGTATGTAGATTTAGTTATGATTTGTAAAAAAGAAGATGATTTTACGGGGAATAGTTTGAGGGTTTGAAGAAGAATTCTGAATTATGACTCAAAAACTTGAATTTCTAGAAATAAAAAGGAAAGAGATTTAGTGTGTGTTTTGTTGAGAGTCATAAAGGAATTAGAATTTTTGTTCACATATTCATAATGTTTTGAAAATGTTTCAAACATTATATGTAATTACATAGTTAAATAGATATTAATTATGTGTATTCAGTCTTAAAAGGAATAACCTTAAGAGTAAAGGGATTTTGTATATTCATAGGATGCCTCAAATTTCATAAAATAATCTTGTAATGCTTACATACTAAAAATTTAAACCCTAGATTAGGGTTTCAAGATGGAAAAGGTAAAAACTAAAAATGTCACTCATTAATCTTATACATAAGGTTGGGATAGTGAATGTTAAGAAAAGATGAGTGAAATATTCATAGGGTCAGAGGACACTACCTATTTTTGGCATTTGGTAGTCATTTCATACTAATCTAATTTTTCATTTACAATAGTGGCCAATTCACATAGGTTCAGCTAGACATTTCCTCTTTGGAAGGTGATTTGTGTATATTTACACTAATCCATGTTCTATGATATTTCTTGCATTTCAATATTTGGAAACCTTAACCTACCATGCTATATTTTATGTTTTATATGTTGGTGTAATGCATAGACCCGTCTAACATTTTTTTAGTTCATAATTTAAATTTTGGGGACCAAAATCCTTCTTATTGGGGATGTGTGATCCATAGGTCATTTTTGGCATCGAAGTTCCCATGATCTCCCTAAACCATTACGGCATGGAATATCATTCCAAGATCTTTCCAATTCCTATTGTAACATTTGAATTGGACACAATATATTCAAGTTGTCGTTAGTTTAGCAGTTTAGGGAAGATTCTATGGGGCTTCCCTCAGATAGGCCAATTGAGAATGTGATACATTTTTAACATTGTATTCTCCTTCTAGACTTGGGATTCTACATGTAATTCATGGAGGATGCCTATAAAAATAAACAACAGTTACAATATTTGTTTGATAAAACACACACTTTAGGGGTGGCTGATCACTCTAGTGTGACAAGGACTGTTGGGAACTTACACAGGTATGTTTATTAACAAAACATGTAAATAGTAGTTGCTAACTTTATCAGGTATTTTATTTTATATAGTACAAGAAATCCTAGTAAAGAATATTTGGGGTTATGTATGCCATTATCATTTCCTTCCCAGTAATGGGTAAGATTCTTCATAGATTTTATGAGTAGTTTTCCAACTTCCATAAATGGTATTTAAGTATATATTTATGGTAGTAGATTGGTTTGGTAATAAGTTTATTCACAATCCTTTCGATAGTATTGGTAATTCATTGGAGTTTTTGTTGCTAATGTGTGGGTTCATTTTGGTTTTCCTAATTATATTATGTCAGATAGGGACTCTCGGTTCATTGGTAATTTTTGGTCTACATTGTGGTAGAATATGGATACTAAGAGGTCTACCATGTTTGATCCACAAAAAGATGAGTAGATAGAAGAGTAAATCGTACATTGGTCAAGATAATAAGGGTACAACATGAAACATCCTAAGAATCGGGATGAGAATTTGGTATATATCCAACATTTTTATAACAGGGAAATTCATGCTTCTACTGGTAAGACTCTGTTTGAGACATGTTTTGGTTATTTTCCTAAGAGTGAATTTTATTTTGTTTTGAAATTACCATCTAGAAATAATGGAAAATTAGATTTGGAGGCCCACAAAGATGAAAGGTTCATTGAGAAAATTTTGTAGTAACACCTTCAGGTACAGAAGAGGTTGAAAGAGTCACAAGACAAGTACAAAGCATGACAAGATCGGCATACAACTGAGAATTATTTCCTTATTGGTGACAAGGTATGGTTGTACTTAAGTAGAGAAATGCTACAAGGAAAAGATAATAAAATCAAGCCTCTTCCTTATGGTCCATTAAAAATTCTGGAACAAGTGGGTAAGAATGATTTTCACCTAGATTTTCCTCCTTATGTGAGAATATATTCATTTGTGAAATTATGTATCTTTGAGACCTCCATGTTGGGTCAAGAAGAAGAGGGATTGTTTTTACCATCTATTGAGGATGTTTCTCAAACAACTAGATGGAATTGGAGGAAAATGTGGTATTGCAATAGAAAGAGAGGAAAACACAACAAGGACTGTAATATAGTTGGTTAATTGGGTTGAAAGGTCAATTTCCTACCAAGGACAAGTAATATTCTAGAGAATATGTGGGGAAGAAATTTCCTCACCTCATTAGTCCTTGAAGCTTTTAAGGACTTAAAATCCTCAAGTTGGGGAAGTATGATCCAAAAATGGATCTATAAATACCAAATATATTTATTCTCCTTATTGAGACTTGTAAAATGAAAAGAATAATAATAATATTGTTCCAAGCCATACAGATATCATATTATCATAATGCACCACATTTGACAAGTTGAAAGGAATTTTTCAGAATAACCTTACAAAAGGATTTGAAAACAAATGAGCAACAATATCATATATTATTATAGAACTCTATTAAGTATAACGAGAATGGACCTTTCTTCTATGGGAAAGGAAGATCAATCTAAGAACTAGTCAAGGTTATAGATCAATCCATAAATCAAGAAAATAACTATTCATAACAACTAGATAATATCTTCATAATATCTAAATAAGATAATAGAAACATCCACACATAAGTGGGTGAGAATAAATAAAATAGAAGGTAAATAAAGTAAACAGTGGACATGAGCTAAGGTAATACTTACTCTAACACCCCCTCAAGTGAAGCTAGGGGCCTAAAATAAAATTAGAAAATCCACGATATGAGTCCCACCCCCATAAGTGTATCTTAGGTGGGTAGAAAATAAGGTGTATCCCAACAACAAGGCCTGATGAGGTACCCACATATAATAATTGGGAAAAAGGGACAATGCAAGGTACCCAAAACCAATTATAAAGAAGTATTGAGAGAAAAAACCTACTACAAGGCATCCCAAGAATCTCAACTCAAAAAAATCGTACAATGTTGAAGAATTTTGGTGTGCACTATGGTTTAAATCCACTATTCAATCATAAAAATAAAAAATTATTGACACTGAGCTTCACCAGAATAGCTCCATACTAGGATATTATCAATGGAGTGATGTCGAAAGTGTAAAAAACACCAAACATAGTTTGATCAACTGCTACAAATAGGTGTGCCATGATCTAAGAATACTAACTAAAGAACTAAGGCAAGGAAACAAGATCCAAAGAAATAGGAGTGCCATAATCCAAGAATAGACAAGGTAAAAGGAAAGGACACAAAAACCGAAGAAGAAGGATCAATACCACACCCTCCAATACTACTGAATGGGTGGAGTGATGCTATAAATATGTATGAGTTATCAAAACAACTAATCGATCACTAACAAACTAATATTGGGTTTCACAAGAATACCTCCCCAACAAGAGGGAATGTCAACATGCCTAAAAGTGTCAAACATATACATATACAAAATCTCTCAAAAAAACAAGAGAGATATACTATTCCTACTAAAGAAAAATTCTCAAAATAGGGAGCATTACAATGCAAAAGGTATAAAAATTGGAGCAAGAGGCTAAGTGGTAGAGGAGCCACACTGTAGAGTCTTTCAAATAACGAATTCCTATTTTTACATGAGTGATTATAAATCCACCCCAAATCAACATGGATGGATGAGGAAGGTGATTGCATATGATTTGGTATGAAATGCACAATGGGGTAATGCAAAGGAACATCATAACATGTGTCGGGTCGATCGTGTCGATCAAACAAGACTGAAATATGAAGTTTCTCAAGCTTGAGTGAAGGTACAAAACTTATGTATAAGTCATGATCCTCGAAAGAGTTGAGTAAACAAAAATAAGATATCTTTCAATGCGTGATACCAATAAAGTACTGTTTGATAACCAATGCCATGGCAATACTTCCTCTTAACATGTGGAATAGGGGAAGTAATACCCCGTGAATTTTGTTAATACCTTTTCGAGTGAAACCCATAAAGCGGATCATGCGAGAACCGAATGTAGTGGTACATACTTATCAAAATATTCGGGTAGGTGAGAAAAAGGAACTGATGTGGGATACATAAAAATGTGTTATTGCAATAGGAAAAAATGCGAGAAGAACATGCATTAATAAACCTAAGAGGTGTAGGAGCATCAGGAGCAGGAGTAGACTCAGAAAATGATAGATCAAGGTCAATGGTGCAGGAACAACAATTGCAAGTGGACAAGGAGTAAGGATATGAGAGTCCACAATATGAGGTTGATGTTGCAGGATAACAAGTTTTAAGCTGCAAGGAGTATATGAGGTCATCTTTCTTTGTGAATGAGGGATTGTAGAGGATAATTTCCCTTCTTGAGTAATCTATTTTATTCCAAATATTTTATTAGGTCCTCCTGAATAGAAAAATTTTTAGAAAAGAGAAACTCATTCTCATATTGCAAAGCAAAAATGTCAAGGCAAGAAGCCATGATAAATGGAAGAACACACTTGAAAAGTATATAACACCAAATATTATAGGACGTCGGCCTCTATCGAAAATACATCTGTGTGAGTACAACACCCCCCAAATGTTGACACTTTATAAAGTAGTGATTTTTTTTTTTTAAATGACACCAATGGAAAGAACATGAAAAATAATACACTTTTGTAAAAAACGACACTCAATTCCGAGTTACCGATTAAAAGTTATGATAAATTTAGTTTTCCGTCACTAAGGTCCATTTAATTTTTTTTAAAAACATTGTTTTAAATGTTAGAAAAAAACTATTTCCTTTATGGAAAAAATACCATTTTGGGAAACTTTCCATTTTTAGCAAAATCTTCCATTTATGTAAACCTGTCATTTTTGGAAAAACTTTTCATTTTCGAAAACTTGCATCTGGCCCAAAATTACCATTTTTGGATCTACACACAGTTCCAATTTTTCACTTGCTACTTTGAAACTGCTTCTTGTCAACAAAATATGACGAAAACACGGAATGTTTTACGTTGATCCGGAAAAATCCAAAAATGGTTTATCCTCTGAGACAAACACAAAGTGCAGATCGTGCCAAAAACTTCCACACAAGTGTTAAAGGCTTCTCTTGACGCACCACAACAATACTACATTTTCCCGGATCCATATAACCTACATAAAAATAATAATTGCCCGAAAAAAACCTAGAAAATATTTTTGAGGAATCCTTCAACAACCTTCATAGTTACGAACAGATCCATATACGAAGTCATACCCTTAGCCGACTCTACAAAAACCAAACTTGAAAACTTCCGCCAACGCCATTGGTTGAGCTTACGGTCGATATAGGGGTTTTGGCATCTTCTGGATCCAATGGTGCCCTCCATTTTACATAGAAATACAAGTTAGAAACATACTAAGTAATTATATATATACATATATACACATATATACACATACAAACATATTATATATATATATATATATATATATATAATATAAAAACCCTCGTTTGCAAAGAACACTTACAAATGGATATCTACATCATCTACATTATAATACCATGAAATGAATGATAAGAATATTATTCCAAGTCATAAAGATCTCAGATGATCATAACACGACACATTTGACAAGCTGAAAGGAATTCATCAAAATAACCTTACAAAAGGATTTGGAAACAAATGAGAAACAATATCATATATTATAATGGAACTCTATTAAGTACTGAAAGAGAATGGGACTTTCTTATATAGGTAAGGAAGATCAATCTAAGAACCAGTCAAGTCTATAGATCAAGACATAAATCAAGGAAAGAACTAGTTAAAACCATAGATTTAGGAAAGAACTAGTCATAATAACTAGATAATATCTTCCTTATATCTAAATAAGATAAAATAAATATACACACATAAGTGGGTGCGGATAAATTAAATAGAAGGTAAATAAATTACTTAGGTGAACATGAGCTAAGATAAATACCTACTCTAACATAAAACATACCCTCTGTAGTCACTAAATCACACATTTTAGATCATTATTTAGTCCCAGTTTTATTCTACTATTCATATGGTTCTTGATTGAAAAATAATAGTGATTAATCCATGTCTCTGGCCAGGATTAGGATGCCCCAGGCGCCCGGTCGCATCTGGGGTGCCCAATCCTCTTTGCACTTTACTCTTATCTTTTGGGAACTTTCTAATCGTTTTATCTTTCGATATTTTTGGTGGTCGGCCTCCTTAGGGTTAATTAAAAATTTAGAACAATAAAACACTATAAATATAAAGTTATGAGACCATAATGAGGGACCAAACACTAAGCACTACTATCTCCCACCTAAGGTTGCATCCATCAGATGTTAGGAAATAAGAGATAAAATATGCGGAATAATCTCTTACAGAATCGCAATAGTAGAAACTAATATGCATAAATTATTACAGATCTGAAATAAAATTACAGAATAAAAATAAGACAACACAAAGAGACAGTATTTAACGTGGTTCACCCAATTTGGGCTACGTCCACCAAGAATCACTTGCTCATATTTTATTACAAGCCACTGCTCTCTCAATACAATACCCAGATCTGTTTGGAGCTATGCTCAACAAACTCTACTGAGAACTCACGGCCGAATTCAAAACACATTTGCTTGTACATCTATCATATGCATAAGACCATATAAATAGACAACTGCTTAAGCAGTTTGATACAAAACCGTGGGTATCAAAACCAAGGGCAAAAAACCGTGGGTATCAAAACAATGGGAAAAAGACCGAAAAAACCATGGGCCCAAAAACAGCCCATAACGGTTACCCATTACCCATGGGTTAATGAACCACCCATGAAAATTTGCTTCGGGGGCTTCGCCCCCAAACCCCCTTTCATCGGGGGACCGCCGTAAAAATACCCGAGTGTAACACATGGAAGGTGTACCATACTCTAACATGAAAATAGGCTCCACAAACATAACATCGAGTCTTATATTACTACATTTGCATCCATCTAGCTCCATCACAAGGGATAAAGGTTGGTTCAACTGCATCCCACTTCATAAGAGGAGTTCATTCTATTCTATGCACCATCTATTTACATTCCAAATATATTTATTTCTCGTTACTTCACAAAGTGTGACACACACAAGAGCACCTAAGGCACGATTTCCATAAACAAGCTGAGAACTATATTTAGGTCTGAAATGTAGTGCAATTATCAATTAGTAAGTCCATCATTATGGCCACCGAGGTCAGTTTGACCCCTTCATATGAATATTTATTTTTTAGGTTTTTATACTTATTTGGGGTTTACTGGGTGAGATCCTTTATTGGATTTTGCAACAAAAATTCCTCAAATCTCACGTGATAGGAAGTAAATACGGTGAAGGTCTACCTACACTCTAGAAGAAGTTTCTTGGTCATTACTACGACTAAGGCACCAGAACTTAGACTAGGGTGCCCCGTGCACCCCCATCCTTCTCAAAGGCACCCTAGTATAAGAAAATAACTCAGATTTGTACTTTATCATACTCATGTGTGGTCATTTTATCCTCTTATTTAGTTGGTCTCGTATGATGGAAAAGTGACAAGCAAGCATGGGAATCTACAAGTAACTCTTCCTCGCACCCGACCTTAGAGGTCGTGCCGAGACAACAGTGGGGATGGAATATATGTGGGGTATAGGAAAAATAGTTAGGTAATCTTAGATCTTTGACACACACTAATGGAATACGTGAATCTAAGGCAAATAAGGCCCTCTAACCCGAACCGGTGTGATAGATAGATCGGTGAGGATGACTACTCGAAGGATCCAATCAATATTGAGCTCTGGCATGATTCGATCTATGGGTTGTGGGATACGGGAAAATGCCACGGAATTGATTTTTGTATATCTCCAGATAGGTTCATAAGGTGGATGATGGATATGGTGGATTCTACGGGTAATTATTTGGTCTAGTCCAAAAATCTTTAACTTCATTAGGTGTTATGTCTATCGAGGATAAGCTGTGCGATAATGGTTGGTGGAAGTGGAGTGGATCTAAATACTAATGTGCGTAAACCAGCATCTGCGTCGATTGACTTTGTGGACTCGTTGGGTTAAGGCACGATTGGCTCGAATACGTATTCTTTGGGCTCCTAGGTCCCGTGATTGTCATGCAAAAGAAACAATGTAAATCTAACTGTAGTAAAGTAAAATTAACTATGTAACGTATGTTTACAACATATATAACTTCTCTATTTTTGTTTTTGATGAACTATTTGAATGAAATTGAAAGATAAACTATTTAAAATATCCAAAATTGACAACTAATTTAATAACAAAATTTGAAACAAACAAGGCGCCAAGTATAGCTACTTGCTTGTGTGAGGTTGTGAATCTATTCTAAATAATAAAATAATTGATCTAATCTATTTGAAAGACTGTCGATCCTACCTCGAAGTGAGGAATGAATCATAGTTTCTCGAAACTATTAATCCCCATGACTTCCTCAAAAATATCAAAAGTGAGATTAACTAAAATGAAATAGTTCACTATTCTATTTGATATATTTTAACTAGAACTTTGATAGCTTGAACCTAGATTTTCACTAACAAAGTGGTGAATCGATTGTGTGTGGCTTTGTCCCTCGAGTGTGGTCTCCTCGTTCCTTTGTGCTCACATGAATCCGAGAAAAGCATGTGATGTTATCATCAAGAGAAGTTGGTATCGAAATAATGGCAGCTTAGGATGCGAGGTGAATACAATGCAAGTACGAGAGGGATAGCGCATAAGAGAACATAGCTTGTCTATGTAATTCCTAGCAGGATTTATTGCGAGTCATACAACATAAAACGTCCAAAACTGAACCTATACTTTTGACGAACAAAACTGCTGACTCTAATGGCTTCAAATTTGAAAATGAAACTATCCTACTCCAATTGATTGTGTGAAACAGTGACAACATTAGCACAAGAAGATTATGTGGCTTCGAATAGCAAAACAACACTAACTATGCATGCAACAAATAAAACTATTGATTCTAAGAAAAAATGGAAGACTAAGCTATTGAAATGAGAAACTAAGAGGCAAATTTGAGGGCCAATTTCTTGAGCACAAGCCACAACTATTTATAGAATTCCCATTTACCCAAAGGTGAAAACCAAATTGAACTCTTTAACCATAAATAATGAAAAACACTATTATAGGAACCAGAATCATAAATACAAGAAAAGGCGGTGAAAAAAGCTGGTAAACATTGAAATTTTACATGAGTCGCGTTAAAAAGAACATTCTGGAAAATGCGTGAAGGACCGCCACCCTGAGCAGGGTGGCGGTTACAGGACCGCCGCCCTGCCTGGGTGGCGGTTTTCATATCGAAGACCAAAACGTAAAGAAAAAGAGGGGAGAAGAGAAAAACAAAGCACGCAGGGGCTAAGTGGGATATGCGGGATGTTAATGCATACTTAGAGAGATTTTTCGAATCCCAAACACCTTATGAGGAGACCTATATCATCATTGGGGCACGTGTAACATTGTTAGTAGTGCGGTAACCTACAATTTTGAGTACGTACATATTTCCCCCTTGGAGAAGCATTTTAGGCATGAAAATACGTAAAGCAGGTGGGTCCAGTATGGCAGATCTGAAATGGGAAGTTAGAAATTATACCTAACACGTCAGGTGTGTGAAATGACACCCTCCAAGATTCCCCTACTACCAGTAAAATGAAAAGAGGACTCAAGTGCGGAGGTAGATAAAATAGATCAAAAATTAAATACTTAAATAATACGAAATGAGGACTTACCATTCGTGCGGGGATACGAACTTACCTCCATCGGTGCTCCAAACCTGCGAAAAGGGGATTCAAAACAAGTCAAGATGTTATATATGTAAAAATGGGCCCATTTTCCTATTCATTTACACGTGTCGATTTGATTGATTTTGAGCTCTGGGACCCACGGTGACGGTTTTTGACGAGAGTATAGTCAAAACGTTTGTAATGAGATAGTGATCATGCCTCTGCTAGTGGAACAACGACCCACGAGATCATAGGTTAGTTCTTCTTAATTTATCTTTTTTACCCCTAAAATGTTAAAATGATGAAATCTTTATCATGGGGGGATTATTTTTGAAAATGTCAGTTTTAATAGGGTCATTTAGGGGGGGCGCCTAATGGGTAGGCTTTGTTTTGGTCAAAATGGTCTTTGTGTTTTTAGGCATTTTTAGGGCACGTGACCCGTGCAAAAATTTGGGACACGACCGCTGCCACTGAGCGGGGCGGCGGTTACACGACCGCCACTTGAGTGGGTGGCGGTTACAAGACCGCCACCTTTAAGGCGGTGGTTATGGAACCGCCACCCTGCTCAAGGCGGCGGTCCTTCACAGAATGCCAAAATAATACTTGTTTGAATTCGTTTTTGCATTTCTAGCATTCTTATATGTTTTAATGATTTTTCTAATGTGATTTGAATACTAACTTACTCCTTTTGCATGTTTTTGGGTGTATGCAGGAAAAGGAGGAGTATATCCGATAGAGCTGAGAGAGAGAGAGAGAGTGTGTGACTAGCTTAAAGCAGATTGGATGCACTTTCTCAGATGAGTAGGACACTCTTGAGAGGGCTGAAATATTGCATATATCACGGGTCCCGCATGTTGCACCTTCTAGTCACATAATTTGTGACTTATTTTCATATTGGGATGCTTTGATCGGAACACTTCAATTTCCGGGAGTCGGGGTGAGTGGACTATCACCTTGGAGGATGTCTACCGTATCTTGGGGGTCCCAATCATTGGGAGACGACTTACGCTTGAGACAGTAGGGTCACGGGCTCAAATAGCATAGTGGGCTTCATACATGGGAGATGTAGTTATCTCCATTGGTTCGAAGAAGGGGGTGAGGGTCCAATCTATTCCTAGCCTACCTATCCCCTTGATTCGTCGGGCCATTATGGGGATCCTTGCCTCGAGATTGATCGGGGACAAGGGAGGAGACACTTTACTATATTGTTGGTCCCCCATTATTGCATGCAGTTGAGGGACATGGCGGATTTATGCCAGGGGATCGACATAATTGGGACCACCTATCATGATTTTGTCTTGGGTGGTTCATTTACGGGGGTAGTCATTGAGCCATCCGACCACGGTTATGAGCTAGGTTTATGAGCGTTTTATTCCTTATGGGAGAGGTGTAGAGGTGGCGGATCCTGGAGCGGTGATGAGCAGAGATGGATAGATATGTCGTGCTTAGAGCACCTCATCAGCCGATCGCCTCCCGACTATGCGATGATATGGAGGCCACATCTTATCGAGCCATGGAAATTTTATGGGGCGAGGAGGCCTACACTTTGATCTCTTGCTCTCTGCGGGGTAGCTTGTGTATAGGATGGGGAAGGTGGAGACTCATCCTTTTACTCGAGTGCCTCGGCAGTTTGGCCTTCCGATGTTGATATGCTCCCAGGTGGTGTCGAGTTTAGATCGGTTCGGGAGGATAGGGGAGGTCTAGAGGCCGGGGTTGGACCGTTGTTACTCCTAGTGTCCCTATTGCAGCTAGGCGGGTAGTACGCGCTGAGGGAGAGTCGGTGCTCCTTAGGCACCCTTACTTCAGATTACCACCGGTCCGCCCACAGCAGTGATGACCCCATTGATATAGACTTTGAGTCCGAGGAGTTCACGGGGGAGAGACGGAGGAGGAGGCGAGGCCGAGGTCGGTGAGTTGGGTGGAGAGGACAGTGATCCCTGAGTGGCATGACACTCAGGATATCTTACACATAGAGAGGGTAGAGCGAGCATGGAAGCAGTGACTCTAGTTTCAGAGGAGTCGCCTTCTCAGGACGTAGGTGGGGAGGATGAGTGCAGCAGCGGGATCTTTATGTCGCTCCAGCCACGGGAGGATTACATCGGTCATCGGCGACATTTTTGGCGGTGATGACCCTAGGGATCCCTCTTGGAGGCCCAGAGATCCAAGTGAGTTATCATCCTTCTCTTAATGTTTATTTCTAGTTAGGATTGCCTTAGTTGCTATCTCTCCTTTTGCTTAATTTTGTTTTTATCTTTTGACTATTTCTAATTTGTTTTCTCTTTTCTTGTAGAGACTACTGACGAGTGGCGAGACCTAATTCATTGGGTATGCACTAATACCCTGATGATCCCCATGGAGAAGACCCGCGCGGAGTTATCCGTGGATGCAGGGGAGCCCTCAGCAGAGCGGTAGGCATACCAACGTTTTTCCCCTATTTGGCATGTGGCCAAGATGGTGACTACTCTCCACATCCGAGTTGGGTGGGTGTAGGACTAAAGATAGAGCACTTGATGAGGAGTCACTCTCATAGCGAGCTGCAGCTACTCTTCGGGATCGTGAGCCCTCTGTGCACTCGAGTGTCGGCATAGCGAGTCCTAGATGTGGTCATGCACCGTCAGGGGGGTATCATAGGGGTTGAGAAGCCACTTGGCTCTCTTATATTTTTTATATGTATTTTTTTGTATTTCCGAGCTCATTGAGCGTTTTGACCATGCCTAGCGCATGATGGCATTGTACGGAAACGTTGATTATATATATATATATATATATATATATATTCTTTTTGGATCGGACCCTTGGTATCTAATTTTTTGATTCATTTCACATGTAAATTATAATGTTGTTTTTATATGCTTTTTATAATGTATGCAATGGAGGAAAAATGATACAAAAGGATTTCTTTCGTTTTGTACTTTGTGATCTTTGATATATGATAATGTAGACACAACGTGATCTTGAACTTTAGTTTCTATAAGAAATTTTCCATACTTCATATTTGTTTTGACAAAATGAGATGATAAACCGGTATGATGAGCGGAGTGAACTTGCCCCCACTCCTAACTCCACGCAACTAGTAAGATGCGAGGGCTCACCACCTAAGAGCTAGAAAGGGAACAAGCTATGAAATTCATTGAATGGTAGTGATGAGAGATAGACAAATATTTGGTGGAACCAAATTAGGATCTTCTACAAACCTACTCTACTCGAGTGACTCCATAGTTTAGAATGCTACTTGCTTTGCGGTTATCTAGACTTAGATCGTAGATGGCCACATGGTAGACAAAATCTAGTTTTCAGGGTTTTGAGCTCTCTTGGAATTTTGGACATCGATTCATTTTGTTTTGACTCAAGATTGCAAAGGTTCATTTGAATTTTTACCTATGACTTTCAACGTTTATTGTCAAGAGGACCCCTACACCTTGCCCCATGCTTACTAGTAGGAAGCATGGGCTTATCACCATGGACAAGGCATAGGCGAGTAAGGGCATTCCCATCCTTTCCCAACCCTACGTCACTAGTAAGAGGCAAGAATCATCATCGAAGGTTGGTAGGGCAAAGAAATGTGAAAAATAAAAATTTTATGTTTGATCTACATTTGATTTGTTTATTTGAGCAAAATTTCGGTATGTTCTTATTTCCAAAGAGATATACATATGGGATAGATGTGACACTATGAAGCTTGTAGAATAGACCACGGGAAAGACACCTATCCTAGGAAGAAATCAAAAGTGAGAACAAGCATGCGAGACCTTGGTATGGTTACCATTAATACTTTGTCATATCTAGCTTTATTTGGATGAAAATGATTTTGAAATAGTTGATGATGTTATGAAAATGAAGAAGTATGATTGGAATGCTTATGCCAATACCATCGAAGTTTGTAATGAATTGCTTTGATAATAAGTTCCTTGATCACAAAATTGTATGAAATGAGTGGACAAAATGATCCTAACTACATGAAGATGTAATGTAGATACAATTATACAAGTAGTGCTGGTCACTTATGCATAGAATCGTTTAGGATGCGGAGAATTGATTGTTTCACCAAATTCTTCACCTTCCAAAGTGTACATAAGAGATATGCACCATTTCCATAGTCTTTCGTGACTCGGTATGGGCCCAACCATTTGGGTCGTAAATTCCTTCCTTCACCGGTGTTCTTGTCATCCATTTGTCTAGTCTTAGAACTAGACCTCCTTAAATATATATCTCATTCATAGACTTTTTGTTATACTACCGGCACATCCGGTCGCGCATAGATTCTATGCTAATGCTCAACATCTAACCTGGCCTCATCCGAGGGCTTTCTAGTTGGGAGAGATGTGCTTCTCTATAAGATTCTTCATCCAAAATCCCTTGTAGTGAGATGAGAAGTGGGTATTTCAACCTCAAGTGGGAGAATTGCTTCTACTCCGAATACCAATGAGAAAGGATTTGCTCATGTGGGTGTTCTTATTGAGGTTCGGTGGGCCCAAAAGGCTGGGTATAACTTTAAATGCCAATCTCATTTATTTTCTTTTCTTGTTTTAAGGAGAATAGCTTTCAATGTTTTGTTTGTTGTTTCAAGCATGTCTATTGGCTTGAGGGTAATAGTGAGGAGAAATTTGTATGATGGTTTATTTTAAGTTTAGTACATAGTTCACGAACTTCTTCATTCTTAAAAGAAGTGCCATTGTTTGAGATAATGATTTGTGGGACACCAGTACTGTAAATGATATAGTTCAAAATGAACTTGGCAATTACGACACATACAGTGGTAAGAGGCATAACCTCTACCCATTTGGTAAAATACTCAGTGGCCGTGATTATGAAGATATGGCCATCTGTTGACGATGGAGAGAATTTCCCTATCAAATCTAGGCCCCATGTAGAAAAGGGCCATGGAGTAGTGATTGGTTGTAGAGCTTGTGCCGGCATGTGAATCTCGTGGGAAAATTCTTGACATTTATGACACTTGCGTACAAACTCTACTGCATCGTGCTCTAGAGTGGGCCAGAAATAGCCCATCTGATGTATTTTGTGGGTAGTGGCATGACCTCCAAAATGGCCGCCACATATTCCACTGTGAGATTCGTAGAGAATCTTCTTGGATTCTTCTATGTCAACACACCTTAGGAGCATTCCATCGAAATCCTTACGATAGAGCACTTGTTCTATAACAACGTATTTAGTTACGATAATGCGTAACCGCCTTCTTTATTCTGATGTAGCACCTTCTAGATATCATGGCCCATGATATAATTAACAATATCAGTATACCAAGGAAATTCGAGAGATAGGAAGTCCGGTTTTAATGTAATATATGCATTCATCGGAAAATCTAGATTAACTAGATCACCTTTGTCTAATGGGTTGTTGGCTAACCAATTTGCAATGATTTGTCCCTTAACGGACTTCTGGTTTACAAAAGTTAATTCGAATTCACCCATTAAGGTTATAAAGCATCAACCTTTTTAGACAAGGACCCTTGCATGAGGAAAGTTTGTAAATGGTTTGTTTTTACAATGACCCTTGTTTCTTGATTTAACATGTAATGTCTTAAGCATTTGGTTGCGAAGACTATGGCAAGGCACTCTTGTTCTGCTTGCGTATAACGTGTTTCATAGTCAAGCAACGTTCGGCTAATAAAATAGATCACACGTTCTCGTTTGTCATCGTCTTCTTGAGCCAGCATGCAGGCTAGCGAGACATTGGTAGCTTGCGAATATAAGATTAAAGGGCGGTCTGGCTTAGGAGGCATTAGCGTAGGTGGTGACAACAAGAAACACTTAATATTTTGAAAGCCTCAATGTAGTCTTTGGTCCAATCGATACTATAATATTTCTTGAGTAGATTGTTGATTGGATGAATGGCAAAGCTTAAATCTGGGATGAATCTTCGGATTGCACCGAGTTTCCCAAGAAACAACCTGATTCAGATTCATCCGAAGGTGGGATCATTTCAAGAACAGCCCATTGATTTTGGCTAGGTCTACATCAATCCCTCGTGATGATATGATGTAACCCAGGAGTTTCCCTCTATCACACCAAATATGAATTTTTCTGGGTTTAGTGTGACTCGTATTCTATCAAACGTGAAAGAATGATGCGGAGCACTTTCGGGTGATCACAATGCTTCCTGGCTTTAGCTAACAAGTCATCTACATAGGATTCCATGATTTTATGAATAAGATCATGAAATATATACATCATTTCCCACTGGTATGTAGCACCAGCGTTCTTGAGACCGAATGGCATAACAGTGTAGCAATAGGTTCCCCAAGGAGTTATAAATGTGGTTTTGGCTTGGTCTTGTTCAGATATTCTGATTTGATTATATCCGAGAATCCATCCATGAGAGACAAAAGCTCAAATCCAGTTGTTGCATCAACGATGACGTCAATGGATGGTAATGGGAAGTCATCTTTGGGACATGCCTTATTAATGTCTCGTAAGTCTATGCAGATGTGTATCTTCCCATTCTTTTTAAGAATGGGAGCGATATTAGATACCCAGAGAGTAATCAACCGGTTTGATGAATCCTACGGAGAAGCTTCATTACCTCTTCCTTCACCATGAGAGCTACCTTAGGTTTCATTGGTCTCGATTTTTTTAATTGGATTTACATCTGGTTTGGTGATGATTTGTGTACTTTGATGTGTGGTACAACCCCTGTCATTTCTATATAATTAAATGCAAAAGCTTTTAATGTTCTCGAGGATTCGAGTGTGTATCTCTATTTCTTAAGAGTTAACGAAGATCCTAGTTTCAAGATCTTTGGTTCTTCCTCCATTCCGATGTTAATATCAATTGTCTCTTTGATTAAAGAAGTGTTACCTTCTTCAAACTCATGTGGGGCTAGAGGTAGGTCCAGATCTTCTCCATTTTCTACCGCGTATATGTCGAGTTCCTTTTGTGGGGAAGCTTTATCATGGGATTTCCAAAGTAAGAAGATGAATGTGGGATCAAGGAAAAATATAGCATGTGATGGGTGAGATGTAACTCTGCATAGTCGTTTAGGTAATCAGAGTGGCTCTATCACTATCAACGTGATCTAAGATAGTAGATTTGTTCTCGATTATGTTCATTAAGAGAGGATTTGACATTTTCTTCACTAATGGTTACATACGAAGGGATGCCATGAAACGGGTGTCTTGAACTCACTATTGGGAGTGAAACACAAAGCTGAGGTTTGCTATCTAATGTCTGTGAGAAGTTTTTGTTCTCATGGGATTGCTTCAATTGGTATGAAGTTAAATCCTTTGCTCAAATCTAATCTTGTTGTTTTGTAGAGTTGTAAATGTTCGGCTCTAGTCTCATATACCTCGAGAGACTTGGTTTGCTACTAATTGAGAGTATCCTAACACCACTGATGTTATCAACCCCAGAGCCTTTTAGCTAAGATGGGGCCAAGGAGGAGGGCTTCATACTCAATGCCATTATTTGTACATTTGAAATTCAATTTAAAGGCAAAGCGGTAAGATATTTCTCTCGGGAGAAGTAAAGATCACACATGCCCCTGACCCCATAATGACATCTAGCTCCGTCGAAATGGAGAGTCCAATATTTAGTTGGGAATATGGATGTTGGGACATTCGCTACGTCAACTTCTTACTGGCTTTGGTTACTTCTACCATGCGAGTTCTTACTAGCTGGCAGAGAACCATCTCTGGGGTATATCCCATACCTACGAGAATCAAATGGCGGGGAAATTGGTATATCTTGTTCTAGAAATTCGACAATCTTTGCAATAGTTCCTAATGATACTATTTTGACAATGTTAGCCTCATCTTTGAGGGCTGGGATATTCTTGATTAGGTTCATAACTTCTAACTCTATTGTAGGTACCAGCTTTTCTTCCGGTTTCGAGTCAGTTGGCTTATTAAGTTGGTTTGTTGGGAGTTCAAACTCGAGTGAGCTCTTGGCCTTTTCTTGGTCTGCTGCTAGGTGTATATCGAATGGTTCCGGATCGCATTTTTCTATGAATACCTTTCCTAAGTGTAAGAATATTACTTCTTAAAATAACGTAGAAGGGATTGCCTTCATATGGTGTATCCACGGTCGGTCGAGGATCATATTATAATTGGTTTCCTGATCTATAATATTAAACTCGGTTAGGATTTTTTAGGTCCTAAGGTGGTGGTAGTATTATAGTCCCAATCGAAGTGGCCTTAAGGCTATCATAGCCTCTCAGCGTATTCTAAGTGGTGGAACAAATTGTTTCTCCATACCCTAGCTTTTGAAGGAAAGAGAAGGGGACTATGTTAACCGCTGCCCCATCATCAACCATTACACGTTTAACATAATTGTTATAAACCCATACTTGCAAATGTAAGGTTGGATCACCTTTGCGTGTAATCTCGAGTCTGCATTGGAATTTTCTTATGTCAAATATAAACTCGATATCCCTATCCGGCTGCCCTAGAGGGTGGATATCAAATTCTATATGGTTTACTGTGTTTGGGAGGTGGAGTGATGTTAATTAAATGACCTAAACCTAATTATTCTAAAATAGCAGCCCTATGGGTAGGGGAGTTCTTTAATAAGTCCAAAAAGGAGATGTGAGAGAAGGTCTTCGTTAGGTCATTAATTAAATCATAGGCACCTACGGGTTTTACTAATAGTTGTTGAATGTTATCTATCTCTAGTGGGTAACTTGGACTTGGGTGAGAGGAATACTCTCATGTCCTTGTTATAGCTTCCACAGGTAGCTCGGTGTCAACTTGACAAAGCCCGACTATCTTGGGTCGTAGTTGATTTCCTAATTACGGTGTGATAGGTGGATTTAGCAAATTCAAGGCTTCATGATCATTGTTTCCTGTCATTACACTCTTGTTCATCCCATTGATTTAATTTGTTGTTGTTGAGATTTGGGAGTAGATCGTTGAAGATATTGAGGGTGCATTTTGAGGGGAGACTACTCCGTGAAAGTATTTAGGCGCGAGTGTTGTGTAACATTCCCATTTTAATACTTTAGAAAAGGATTTTTTTTAGCACGATTAATGTTCTCTATTATAAATACATAATTTAGAACACACATATCATAATAATCATTCATATAACAGAGATAACCATATGCGGTTGTAATGACTCGGTGTACCACCGATCTATTCATTCCATGACTCGATGAACTACCAATCTATTCATGTGTAACCTTGAGCTTGAAGTTTTCTCTTGAACACTTCATGATCGTGGTTCTCTTACCCTATTTGGGGTTACGAGTGTTCTTCCCAAGAACCTATCGAATAATTATTACCACTATTCATCGGCATCATGATCCTTAAACTAGGTGACATAGGACAAACGTAATCGACATCTTGTGATACTTTGGCCAAAGATTTATAACATCTATTCATATTACTTATTCCTTGATGGCATACTCGTCAATCTAGAATACGCCCTTCACCCCACTCTATTGTTATATAGAATGTCTTATACTGACCTCTGTCAGTCCCCTTGTCCCAAGCTTTCACTCTGGATCGGATTAACATCATAGTTCACGTTATAAAGATGCTCTTGAAGACTAGGGGTAAGTTGACATACTAGGTCAACCGAAGTTAACCCCATGTGTCAAGGTACCATGAGTCTCAAAGGGCTGCCTCATAACCTGTCTATGGTCCTAACCAGTCCCGGAGGGAAATATTGATCAAGTCTTAGGTGTGTAAATCTTAACGATCAATGCAGAAGGGTATTGCCACATGTCATCTGCATTGTTGTATCCTCGAGAAGATCCTAATCTTCTCGAAAGTACAACCTTATAGTTGACGTGTGTCAACATCCTACGGAACAGCCTCGGAAAGATGTACATACCTCCAAGAATTTACTTTCGTTAAGTTATATTTGGGTTACAGGTCCACCTAATTAGGTAGCCTTCCCTAACCCTGAGTTCAACACACTCTTTGAGTTACCTTTTTGTAATTAGGTTCTAGTTTCACAAAAGGGTTTTAATTAGATTTAAGATTGTTTCAGTTTTGGTTGGTACCTAACAACCTGGTATCCACAAAATAGGACAACAACCATTTAAGTTTCTCCATTAGGAAAATAACTAAACCAACAAGGATATGTAACAACCTTATAGACTGAAACATATCAGACTTAATACCATTAAGTCATAGTGATTTAGAACCATATATATTACTTTTATAATTAGTGCATTACGAGAGGTTAAATTCTCTTGAATTATAGTTACATTTTAGGGCATAGCTCACTCTCAACGTTCCTAAAAATGTAGTGATCTTATTACAATTTTAATCACAATCATAAGATATAAGAATCACTAATCAGAAAAATGTAGTATTCAGCCATATAATTAGCTAAGGCTTACTTAGGAAATCCATCGAGACTCCATTGTATATAACAATAAGAATGCGCACTCATTCATATAGATAATAAGAAGATCAATCCAAAAAATAAGTTACCTGAAACCACATAAGTAATATCTCACTTTCATTCATTCATTCATTTCCAAACCTATACAATTACAACTTATGCACTTCGGCATACTTTAAGACAATAACCTTCAACAATAAAAGGTAACTTTCTTCCATAATACAATTTGGAAATCAAAGTTGGAATTCTTTATAAGAACCAGATTTAAAAAGTCAATGCATCATATCAGATGATTTTTGCCTTTACCACTTATGATGACCATCTACAAAAATTGCTAGCATGGGTCAGTTCAATGAACTGAGCATGATAAGCACTAATCCTTAAAACAATTGCATTCCACTAATTGTTTCCATTAAACAATCCTGTTTTAATGACATCAATTTCTTCAAATCCCAAATCATGATAGGAGTCTAGTTCATTTAACAACCTTGGATAGAAGGAAAAACCTATTACATGTCCTAAATTAAATTATAATTGAATCCAACAATTACTTTATATCATAACTCTAGGTTTTCAAATTTACAAGTATAATTTCATAATTTAACTTCTATTTAGATGATTCATCTTATACAAGAAAATAAGAAGGGACAATCTGTATCTTAAGTACCTAACCATCCACAAAACCGAGAACAGTGTAAATCATGTTTTAATCACTCTTATTAAAAAGAATGAAACCATTTTAAGGTATACATCCAATCAGGTTCGTATAAAAGCAATTTGAGCAAAAGAATAGATTACTGCCTCACGTGCAAGTTCATCTAGCAAACTACCTTTAACCCTATTATACAAATTTTTCAATCAATGATAAGTATGCAAAACATTAGCTACAGGGTTACCTTTTTACAAGAAGATAACAAACTGAGTTCTAAATCAAGATCATAATACTGCTAAAAAAATGAAAGGAGTCTTCCAAGTTAAGATCTCACCACTTACTATTTCTTTCCACTTAATTTAATAGTCATGTCATCCCATAACCATATTGTAGAGTTCCTTATAGAATTCTAAAGAAGAGCACACTATTATTCCAAAAGAGAGTATAAACACTTTCATATTTTGAAACCCTTTAACAATTTTCCTTTTAACCTAGAGGAAGAAAACAGAGAAAATCAAAACTCTATTGTAATCAAGTTCGGAACTATATTAACTTCCAAGAAGTAATATACATTTCTAGTCCAATCAGGGAAGGAGAAGACGAGTAATTCAAACACTTAAGTTTAACCAATAGCTCAGGTCAGATAGAGCCACCTTAAGAGTTTGCCATTAGATCCCTACGGGTTCTACAACTTTACATTCACAAAAGCCAATAACCCTTTTTTTTTAACATAAAACATTATAAATGATCAAAAATCATACCAAAATCTTGATCTAAAATAAACAGTCTACATTTCATCCACTACTCGAACCATTTGAGTTTAAGGTCAAGTTAGGGTAACTTCCCATTACCATCATTTACCAATGGATCGAAACTGAATCATTCCAACCATTGCCTTTGTTAGGTTCTATATTATTTCAAGACACCAAACCAAAAATGCATGTACAGAATTAATAATCAAATTCTAAATACAGATTCAACAATACCCAAAAGTCACCCTATTCATACCATAGTAGTGAATAATGCTCTATCTGTCAAAAATAAATAGATCATTCAGTTGCATTTAAACATTTCAACCCTAATTTCAACTTCAAAGGGCATGCAATAGTTGAACGTTGATAAAACTTGTCGACATTGAAGTCATTTTTAAAAATAATTTCCAACATCGTGTAACACGGCCAAAAGAAATAGATTTCAAAATCACCTCTAGGTAACATTAAACACAGTCTTATCTTAACCAAACATTAAACATAATTTCCATTAATGCAGATCCAAGATTAACCATGAATTGCCAGGGAAACAGAGCTCATCCAAGTACATTTCCTCTTGAGCATAACCATGTTCCTAATACCCATGATTAATCACAAAAACAACAGTTAAACCATATACTTCCTTACTCACAGTACCTACAATCATAAGAACATTCAAACCCTTTCGAAATAAGAGGTACAGGCTTAAACCTCATACAATGTTTCCAACTCACGCAACTAAAACAATCAAGTTTCACAGAATATACTAACATTCCATCCACAAAATCAATTACCTATTTCCTTGAACATGGACCGGTAGTAAAATCAGAGTTCTTACGGAGAAGCAAACAATCAGTTGTTCCAATCATAAATGAAATAGTAAAGAATTACCATGGTGTTTTCAAACACGTAACATTTAATATGTTTCTTTCCATGGAGCCAGTTTCTATCTAATACATCGATTAGATAAGAACTTACAACACTTCCAAATGGATAGCAAAACTCCAAGTTTGATTCACAAGAGGAACAAGAATAATGAAGCAGGTTTCATCCAGGACCCAAAATTTCATGTTCAACCCAGAACCCCAAATTAACATTAAACCCAAATCATTGTTACCAGCCAAGCCAAAATGTGCATATATCATCAGAACAGATTTGTTCTAATGAAAACATTTAAAGGAAAGCAATATTTTAATAGTTAGGGCCTATCATGCCTGATAGTGTTGCTAAAAAGTCGAAGAAGACCTCTGGATGTGCTCGCCCCTTCTCTTCTTCTTCCACGAAAGATTAAACAACAAAATATTGTTACCTCCATGCCTTATATATTCCCCATGACACAGAAGTAAATTTGAAACTTTCAAAATTGCCATGCAATGAAAGAGTAGCTATTGTTGGTTGAAAAACTAGTGCTCATGCAGAGCGAAAAATGGAATGCATGAAAAACAAAACAACCAAGCAAAATTCCACTTGCATGCCTTCCCAAGAAATCCGAGCTCGAGACCCTATGTAAATTAATTGCATTAAATTTCCTTCTCGCTTGTTTTCCATTGCCACATGACCACCAAAGTTGGTGAACTCAAATCAAAATAAACAAAAGTTTCCATTTTTAGAGATGCTTGCCACGTAAGACCCCTCTTAACAAATTAACCTCGCTAACCCTGGCAGCACTCCTGTCCTTCATCCTTATCCTTTCCTTAAATGCCATAGAAACCACCACCCCAAAACTTGCGACCCTCCTTAGGTTCCTTTTCATAGCATTAGTTTAGGATAGGTTAGTGACTTAGGTTAGATCATAGGTAGACTTAGTCTTAATGCCATAGGATATAACATTAGTCACCCACCTTAGTATTAGGTTTAGATAACCCTTAGGAATATCAAGCACATAGTTTAGGACTAGGTTAGATTAACTAACCTTGCAACAATAGGTTATAGCTTAGGTTAAAACTAATAACCTTACTGATTCTAGTTTAGGTCCACTAGATAGGATTAATCAGTAAATAGAATTCAAACAGAATAAAACATTCCCGGATCAGATTCAGATTTTGCATCAAGTAAATTAGCTTTAGATGGAAAACTTACACATCTTACCTGGCTTAAGGTCTAGGTCCTTTCTGATGCTATGATGACTGAAACTAGATTCCGATTGTAATGATCTAGGATTAACCTCGGAATCCAACAAAACTTTCCTCTACGGACATATTTTATATGAAGGAGGTTTTAAAAGAACTTAAACATTCAAAGTTCAGTCAGACTTAGTAATTCACGAAATGTTAATACAAATTTGTTCATCTTGAATATAATTAAAACATTCCTTGGATCAATGCAACTGATCCAAGGTTGAGTCATAAAGGTGGATAAATCCACAATCTTCCAGAAATCAGATTGTACTCATATGCGAGGGATGAAAGAAAAAGAGTCCAAGCATATTCTGGTTCAATCAAGGATCTTAAGAGCAAAAAAGACATAACCAAATCAAGCATGACTTCCCGAAACCAAAAGAACATATCCTCATATGGGAAAATCACATATCAACACTTGAATGCAAAGGAGAAAGTAACAACAGTTCAGGGTGTTACATGCTTCCCTCCTAAAAGATTCATCGTCCCGATGATTACAACCTTTTATTTATCTTCTGGTCAGTTAATTCTTTTACTTACTTATCAAATCAACTATTTCAAACTTAAATAGTTTTAGAAATCAGTATCGTGTTACTATTTATTCAACTTGAATAAATGTTTTCCCCAAAACTAGCTTACTTAATGTCATGTAAAAGATAAATTCACAATTTTTTATTTTTTTTTTTATCAGTCAATGATTGAGTTCTATTAAAAAAGAAAGGGAAAAGTAGTTTTCATCTCTTCAGATTTTCCCAAGTTGCACTTTCTTCGTTAAACTGGTCCCCCTTTGGACCTTACATTGTTGTATTTCATGATTCCTCAAATGTGATCGGTGATTCCGAGCACTCGAGTGGGTTTAACCATGATTATTCCTGGTCTTGGACACAAGGAATTCAATTTAACACATGTGACAAATCTGAAACGTATTTCTTAAGCAAAGAAATATGGAAAACATCATGCATTCGTGACAAAGTAGGTGGTAATGCTAATCGGTAAGCTACGGGATTGATTACTTCGACAATTTCAAAAGGTCCCACAAAATGAGGTGATAACTTGGTAGCCTTGCCAAAAGTTATAGAACTCTTTCTTGGTTTAACATGAAGAAAAACCTTTTCACCAAGTTCAAATTTCGGTCAACCCACTTTAAATCAACATAACTCTTACCTACTATTGTTCTGCTTCCTTGATCATTCACGAATCATTTTAACTTGTTGTTCCATTTCAGTAAGGATTTCAGGCCCAATTACCTCTCTATCCTCAATGCTATCCCAACTAACAGGGGTTCTGCATTTTCTTCCATAAAGTGCCTCGAAAGGTGCCATCTTAAGAGAAGAGTGATATGTATTGTTGTATGCAAATTCAACTAATGGGAGATACTCTTCCCATTTATACTATTGATCCATGCAATACATTCGTAACATATCTTCTAACACTTGATTTACTCTCTCAGTCTATCCATCCATTTCGGATGATATGCAGAACTGAAGTTCAGTTTAGTTCCAAGAGCTGCATTAAGCGTTTGCCAAAATCTTGATGTCATTCTAGGATCCCTATATGATATTATCAATTCAGGTACTCCATGTAATCTGAAAATTTCATGTACAAATATTTTAGCTAACATAGGAGAATCATCCTTTAGATTTCCAGTGATAAAATGAGCTACTTTCGTTAGTTTATCAACAACTACCAAAATAACATCATGTTTATTTCTTGACATAGGTAGCCCTTGTACAAAATCCATGATTATTACTTGCCATTTGTCTTTGTGGTACACGCTATGGGGTATAATAAACCATCTGGGTGCATATGTTCTGCCTTCACCCACTGACATTCAAGACAATGAGTCACAAAATTAACAACATCCTTTTTCATTCCTTTCAGAAATATTGTTGTTTTAGATCGGCAAGCATTTTAGTAATACCGGGTGTCCAGAAAAGGGTGAATTATGAAATTCAGCTAACAATTTCTTTCTCAAATCATTAAGCAAAGGTATGTATACTCTGTTTTCATAACGTAAGATTCCTTCATTATCAAAATGAAAACCTTTATACCTTTCATCTTTTGGATCTGCAGCAAGCACTATTTTTACTTGCTGAAAGTATAAATCAGATTCCAATGCACTTTTCACTTCATCTTTAAACTGAGTTTTTAGTGTTATAAGAGCAGAAATGTGCTTCCTACGACTTAGAGCATCTGCTACTCTATTCTCTTTTCCTTTGATGTAACTTATATCAAAATCATATTGAGACAAAAACTCTAACCACCTTCGTTGTCTTGCATTCAGATTATTTGAGTGAAAATATATTTCAGCCCTAGATGATCGATTTTCAACTCAAAGGTTTACCAAGTAAATAATGCCTCCAAACTTGAAGTGCATGTACTATGGCAGCAAGCTCTAAATCATGTGGAGCATAATTCAACTCATGTAACTTAAGTTTTCTACTTTCATACACTTTATGACATGATCATTTTGTAACAAAACACCTCAAGGCCTTCCCAGGATGCATCCATTACAATGATAAAGCCTCCATTAGGATCAGGTACAACTAAAATAGGTGTTGAAGTCAACTAATTTTAAACTTTTAAAAGTAGATTCACACTTATCATCCCAAACAAATTTCTTATCCTTTTTTCTGCAATGAAGTTATCGGTGTAGCCACTTTAGAAAAATCTTTAACAAATTTTCTATAATAACCAGCAAGGCCCATGAAGCTTCTTACTTCATGTACATTCTTTGGTGCAAGCCACTCGGTTATTGCCACTATTTTAGAAGGATCTACAGCAATTCCTTCTTTACTTATAACATGACCCAAATAATGAACTTCGGTATCAAAGAAAGAACATTTGGATAACTTACCGTATAATCTTCTTTTTCTCAGAATTTCCAAGACTACTTTCAAATGCTCATTATGCTCCTCGACACTTTTAGAATATATGAGAATGTCATCCAAGAATACAAGCACAAACTTGTCCAAATATTCTTGAAAGATATTATTCATTAAGTTCATAAAAGTTGCAGGTGCATTAGTTAATCCAAAGGGTAAAACCGTGAATTCATAATGTCCATACCTTGTCGGAAAGTTGTTTTATGAATATCTTCATCTTTAATTCTTAATTGATGATACCCAGATCGAAGATCTATCTTGGAATATACCGATGCCCCATGCATCTGATCAAACAAATCATCGATTCTAGGAAGTGGATATCTATTTTGATTGTTGCTTTGTTTAACATCCGATAATCGATACACAATCTAAGTGTTCCATCTTTCTTTTTTCACAAATATCACTTTGGTGCTCCCAAGGTGAAACACTTGGTCTAATCAAACCTTTAGACAAAATTTCTTGCAATTGAGCTTTAAGCTCAACTAATTCTGTGGTAGTCATTCGATAAGGTGCTTTAGAAATAGGCTCCGTCCCTGGTTTGATTTCAATGGTGAATTCAAACTCCCTTTTGGGTGGTAAACCTGGTAATTCTTCGGAAATACGTCTCTGAAATTCTATAACAATGGATATCATTTCATGAAATCATTGTCTTCTTCTGTAGATTTAGATATTTTTACCACATATAAGGTACAATCTTTATTTTTGGCCTTTTTAAGTTGCATGTTGACATGATTTCCTAACTAAAATTTCTCGTTTTACACCTTGAATCTCTATTGTTTTTCGAGATCATCTAAACATCTTATATGTTTTTCAAAGTAGTCCACTTTTGCTTTATGCTCATTAAGCTAACCAATTAATGCCGATGACAATGTCATAGGATCCCAAAGGTGCAACATAGAGATCAAATTCAGTGGAAAAGTTAGGTAAGTCAAGGACTGACCCCAAAAAGACACATACTAACTATATGAACAGAATTATTACCATAATATACAGTCCATGATTTATCCATTTTTCTAGCTTTTCTTTTAAGTTTCAAAGTGAGCTTACTAGAAATAAAACATTTAGTAGCTCTGTATCAAAAAGAATAGTTACAGGTATGCCAAATAACTTACAAGAACTTCTATAGGTGTCACTTGCTTTTCAGCTTGCTTTATGCTCTCTGCTGGCATGTATCTTATCGTTGTTGATTACGATCATCCTTCTTCAAAGGACATTGGTTTGCATAATGATCTTTGCCACAATTATAGAAGCCTCCTACAGGTCCCTTTTTAGGCTCAAAATTATTTCCAGCCTTAAAATTATCACGTTGGCCTCCATAGGACTTATGCCCATTATTATAATTCTTGGCAAAATTATTCCTTATATTTCAGTAGGCTTGTTCGTTGTCGTTTTCTTATTATTATCCACTGAAAACTTATTTTTGTTGCCAAAATTTTTCCATGGCCCCTTCTTGGGTGCAAGAGAAGCTGAAGAAGAGTTTGGAATCTTCTTCCGCACTTCCTCTTTATGAGTAGAAATAGCCTTTAATTTTATGTTCCTGCCTTATGGATTTTTCAACAACCCCTTCCATAGTGGTTGGGTTGTGAACATCAACCTCTCCTCCAATCATGGGATTTAGTCCCATGATGAATTTTTGTATTCTAAACTTCTCATCAGTTTGATACTGTGGTACATACTTGAGGAGTTTTGTAAACCCCTAGTACTCGGTTACAATTAGCTTCCCTTGAGCTAAGTTCTGAAATTCTATCATTTTCTGATCATAGTAAAGTTGTGGCAGCCAACGTTGCCTAAAATAACCTTTAAATTGATCCCAAGTGATGTTAGTTTCATCAATATTTAGCTCAGCCTTACGGTTGTCCCACCATGAAGATGCTTCATGGGAAAGCTGATATGCTCCCCAAATAGCTTTGGTTTCCTCAGAAGTTTCTTATTGAAAAGTACTTCTCCATTTTGTTGAGCCAATTCTCAGCTCCATCTCCTAATGTGGTGCCATCAAATTTAGGTGGACTTATCCTTTTTATATCATTAGTGAGTTCACGCCAACTGGCCTTTTTGTTTTTACGGTTGGACGGTACATTTCCATTATTATTACCTACACCCATATCGGGGTTGTCCTCAGGAGGTGGCTGATTGTTATTACAGACTTCTTCTTCCTCCTCATTTCCCATCACTTGTTTTTGTTCAAGTACAACCAAATGATCTCTTGTTTCAACAGGCAGCAAGGATCTCATCAAGTTTTTGGGTTGTTTCTGCTCCTTCCTTAGGTGGAGCATTATTCACAATGTTTCCCCTTGTTCTAACCATTTTTTGTTACAAGAAAATTCAGGTTTTCATCAGATTATGGACACAATAGGTCCAAGAGCTACAACCTTCAACTCTGATACCAAGATGTAACATTCCCATTTTAATACTTTAGAACAAGGATTTTTTTTTTTTTTTACACGATTAATGTTCTCTATTCTAAATACATAATTTAGAACACACATATCATAACAATCATTCTTATAATAGATAACCATATGCAATTGTAATGACTCGGTGTACCACCGATCTATTCATTCCATGACTCGGTGAACTACCGATCTATTCATGTGTAACCTTGAGCTTGAAGTTTTCTACTGAACACTTCATGTTCATGGTTCTCTTACCCTATTCTAGGTTCTGAGTGTTCTACCCAAGGAACCTATCTGAATAATTATTACCACTATTCATCGGCATCACGATCCTTAGACTAGGTGACATAGGACAACGCAATCAACAACTTGTGATACTTTGGCCAAAGATTTATAACATATTGTTTGTATTACTTATTCCTTGACACATACTCGTCAATCTAGAATATGCCCTTCACCCCACTCTATTGTTATATAGAACGTCTTATACTGACCTCTGTTAGTCCCCTTGTCCCAAGTTTTCACTCTAGATCGGATTAACATCATAGTTCACGTTATAAAGATGCTCTTGAAGACTAGGGGTAAGTTGACATACTAGGTCAACCGAAGTTAACCCGTGTGTCAAGGTACCCTGAGTCTCAAAGGGCTGCCTCATAACCTATCTATGGTCCTAACCAGTCCCGAGAGGAAATCTTGATCAAGTCTCAGGTGTGTAAATCTTAACGATCAATGTAGAAGGGTGTTGCCACATGTCATCTGCATTGTTGTATCCTCGAGAAGATCCTAATCTTCTCGAAGGTACAACCTTGCGTAGTTGACGTGTGTCAACATCCTATGGAATAACCTCGGAAAGATGTACATACCTCCAAGAATTTACTTTCGTTAAGTTATATTTGGGTTACAGGTCCACCTAATTAGGTAGCCTTCCCTAACCCTGAGTTCAACACTCTTTGAGTTACCTTTTTGTAATTAGGTTCAGTTTCACAAAAGGGTTTTAATTAGATTTAAGATTTTTTCAGGTTTTCGGTTGGTACCTAACAACCTTGAATCCACAAAATAGGACAACCATTTAAGTTTCTCCATTAGAAAATAACTAAACCAACAAGGATATGTAACAACCTTATAGATTGAAACATATCAGACTTAATACCATTAAGTCATAGTGATTTATAACCATATATATTACTTTTATAATTAGTGCATTATGAGAGGTTAAAATTCTCTTCTGAATTATAGTTACATTTTAGGGCATAGCTCACTCTCAACGTTCCCTAAAAATGTAGTGATCTTATTTACAATTTTAATCACAATCATAAGATATAAAGAATCACTAATCAAAAAATGTAGTATTCAGCCATATAATTAGCTAAGGCTTACTTAGGAAATCCATCGAGACTCCATTGTATAGAACAATAAGAATGCACACTCATTCATATAGATAATAAGAAGATCATCCCAACAAAGTAAGTTACACAACCCACATAGGTAATATCTCACTATCTCATTCATTCATTCATTTCCAAACCTATACAATTACAACTTATGCACTTCGGCATACTTTAAGACAATAACCTTCAATAAGAGAGGTAACTTTCTTCCATAATACAATTTGGAAATCAAATTGGAATTCTTTATAAGAACCAGATTAGACAGTCAATGCATCATATTAGATGATGTTTGCCTTTACCACTTACGATGACCATCTGCAAAAATTGCTAGCGGGTCGATTAATGGCCCTGAGCATGATAAGCACTAATCCATAAAACAATTGCATTCCACTAATTGTTTCCATTAAACAATCTTGTTATAATGACATTAATTACTTCATATTATTAAGTGTAACATATAAGTCCTAGTTCAAATCCCAAAATTGGATCAGAAAAACCTACTCTAGGTCCTAAATTAAAGTATAATTGAATCCAACAATTACTTCACAATCCCAAATCATGGTACACTCTAGGTTTTCTTTCTACCAATTACAACACGACTTTATATCATAACTCAAATTAAAGTATAATTTCATCTTAGTCTATTTCAGATGATTCATCTTATACAAGAAAATAAGAAGGACAAATGTCTAAATCTTAAGTACCTAACCATCAAAACAAGAGAACAGTGTAAATCATGTTTTAATCACTCTTATTAAAAAGAATGAAACCATTTTAAGGTATACATCAATCGAGGTTCATATAAAAGCAATTTGAGCAAAAGAATGGATTCTTGCAACTACATGCAAGTCATCTAGCAACCACCTTTAACCTTATTATACTAATTTTCAATCAATGATAAGTATGCAAAACATTAGCTACTGGATTACCTTTTTACAAGAAGATAACAACTGAGTTCTAAATCAAGATCATAATACTGCTAATAAATGAAAGGAGTCTTCCAAGTTAAGATCTCACCACTTACTATTTCTTTCCACTTAATTTTAACAGTCCTGTCATCCCATAACCATACTGTAGAGTTCCTTATAGAATTCTAAAGAAGAGCACACTATCATTCCAAAAGAGAGTATAAACACTTTCATATTTTGAAACCCTTTAACAATTTTCCTTCTTAACTAGAGGAAGAAAACAGAGAAAATCAAAACTCTATTGTAATCAAGTTCAGAACTATATTAACTTCCAAGAAGTAATATACATTCTCTAGTCCAATCAGGGAAGGAGAAGATGAGTAATTCAAACACTTAAGTTTAACCAATAGCTCAGGTCAGATAGAGCCACCTTAAGAGTTTGCCATTAGATCCCTACGGGTTCTACAACTTTACATTCACAAAAGCCAATAACCATTTTTTTTAACATAAAACGTTATAAACGATCAAAACTCAGACCACAATCCTGATCTAAAATAAACAGTCTACATTTCATCCACTACTCGAACCATTTGAGTTTAAGGTCAAGTTAGGGTAACTTCCCATTACCATCATTTACCAATGGATCGAAACTGAATCATTCCAACCATTGCACTATTAGGTTGCTATATTATTTCAAGACACCAAACCAAAAATGCATGTACAAAATTAATAATCGAATTCTAAATACAAGATTCAGCAATACCCAAAAGTCACCCTATTCATACCATAGTAGTGAATAATGCTTTATCATCAAAAAATAAATAGATCATTCAGTTGCATTTAAAACATTTCAATCCTAATTTCAACTTCAAAAGGGCATGCAATAGCTGAACGTTGATAAAACTTGTCGACATTGAAGTCATTTTTAAAAGAATTTCCAACATCGTGTAACACGGCCAAAAGAAATAGATTTCACAATCACCTCTAGGTAACATTAAACACAGTCTTATCTTAACCAAACATTAAACATAATTTCCATTAATGCAGATCCAAGATTAACCATGAATTTCAGGAAATAGAGCTCATCCAAGTACATTTCCTCTTGAGCATAACCATGTTCCTAATACCCATGATTAATCATAAAAACAACAGTTAAACCATATACTTCCTTACTCACAGTACCTGCAATCATAAGAACATTCAAACCCTTTCGAAATAAGAGGTACAGGCTTAAACCTCATACAACATTTCCAACTCACGCAACTAAAACAATCAAGTTTCACAGAATATACTAACATTCCATCCACAAAATCAATTACCTATTTCCTTGAACATGGACTGGTAATAGTCAGAGTTCTTATGACGAAGCAAACAATCAGTTGTTCAATCATAAATGAAACAATAAAGAATTACCATGGTGTTTTCAAACACGTAATCATTTAATATGTTTCTTTCCATGGAGCTAGTTTCTAATCTAATACATCAGTTAGATAAGAACTTACAACACTTCCAAATGGATAGCAAAACTCCAAGTTTGATTCACAGCAAGGGAACAAGAATAATGAAGTAGGTTTCATCCAGGACCCAAAATTTCATGTTCAACCCAGAACCCCAAATTAACATTAAACCCATAATCATTGTTACCAGCCAAGCCAAAAATGCATATATCATCAGAAACAGAGTTTTCTAATGAAAAATTTAAAGGAAAGCAAGATTTTAACAGTTAGGGCCTATCATGCCTGATAGTGTCGCTAAAAAGTCGAAGAAGACCTCTGGATGCACTCTCGCCCCTTCTCTTCTTCTTCCACGAAAGATTAAACAACAAAATATTGTTACCTCCATGCCTTATATATTCCCCACGACATAGAAGTAAATTTGAAACTTTCAAAATTGCCATGCAACAAAGAGTAGACTATTGGTTCGAAAAAATAGTGCTCATGTAGAGCGAAAAATGGAATGCATGAAAAACAAAACAACCAAGAAAAATTCCACTTGCATGCCTTCCAAAGCAATCCGAGCTCGAGACCCTATGCAAATTAATTGCATTAAATTTCCTTCTCCCCTGTTTTCCATTGCCACCGACCACCAAAGTTGGCGAACTCTAAATCAAAATAAACAAAAGTTTCCATTTTAGAGATCTTTGCCATGTAAGACCCTCTTAACAAATTAACCTCACCTAACCCTTGGCACTCCCTATCCTTCATCCTTATCCTTTCCTTAAATGCCATAGAAACCACCACCCCAAAACTTGTGACCCTCCTTAGGTTCCTTTTCATAGCATTAGTTTAGGATAGGTTAGTGACTTAGGTTAGATCATAGGTAGACTTAGTCTTAATGCCATAGGATATAACATTAGTCACCCACCTTAGTATTAGGTTTAGATAACCCTTAGGAATATCAAGCACATATTTAGGACTAGGTTAGATTAACTAACCTTGCAACAATAGGTTATAGCTTAGGTTAAAAACTAATAACCTTACTGATTCTAGTTTAGGTCCACTAGATAGGATTAATCAGTATATAGAATTCAAACAGAATAAAACATTCCCGGATCAGATTCAGATTTTGCATCAAGTAAATTAGCTTTAGATGGAAAACTTACACATCTTACCTGGCTTAAGGTCCAGGTCCTTTCTGATGCTATGATGACTGAAACTAGATTCTGATTGCAATGATCTACTAGGATTAACCTCTGGAATCCAACAAAACTTTCCTCTATGGACATATTTTATATGAAGGAGGTTTTAAAAGAACTTAAACATTCAAAGTTCAGTCAGACTTAGTAATTCATGAAATGTTAATACAAATTTGTTCATCCTGAATATAATTAAAACATTCCTTGGATCAATGCAACTGATCCAAGGTTGAGTCATATAGGTGGATAAATCCACAATCTTCCAGAAATCAGATTGTACTCATATGCGAGGGATGAAAGAAAAAGAATCCAAGCATATTCTACAGTTCAAACAAAGGATCTTAAGAGCGAGAAAAGACATAACCAAATCAAGATGACTTTCCGAAACCAAAATAACATATCCTCATATGGGAACCACGTGTCAGGTCTGCCTTTGTTGTTGTTGTTGAGGATGATTAAAATCCATCAAGTTGATTGTTGGGGTAAAGTTATTGTTTCGTTGATTATTAATCGGCGGTGGAGGATTTACAACATTGGCCTTTTTATCTTGGTCGAGTTACTCCATCGGTTTTGCGCCACAATTTTTGTTAAGGATTTTAGGTCCTTGATTGGCATTTACCATGTTAGGATAAGTTGTAGTGTTTTGGTTGGGGATGATTAGCCTCCCATTTGTTCCATACGTTTACGACCGCTATCTATTGTTGTTTGATCTATTCGGAGGGTGCTCTCAAGTACTTCATCGTAATTCCTTAGTGGGAACTTACGGACTTCTTCCTTTACCTCTCTTTTGAGAGAATGAAGGAATAAATTACATAGTTCCATTTGGTCCATGTTTGGAGCACTTTACGAAGAATAAAGGACTGTACACCATATTTGGATGAAGTGAGAAAGCTTGATTCATTGTGTTCTTATTTAATGTGCAAGAATTCCCGATTCTGTTCTCAACGGTTTGTTCATGTCAAACACCTTGATGAACTCGAAACGAGTTGTTTAAATGAATGGATGGAAGCTTCGGGTATTTTGTAATACCGATTGAGGGCGATGCCCTCTAAATTTTGGGGAATATTTTAGCAATAACCCCATCCCAAGGAGTAGTTCCCGATTGGGCTGTGGTGTAGGCCTTAATGTGTGCATTCGGGTCTCCTTCCCCTTTGTATTTGGGAAAATCAGGAAGAGGTCTTGGAAGCATGATGCTTCGTATGGTAAAGTCTAAGGGCTCTTTCAAATATTCTGAATAAGTCCCTATCGCATAGGTTTTGACCATCGATGGCACCTGTTGAGGAGGTGGAGGTGGGATGGTTTGTTGGTATGGCATAGCATATGCATTTACAGGGGCATAAGGAAATCCCTATGGTTGAGTGAACATGCCAGGAGAGGAGAAGATATCTCCCTGCGGTGATTTGGAATACATGTTTAGGTATGGAGGAGTATTTCCTAGGAATGGATTATTTTGTACTAGACCGGGAGGTATCATATTTTCCACCAGGAGCGGTGTTAGAAACAGTGGTTCTAGTTGGCATTTGTTGTGAATAATGAGGAGGCATGCCCAACATGCCTATTTCTATGAGGAGGTCTACTTGGCTAGGATGATGTGGAGGATTGGAAATTCCTACTGCATGAATTGAGAATTTTGACTTGCTTGAGCAAGTTCTAACCCTCTAACTTTTTCTACTAAAGTTGAGATGACTTCATTTGGTGAAGTCACAATATTCTGCCTTAGTGGCGTTTTTGTATATCCTAAGGTTGTATAGGCATGTGGTACCCGCTATGAACTAATCGTTGCGCTGCCAAGTTTCACCGAGGGCATTTCCTATAGGTAGTGGCATGGAGGTGTTTTCTTGAAACGAGACCTTGGGTCATGTTTGTAAACTTCCTATAGGTGGGTACATACTCGGAGAGCGTTGTTCATTCCTGGCATAACACACTGAATGTTCATCATCTAAAAATGGATATGGATCCAATTTTCTACTAATTTGTGGTCTAAGTAATACCACGAGGAGGCGAACCAAATTATCCCGTAAACGTCATGTTGTTCGAGCCCGAAGGCTCACGGTTGTTGCGTTTGAGTGAGCTGATCCAACTCCTCTATTTGGAAAGACGAACTATATCTAGTCCTTTGAGGTGGAGTTTGTGTTGACAATCGGTTAGTTAAATAGTTGTCACCCCGTCTTAAGAGCGAGGGTGATGGCTGTCTATTCGATTGATCGTAGTATGCTTCAAGACCTAGGAAAGGTCTACCATATGCATCAAATCCAGTCATATTCGAGTGGTATATGAATACCCACGAGAATAATGGGAAAAGCGAAGGTGGATGGAACAAATATGACTCGAGCTAGAAAGTCGAAGCTTCACGTTGGGTTCACCAATTTTGTTGGTGGTGATGTGAAGGCTAATGAGGTGGAAAAGGCGAAAAGGTTGTTTGTTTCACATCGGGTTCACCAATTTTGTTGGTGAAGCTGATGTGAAGGCTAATGAGGTGGAAAAGATGAAAAGGTTGTTTGTTTCACGTCAGTTCACCAATTTTGTACGATGGAAAAGTGACAAGTGAGCATGGGAATCTACAAGTAACTCTTCCTCACACCCGACCTCCCGAGGTCGTGCCGAGACAGCCGGTGGGGATGGAATATATGTGGGGTATAGGAAAACTAGTTAGGTAATCTTATATCTTCGACACACACTAATGGAATCTGTGAATCTAAGGCAAAGAAGGCCCTCCTAACCTGAACCGGTGTGATAGATCAATCGGCGAGGATGACTTCTCAAAGGCTCCAATCAATATCAAGCTCTGGCGTGATTCGATCTATGGGTTGTGGGATACGGGGAAAACTCCATGGAATTGTTTCGTGTATATCTCCAGATAGGGTCATAAGGTGGATGATGGATATGGTGGATTCTACGGGTGATTATCTAGTCTAGTCTAGAAATATTTAGCTTCGTTAGTTGCTATATCTAATAAGGATAACTGTGCGATGATGATTGGTGGCAATGGAGTGGATCTAAATACTAATGTGCATAAATCAGAATCTACATCGATTGACTTGTGGAATCATTGGGTTGAGGCACGATTGGCTCGAATATGCATTCTCTTGGCTCCCAGGTCCCGTGTAATTGTCATGCAAAAGAAAAAATGTAAATATAAGCTGCAGTAAAGTAAAATTAACTATGTAACATATGTTTAAAACATATATAACTTCTCTATTTTTGTGTTTTTGATGAACTATTTGAATGAAATTGAAAGAGAAACTATTTAAAATATCCATAAATTGACAACTAATTTAATAACGAAATTTGAAACAAACAAGGCAGCCGAGTATAGCTACTTACCTATGCAGTTGTGAATCTATTCTAAATAACAAAATAAATAATCTAATCTATTTGAAAGACTATCAATCCTACCTCAGAAGTGAGGAATGAATCATAGTTTCTTAGAAACTATCAATCCCCACAGCTTCCCCGGTAATATCGAAAGTGAGATTAACTAAAATGAAATGGTTCACTATTCTATTTGATATATTTTAACTAGAACTTTGATAGCTTGAACCTGGATTTTGCAGAACAGTGGTGAATCCGATTGTGTGTGGCTTTGTCCCCTCAGTGTGGTCTCCTCATTCCTTTGTGCTCACGTGAATCCAGAAAAGCATGTGATGTTAGCATCAACAAAAGTTGGTATCAAAATAATGGAAGCTTAGGATGCAGACTGAATACAATGCGAGTAGGAGAGGGATAGTGCAAGAGAACAGAGCTTGGCCTATGTAATTCCTAGCGGGATTTATTGCGAGTCATACAACATAAAACGTCCAGAACATGAAACTATCCTTTTTGACGAACAAAACCTGCAACTGTAATGGCTTCTGACTTGAAAATGAAACTATCCTACTCCAATTGATTGTGTGAAACAGTGACAACATTAGCACAAGAAGATTATGTGGCTTCAAACAAAAAACAAATAAAACTATTGATTCCTAAGCAAAACTAGAAGACTAAGCTATTGAAATGAGAAATTGAGAGGCAAATTTGAGGGGCCATTTTCTTGAGCATAAGCCAGCTATTTATAGAATTCCCATTTACCCAAAGGTGAAAACCAAATTGAACTCTTTAACCATAAACAATGCAAAAACACTATTCCAGGGAACCAAAATCATAAATACAAGCAAAGGCGGTGAAAAAAGCTAGTAAACATTGAAATTTTACACGAGTCACGTTAAAAAGAACATTCTGGAAAATGCGTGAAGGACCATTTCCCTGAGCAGGGTGGCGGTTATAGGACCGCCGCCCTGCTTGGGTGGTGGTTTTATCGAAGACCAAAAAGTAAATAAAAAGAGGGGAGAAGAGAAAAAAAAGCACGCAGGGCTAAGCGGGATATGTGGGATGTTAATGCATACTTGGAGAGATTTTCCGGATCCCGAACACCTTGCGAGGAGACCTGTATCATCATTGGGGCATGTGTAACATTGTTCCAAAGTGGAGCAATATCCTATAATTTTGGGTACGTATAGTCTCCACTACAACACGAGTCCCGTAACATCTCATGAACTTAGCTAAGGCTCTTCCAACCCTCTCTTACACTTAGGGTTTTACATTTCCATTTCTTAGTTTCTTGGGTCATTTATGTATTACATTATTTCATTTATTTACTGCTTCTATAACATCATATTAGACTAAAATAAATAACATCTATTTCTATTTTAGTTTAATCACCCTCCACATGTTCATTGTTTCAAGAAAATGGTTAAGTCAGGATGATCGTGATCTGGACACTTTTGAATGACAAAAAATACCATTTATTTTTATATGTATTAATAGTGTGAATTCCACGAAACTGCTACATTACTATTGTATTTTCACTCTATAAATGCAACATAACTACCACACCACTCTATCCCAATAGCACCAAAATGAGGATTCCTAATAGTTGCAAATGTTTAGGCTTCTAAAAAGGTTCAACTCGTCTTACATTCATACTATGGAAGAATAACTATAAATATGAGTGTATTTATTCATTCTAAGCAAGTAATTTGGGTGAATTCAAGTGTGAACAGAGGAATTCATAATTGTTCCTGTTTTGTTCATAAAGAGTTGAGTTCTTTTTTTTTTAGGATTTTAAGCAAGTAATGCAAGTAGAAGAATCTTGAATCCTTCTTGAAGGTCATATATTGATAGTAAACTTTTATTGTTTGGGAGATTTACATAATGAAGAGAAGTAGTTTCTTACCTAGTTCTAATTTTTCCCACTTTGGGTTTCTCTAAGATAAAATTGACATCTCCTCATCTTGTATGTTTATTTTCTGTATTATGGGAATAAATATTGCATAATAAATTAGATATTAATAACTTAATCAAATTATTCGTTCATTACCATGACATAGGATATGTTTATTATTTAAAATAGTATGTTTGGAGATTAGTGGGAGTGAGAGAGAGAAATAAAATGAGAGAGAAAGAGAGAATAAGAAAGAGAGAGCGAGAGGGAGGGAGAAAGATAGACCTATACCTTGATATCCCTTAATAGCCTTGAGATAAAAATGAAAGCTCGTGACGCTAAACAAGCTGTGCCCACATGTTGTGGTGGCTTGGTAAATGCTAGGTGAAGCTTCATTTCGGTGCTCAATGATCCCAGTGTTGCTCGACAACATCAATTAGAAGTAGCCCCTTAAGAACCACGAGAACAAAAAGGATATAAATTTGACATTTGACTTCTCAATCTTCATGACACCTTGAAAGGTATCTTCTAGACATACAACACTATATTGAGACCCTATATGAATGCCTATCCCGCTTTTCCCAGTTCAATTTAATTTTCTCATTGTCCCTTTTGTTTTAAATGGTGCCAAATACTTTAGTTTGAGTTAGTGTAAGGATGATTAAACTAAAATATAAATATGGGGGATATAATTGAGTTTAATATAATGTTATGTACATCAATAAATAATAGCTAAATAAATAAAATAAATGGCCCAAATAATTAAGTAAATAGAAAATTGAAACCCTAATATGCGAAAGAGGGTTAGAAGGATCTTAGCTAATTCGTATATGTCTTAGTATCGTGTGTCATAGTGGAGATTGAAAAAGTAGAATGTAGGAATGACCACATAGGAGCTCCAGAAATTACGAGATCCGAGCTACCTAGGTGGACTAGGGTGCCTTGAGAGGTATGGGCGGACATGGGCACCCTATTACGAGGTTGTGGCGTCTTAGTCTATGTTGGAGGTCCAAGAACCAATTTTGCAAGGTCACCAAATGATGTTAATCCTTCTTTGTTTTACTACGCTAGATGTCGCTACAAATTAGAGATGAAGATAGTACCTCTAAGAACCCAAACCAAACATCAAAACCTTAAAAAAGAAAGATGAAAATGAAGGGGTCAAAGTGACCTCAACTTCCACAATGGTGGACTTACCAACTGAGCGTTGCACTACATTTAACACTCAAATTTAGGTCTCGTGTGTGTGTGTGTGTGTGTGTGTGTGTGTGTGTGTGTGTGTGTGTGTGTGTGTGTGTGTGAGAGAGAGAGAGAGAGAGAGAGAGAGAGATAATGGTGCCCTAGGTGTTATTTTTCCAATTACACTTTATGAAGTAGTGAGCAATAACTAGATGTAGAAATGTAAATAGATGGTGGATGGAATAGAATAAACTTCCCTCCTATGAAGTGTAATGTAGATGAACCAACCTTCTCCCTTGTGATGGTAATAGATGTATGTCAATGAATCTCTTTGATGGATGCAACCTTAGGTGGATTATTAGTGCTTAGTTCTTGGTCCCTCATTATGGTCTCATAACTTGGTATTTATATGGTTATCTTGTTCTAATTTCATAATTAACCCTAAAGAGGCCAACTACCAAAAATATAGAAATATCAATGTCTAAAAGTGCCCAAAAGATTATGACAAAGTACAAATAGGACCAAGGCGCCCCAGATGGGACCAGGCGCTTGTGGTTACCGATCCAAGCTTGGCGCCGAGAATCAAAGATAGAAAATATAATAGATGAGAATAAAAACTAGGAAATTGCATGCAAGAGTTTGGAAGTAATGAAATAAAAAAATTAGATGGCCAAAGGACATAGGTTAATTAGTACTTTCTTTACTCAAAACCATATGAATAGTAGTATGCGAGATGGACTAAATAATACCCAAAGTGCATGTTTTAGTTACTAAAAGGGATGCAAAATGCCATATTTTACAAATAAAATCTCTTGTCACCATAAATACTAAAAATTTACATGTTAGGGTATCCTGGTAAATATTAAGTGAGGCTTTGTTTCGGTGCCCAATGATCTTGGTGCTTCCCAGTAACATCGGTCCGTCATAGCCCCTTAAGCACCTTGAGATAAAAACATGATAACAATTTAAGCTGGGGATTTTTTTCTCTGTAGTAGCTTGAAATGTCTTTTCTAGACCTACACATCTTCTTTGATACCCTCTATGAATGCCTATTTCAGTTTTATCTTTTGTTCAATTTACTTTTATTTTTGTCTCATTATTTGTAATGGTGCCAAATACTTCAGTTTGATTCAGTGTAAGGCTACCCATTGTGATATTTTACAAACATAATCTCATTATACAAAATGGACGACACCCACATGTTGATAAATCATAGTAAATGCTAATAGAGGCTTCATTTCAGTGCCCAATGATCCCAGTGCTTCCTGGTAACATCGATCTGGCATAGTCCCTTAAGCATCCTATGAGAAAAATAGGTTATAAATTTGATGGGTGATTTCTTGATCTTAGTGGCACCTTAAAAGTATCATCTATACCTACACCTCTGCATTGATACTCTATACAAATTTCTATCTCTACTTTCCTATGTTCAATATGGTTTTCTCGTTGTCCCATTGTTTGCAATGGTGTCAAATACTTCAGTTTAAGTCATTGTAAGACTTCACTGCTTGCCATATTTTTAAATGGAAGCTCATGACACTAAACATACTACACCCACACATCAAGATAGGCTATTAAATTCTAGATGAGGATTTATTTTTGTGACCAATGATCTCGGTGATTCCCGACACAACCGTCGGGAGTAGTCCCTTAAGATCGCTAAGAGTAAAACATGATATAAATTCAATGGGTTATTTATTGGTCTCCATGACACCTTGAAAGGTATCTTCTAGAGCTACACCTCCATATTGAGACCTTATACAAATACCTATCTTGGTTTTCCCCAATTCAATTCACTTTTCTCATAGTCCCATTGTTTACAATTGTGGAAAATACTTCAAATTGAGTCAATGTAAGGCTTCCTAATGCCATATTTTACAAAAACAATCTCTTAGTACCAAAAAAACTATGAGTATAAATTCGAAGGGTTATTTCTTGGTCTCCATGACACCTTGAAAGGTCTCTTATGGAGTTATACCTCCACATTGATACCTTATGCTAATTCATGTCTCAGGTTTCCCCAATTCAATTCAATTTTCTTGCAGTCCCATTATCTATAACAGGTGCCAAATACTTCAATTTGAGTCAATGTAAGGCTTCCCAATATCATATTTTTCAAATAGAAGCTCATGGAACCTAACTGATTATGCCCACACATTGGGGTGGCCCAGTAAGCGTTAAGCGTTGGTGATAAAATTATCGATATGATAAATTAAGTATCTCCACCAACACTCATGGGGCTAAGCCCCTATGCATTAAATGGTGCAGCTTCCATTATTGAATGTAAACTAATCTAATCCTATCTGAATGTTGGGGTTGGCGGATAGATTGCAAATCATACAAAAATACTGGTGAACTTTTGTCAAAGTATTTGTCTATGGTACAAGTGAGGAAAATATAGCAATGAAGGGTGAAGGAAATAAATTACGAAAGGAAGATTATTGTCAAGAGTAGGCCAATTGCATAATTCAAACCCAATAACTTGATTAGTTTAACATTTAATATAGAATAAAGAAACAATTAATTCATTAGTGGGACCAATGAAATAAAGATGAAAGTTCTTTTTCAACACTATAATTTCAAAGTGTATGAAAGAGAGAAATAAAATACCACATAATATAAAGGGAATGGAAGAAATGTAGCTTTTATTTATTATGCATTAATGATACAAAGCTCAAAAATAACAATCCACAATTTCTACAACACATATGCTATAAAAATATAGCCTTTTCAAGATCCTTTGGAATGGAGAAGCCATCCCAATTTAAAGCAATGTGAATTAACTCTTCGCCTACCCCCTATGTTGAGATGATAGAAAAGTGACTAACTATCAAAGGCATGTGTGACAATGGTGCGTATGAAGGGGGTGCGTAGGTACACTTGAGTGGTTGATAAAATAAGAGTACACCCAAGAAGACAAGTTTGAGACTTAGCCGATTTTGCATGGTATGGGCTAGAAATAGGAAAATCAAGGTGGAATACAAACCAAGCAAGGATAAAAGCATGAAGACTTCGTGACCAATGAAGAACTACTTTGGAAGAAAGTGGAAGACCAATAGACATGCATAGTTTGTGTTAATAATAAGATTAAGATTGAGCTAAATTATAGGATAATTTATTATTAGCCTCATTGTAAAAGATTGCAGTTATTGACACATGGCTGGTTTGAGCATGCAACCTATTTTGAGAGTGCATGGGTGGTGAAGGGAAAGTCACCACCCCTATATATATGTGATGTGTTGGTACCCAAAGTTAACCTTCCTCAAAGCTTAAGCAATATCATGGGTTTAACAAGATACTCAGAGGCAGATAGATGATGTTGTGAGTTGTTTTGTAGCCAGGGAAAGCAATCTATCTGAATTTTTAGCACTTAAATTTTGGGGGAGTGGGTAGCACCCTTGAAAGGATGTGATCTTATCCTAACTATTTTAGGTTATTCCTTTCAAACAAGGTAAGAGAACCTATTATGTAACCTCTGTTTGATGAAGGAGATGGAGATATCCCTCAATTTGTGCAAATAGTATGAAAAGTCCTTGGGAAAATATGATCAACACTCCAAATATAACTTTCACAAGTTATCACCTCCGGATTATGGAGATATTTTCAGTGTAAGGAAAGGTTACTAAAGACATTCGAAATCCTGATTTTCTTCTGCATATTTTTATAGTGGGGTTTGCATTTGTTGATACACATGACAAAACAAGGGTAGTATGGGTAGGATTAGTTATTTTTGAATGATTTTTTCTCTTTTGGGTGGGAGATTAGAAAAGAAAAACCAAGGTCTTCCGAGACTCTTTGAGTTCTTGAGAAAAATTAGAAAAAACTTAACAATACAAAGCATCAAAATGGTTAATTACTCCTTCAACTAGGATATGTGCATCAAATGGAAGCCTAGATCTGCACTTTTCCAAACAATATTTTATTATCTATCACAAAATATTGAGTTAGAAAGAACCAATGAATAATTTAGTAATCACTACTTAATCATGCCTAAGGTGCACCCAAATTCCTACAAATAATCTCGAAATCAAAGGAAGTTGAAGTGGTTTTAAATTTTTTTATCTCTTTATTAGATGAAAGCTATTATGAATGTGCGATTGCAAATGCCACTAAACTATCACAAGAATGAGATCATGTATGATCAAGAGAGATTTTTAAACACAAGATGCAACAGAAACAAGAAACACAAATTGAAAAGCATTCGAAATGTAAGAATTCAAAAAAGTTTCCCAAAGACAACATAGAATAACTCAAAATTGATCAAATTTATCAAAGGGGAATGTTTTGAAAACAATATCAGAGCTTGTTAATGGCTATACATGTGAAACAAACTTAACATGATTTGAAATATGATACGAAGGAATTATATGGGCTTCTCGGGTGGTCACTCGAGTATGGGCTTCTTCCCAAATTTTCCGTGAAATTTCTAATTTTTCGAGCTTTTCCAAACTCGTCCAACCATTTTCATTACAAATTCATTAAATATATAGCATTCAATCACCTCCAATCCTTATTTCCCAAGAAAATAATATGCCAAGCATCAAATTTGTTACAAAATTCCATCATGATTCACGAAAGGCTCGTTTAACATATTTGCAACCAAAATTACCAGGTGTTTCAAAAATCGAATCATTACAAATATTTGGATCATTATTCTAAGTGGAGGCACGATTTTCATCCTCAAGGCATGAAAACCCCTTCCCTTCACCATTTCACCTTTTCCCTTTCCAAATTCACCTCTGCAACTTCTAGATCTGATATTTCACGTTTTATGCATGTTAGGGAAAAAACCATTTCAAATACACCTTTGATCCACAAATCGAGCCTCAAAAATGATCAAATTGAACCCCGTAGGCCAAAACAATGCAAATCCATTGAAAATCCGATGAAGAACGAGGAGAAAATGCACCTCCAAACTTCCCGGAGCTCCTCAGGACAAAAATGGCAAAAGAACAAAACAATGCAATGTTCTTATCGATTTCCCCTTTCCAACATTAAATTTGGACCATCCACATGGAAGTTCCACGTTAAAACGGGCGTCGGGGCCTCTTTTTACCTTTTACAACCTTTTGGAAAAAATTTGCAAAATTCACATTTTCCTCCACCCCTCTGCCCTTGAGAAACAATCCGACACGTATCTCGAGGTGGATCCCAACGAAATCGTGGTTCGATTTCGCACATTTTCACGTTTTTTGAAAAAAGTATTTTTTCCAAATTATCCCCATGGGCCCGCACCTATGATTCTATCCTTACGACATGTCGATCGCTGGTTGGTTGCGGGCTTGTGTTCCTCCTTTTGATTTTATGCTTTTACAGGATAAAATCCAAATTTATCGAAGTGACCCAATGCTCGAAATTCCTTCATTTGACCTCAGCCATACACGTGGCTTAATCATGACCATTGATGGAGTTGCTGACCTCATTCTGCAATTTTTACCCTTTATGCCAAAATTGGAAAAAATATCAATTTTCCTCCGAGGCCCGAACTCCCGTCGTTGACTTTTCAAACTATGATACGTGTCACCCTCTGATTGGTCCACTTGTCTACCTCTGATTGGAAGTGGGCTTCACCTCAAAATTTATTCCTTCGAGATGAGCGGGCCAGGGTTGATTTTAAAACTTTTAACCTTTTGTGGAAAAAAGCTAAAATTTCTAAAGTCCACCTCCAGGTCGAGGCTCAGTTTCATTCCCGACACATGGCATCATTTGATTGGTTGTGGGGATGCACTTCACCTTTGCAATTTATCACTTTTTAGAAAAGGAGAAAAATCTAACTTTCCCCCAAAAGATCATACCTTTGCCTTTAACTATTCAACAAAGACACGTGTCCTATTCGATTACTGCAAGATCCAGAAAGCGGCATGAATTTTAAATTTTAACCCGTTTTTGACAAAAGGGTTCAAAACCACAATTTCCTCCGCCGGCCTGATGCCCCGCCTTCATACTTCATGCGGGCTCGCAGGTCATCTCAGAAAACTTAGAATTTCTACCAAAAAGAGAGCAAAAATTACAAGTTACTCCACAACTCCATATGCCCGCCAAAGGGAAAAAATGACAACTTAGATCTGTTGAGCCATAACTCAAAAATTATGAGTTAGGAGGACTTATTTACCTTTTTGGAAAGGGGAGAAAATTTCCAATCTGATGAATGAGATTTTAAGATTCAAAAATTCTCAGAAAGTTCTAGATCTCAAAATACTTCTTTTTAATCTTATTTCAAGGGTATCAACTCAAAAATTTATAGTTTCAGACTTGGAAAATGAAGGGAATTTTTTAGGATGATAACAGTTGGTCAAAAATGCACAGGGCATACTGAAAATGGGCACCAACATTGGCTCTAGCTCGGGCATGGGCACTCCCAGTGAGTTCCACAAGAACAAAAAGCAGACCAAGTGCCAAAATACCATTGGGAAATGGATTCATGAGCAAGAACAACAAAGAACCATCTGAGAAACCGACAAAAATGGCTGCCAAAACCGGGAAAACCACAAACCAAAAAAACACCAAAAACATAAAAACAAATACTATACACTATACAAGTGGTGCATACCTCAAATTTGGGGATTAATCCAAGAAATGCTTCAGATGTCTACCATTAACAGGCAGTTCAAGCAATTCCCCATCTAGGTCCTTGAGAAAAAAGGTATTCTCACCAATTCTGATATCAATGGAGTAAGGGCCCATCCATAATGCATCAAATTTACCATGCTTTCCCTTATCTTCATGTCGGCTATCCCATAACAACACAAGGTCTCCAATACTAAAAACCCTTGGTGCTACTTTCTTGTCAAATAATTTCTTCATCCTTTCTTTGAACTTGACATGCCTTTGGTGGGATGCTCTTCTCTCTTCATCAAGCTCAAAATCTAATTAATCCTTGCTTCATATGGATTGAGCTCTTGATCTTCAAGTTGTTGAACAAACTAAAATGAATATAATTGTAGATGTAAGGGCAGTAGAGCTTGAGTTCCATACACCAACTCAAATGGGCTCCTGCTAATAGCTCTTTTTTGAGTTATCTTATCATCCCAAAGCTGTAAATTTTAGTTATTCACCCCACTTCTTCTTATTTTGTTTCGAGGTTCTTCGATAATTTTTAACAAGTTCTTATTGTTGGACTCACTTTTCCATTTCCTTGGGGATTGTAGTTTGAAGCATAATTCATATTGATTCCAAACTCTATGCACATTTCCATCAAAGGTTTAGCTCGAAAAACATGGCATTATCAGCTACAATCTTGGTAGCACACTAATTTTCATTCAATGTGATTCAAAAAGAAGTCCATAACAACTTGGTGTGTCACTTTCTTGGTGAAGATTTCCTCTACCCACTTAGTGAAGTAACTGTGGCTACACGAATCCACTTATGTCCAACACTAGAAGGGTCTCAAAGATCACCAATGAAGTCCATTCCCCATTACTTTAAAGGAGATTCAATTGATACGGGCTCTGCAAAGGAAGGGAGCCTAAAGCTTTCATTCTTCCCAGAGAAACATTGGAAACTCTCACATTTTCTAACCAACGGGGTTGCATATTTGAAAAGAATAGGCCACCAATAACCATCTCTCAAGATTTTATGTGTTGTAACCCTTCAAGCAAAGTTTCCTCCACAAACTCCCACATGGAAATCAAAAACTATTTTGGGAGCTTCATCTTCAGTTAGACATTTCAAGAGGAAACCTTCAGGGTTCTTCCAAGCCAGCCTAAAGTCAGTGACAATGTACTTTTAAGAAGCCACTTGAGGGATCTTTTCTTATTTTTAGTTAAATGATCAGGGCAACATAGGTGTCTAAGGCAAAATATTACATCCTTGTACCACTCAGAACTTACCAACTTCTCAAGAACATCTACCCTTTCTTCCTTTACTTCATTCACTTCTATAGTCTGCAAGTTGCTCTCAACCATAAGCAGCAAGACCCAAACATCGTACTAACTTTGTGGTTTTGATTTCCATGTCGTACTCTTTTGCAATTTTTCACCCATATACATATTTTTATTGAGATCTCCATCTTTGATAAGATATCTGTTATCCAAAATTCACCCCTCAAGGTAATTTTGATAACATGCATCAAATTCTTTAGTCCCAAGCAAATAGATTGATTTAAGGCCCGAAATCATGTTTCGGGGTCCCCTCGGCTTCTTTCTAACTCTCCTGTCCAAGAAGAAAACCCAGCAAGTTTTAAAAATGTGAAAAAATTGCAAAAGCCAAGCTTGGTGCCGAAAAAATGAAGAAAATTGGCTAAGTCCTAGTCCGCGCAGCAGTTGGGACAGTTGGGACGTCGGGGCGAACCGGCGAAAAGCCACTAGCGATCTGCGCAGAGTTGGAACAATTGGGAAAAAGGACGTGCGGGACGTGAAAAGGTGAACCGCCAAAAGTGGAAAAAATCACCAAGTTTTGTTATCGCGCGGTTTGGGACATCTGGGCCGTAGGTACGCGAGGGACGCGAACCGGCCGAAAAGCCAAAAAGTGACCCATTTCGGGCGGGCCGGAGATATTTGTCCCAGCGATGCTGGGACAGTTGGGACAAAAGTACGTGGAGGATGCAAACCGGCCGATTTGGCGAAACAGGAGACTTTCATCGAGCGCGGTTTGGGACATCATCCGGGCCAAAAATACGCGTGGGGACGCGAAAAGCCGAAAAGCGAGAGCGAATGGAATCTCGCCACGTGTCTTCACCGCAAACAGGAACAAGGAAGCCCAAATCAGCTGAAGGAGGAGATTTTCATCCGGGACAATTGGGACAAAAGTATGCGGGGGACGCGAAAAGCCGAAGCGGCTGAAGGCAAAGAAGAAAAGTCAACGTTTGACCCGTGAAACTTCAAACGGCCATAACTTTTGACTCCGAGCTCCGATTTTCATAAAATTGGACTTTTTGGAACGAGCACGACGTCCTCTACGCCAAAAAAAATGGATTTATTATTTTTAATAAGGGTATATATATTTAATGAAAGGAAACATATTCGGCTCAAGTCAGTTAATGCTCATTCCCGTCAAATGACAGAAAACGCCTGCCAGACCCAAAGTAGCTGCCCGCACTCAGAAGGCCATAACTTTTGCATTTCTCAACAAAATCACATGAAATTGGTACCGTTGGAATCGTGACTGAGCCCGATGCACAGAAATCAATAAATTCCATATTTGATGAGAAATTGATGGATATTTTTTATAAAACGTGGCCGAGTTCATAACAGTGTTTTATTTGGTGGTTGGGAGTGCAATTAAGAGGCATGGTCATCATTCTTTCTCTGCTACAGCACATGGGACAGTATGGGGAGCCTTTTTCAAGAAATATATAATCATTTTACTCCATTTAATACCTCTTACAAGGTGGTTGAAGGACAAATTTCGGGATTTCCATTTTTCCCTCTCTCTCTCTTCTCATCTTTTCTATAAATTGGAGTGTTGGGCTCATTGTAAAGGGGGAGTTTTCAGATAGCAAATCTCTGTCAAAATTGCTTTGTGAAGCCAATGTTCTGTAGGCCCTTGTAGTGGACTCTCCTTGCATGGTGATCCAGGCCCTTATCTTGTAATAGATTGAGCCAGGTGCATATCATGAAGCAATAAAATATCGGTTTGTGGATGTATCTTCCTCTCTTTGTGTTTTCTTGCATTCTTCTTGCCCCTTTAATATTTCTACAAGAATATTGTGTCTATTATTATGTTCTTGCAGGGATCCATTATCATTGTGTATGCTTGGAATATCATTGTGAATGCATTTTGCTAGATTATGGAGAAGCTGTCATCACCTCTTCTAGTGTGCACTTTGCCTCTGTATTCCACACATTTGGAGACTACTCTCACACCCTCCTTTTCTGGTGTATCACTGCTTTAGTGTAGGATTTCATTTTATGCATTCTCTCTCCCTGGTCCCTTGGAAATTTAGATTAGAATAGTTAGTTTCCCCTGCATTAGAGTAGATTGTGGTAGGTAGTTTAGGAGCAAGAACCAACTTTCTCTGGAGGTCTATCTCAAGTAGCAAGTCCCACAACTTGGAGATAGTACCCATGTTATCCAATCACACCGTGAGTTCAAGTATATGCACTTGTATAAAAATGAGGGTGCAGTGATTCGGTGATAACAAAATCTTTTACCATGGTGTGGGAACATAAGCAAAAACTTTTGAACTTAATATTTAAGGCCGAAAACCTTTATTGCTTTCACCAAGGTGAATGCTTGTTTTTCCATGATTGTTTACTTTAACTCAACAGCTTATAAAGCCTTACTAAAGAAGGAAATAGGCCTCTCATCCCCATCTTCATCCATTCGCAACAAAACAAATGCAATGGTATTAATAGAAGCAAAGGAGAAGATTTGGAAAGGCTTCTTGTAATTTGGAGCTGCCAAACAGTGCATGCTTCAATGCTTCTTTAATTCCTTCAAAATCCTGAATAACATCCTCCTCCCATTGGATAACTTGGTCTATCTTTAACATGCATGTAATGGGAGAGTCAACTCAGAAAATTTAGATACAAACCTTTTGATAAAATTAATCTTCCCAAAGAAGGATTGGATGCCCTTCTAGGTTCTTGGAATAGGGACTTTGTTGATGGCTTCCACCCTCTCAAGGTCAATCATGACACCATCCTTTGATACAATATGACCAAGTAGCTTGGCCTTTTGCACCCCAAAATGACACTTATTTGGATTGAGAGAAATGCCATATTCCCTGCATCTAATCAACATATTTTCCAAGTGCTGCAAGTGATCACTTCTCTTCCTAGAAAACATAGTCACATCATCTTGGTAAACAACAATAAAATCATTGATGTAACCAGCAAAAGCAACATCCATTTCTCTTTGAAATGTGGCACCAGCATTCATCAAACCAAAGGGCATCCTGACAAAAACATATGTCTCCCAAGGAGTGGTAAATGTTATCTTAATTCTTTCTGATTCTTTGACAACAACTTGATTGTATATGGAGAAGCCATCTAATGTAGAAAGTAACTCAGAACTAGTCACTAAATACAACATGTTTTCCCTATTTGGTAAGGGATATTTGTCCTTCATTGATGCTTTGTTTAGATTTCTGAAATCTACACAAAGTCTGATATCTCCATTTTTCTTTCTGACATGCACTAGGTTTACAACCCAAGAAGAATACCTTGTGGGCTGAATGATCCCTCCATCTCTCAACTTTAATTCCTCTTACATTTTCATGGAGAGAATTGGATTAATTGGTATTTGTTTATGTTTGAATGGTTTGGCATTAGGCTCAATATGGATCTCATGCTGAAACAAATCCTCTCTATATGCCTTTAGCTTAGAATAAGACCAAGCCAAACAGTCTTGATATTTTTTAACTTGATTGAGCATAGGAATTTGCTTTTCTTCTTGGCTCGAGTTGCTACCCAACTAGATCTTCCTTGGTTTATTCTTTGTTCCCAAATCATGTTCTTCAACATCCCTAGATGCAAACATGTTTCTATTGACTATACAATCAGCATTGTTAAAATTTGACTCTAGGGCAACCAATCCTCTAGGGATGGTGTTAGTTTTTAATTGGATGATATCCTTGCCAAACAAGGTTTCTTTGCCATCAACTGCACATACTAATGGTTCAAAATCAATAAGCTGATCGGAAAACTCACCTTGATTCTGCAAGAATCTATGAACCTGAGCATCATCATTAAACACTTGCCAATGCTTCACGTTATCAGGGACTGATGGCCTAGTGAGTATCTCAATATCATACTCACAATAAGGGGAAATGGTACAATTGCCAAATCTTGTCCCCAACACTACTAGCATGTCTGCAACTATGTTGAGACTTCTGTCATGATGCACAATGTTAAAGGAATCAAACATCTCAATCAAATCCCAAACTACATGTTTGTACTGTTTCATCCGCTGATTTTTTGTAGCATACAGTTTTCTTATTTTTTAACAACTAGTTCTGAATCTCCTTTTGCAATGATGTATTTCACTCCATATTTCCAAGCAATACTTAAACCTAACAAAAATGCTTCATACTCTGCAATGTTATTAGTACACTCAAAATTAAGTCTGAAAGAAAAGACAAACTCTTCCATGCTTGGAGAAGTCGGGACTATACCAGCACCATTCCTAAATTTGGAGAAAGCTCCATCAAAAAATAAGTTCCATGGAGAACCTACTACCTCAAGACACTTTGACTGATCCATCTTGTTTTCTTTACGATCAGCAAATCGAATAAATTTTCAACATCAACATCAGCAAACAGCACTTCAAAGGAAGCATTGTTGGGATCTTCAATCATATGCAACATCCTCCTCTCCCCATACAACTTGACAAGGCTGCCCTCAATTGGAATAGTAGCATAGGACATATCCATCTAAACGCTTCCACCAAAACTTGCAGCCCACTTTCTTGGGCAATCAACAATGACCACATTGAGTTTCAAATTATTTCTGGATAAGATGCAAGCTGCACCACCAAGCCCTTTACACACCCAACAATAGGCACTTCTCTAGATTCCATGGTAGTACATCTTCCATATGTTGTTGTCACTTTGATATCTAGCTCATTCATGACCTCAAGAGGCATGACATTGCATGATGCACCGAGTCAAACATATAATTATGAAGCAGTCTATCCTTAATGATCAAAGTGGTGAAGAATGGATCAACATTCAATTGAGATTCAACAAGAGATGTTCCCAAGTATACCTCGGGTGCTCCTCTAAGATCCTCTAATGTTGGTGGTGCTTCTGAATCTACAATGATTAGAGGAGTCTCCACAATGTTTACATTTTGCTGGGGTAATTTTATCCTCTTTGATCCCAAGTATTCAAATTCTCTCTTCTTGTGCTCAGGAATCCTAAGCAGCTCAATAATTGGAACACTAACCTTGATTTGACTCAAAACTTGGGCTATATCATATGGAACACTCTTTGGCAAGGTAGCATTGGGATGAATATTGACAAACTCATCAGATGGGACTATATTTTTGACAGTTTGGGCATGAGGAGATGTATCTTTCCTAGGAGCCACCTTGGGAATGCTTGTAAGCAAGGGAGTTTTAGGTTTGGCTTGAGGCCCAGCTCCTTAACAACTTTGCTCCTAGTGTTATAGTATTTTTCATGAGCTACAACAACATTCATCAACAATTTCCTATCCTCCTCTGAAGGGATACCCCCATCATACTTCTTAATCATCAAAGCTCTCAAATACTCAAATTCATTATTACGTACTTCAAAATATTGCACTACATCTACTTCATAAGTATGAGAAAGAGGAAGAAGTGGTATCCGATTGATGCAATCCCAAAAGGTTGCAGTAGTCCTCACACTTATTACCTCATTTTATGTTGCTCCTTATTGTGAAATTTAAGAATAGCCCACCAAGAAAATATCATCATCGGTACCATCTTCATTATCGCCTTCATCAACTTGTTGGTCCACTTCACATGGAGGATGGGAAAGTAAAGAACTTATAACACCAATCAATCTCACTAGCCTCTTCAACAACAAAAACCACGGTAGTGAGAGGTTTAGGCACCAATCTATTTTCACGTGCTTGGGGTTGTCTATTTCCCCCTCCCATAGGTCCTTTACCTCTATCATTTGACCTCTGATCACCCCTAGGATGATTGTCAAATCTGTCATGATTTTGTGCACTTTCGACCTTGTGAACCTTGGCCAATCCCTTTTCTCTGCTCATGCTAGTTTGTATAAGATTTCTTTGACAACACCTGCCAAAGTTTTCACAACCTCCTCCAAATCAACACTCTTGCTAGCTTGAGGTTTCTCTAGATTTATCAACTTTACACCCTCTCTCTTGGGAGGTTTCCCAATTTTTTTGATATTTTTTCAATTTGCAAGGCCATGGTGAAGGCTTGCCTTAAATTATTAGGGTTCTTATCCCTCAGATAGTATGCATCCTTCTTATAAAATGCATCTGAATATTTGATTAAGCATGACTCATCACATGGCCTTAGGTGATAGAAAATCTCCTCAAAGTTTTGTTAATCCTTGTGTTAAAGTCATGAACTGATTCATTGGGGTTCTTTTTAATGTTTTCAAACTCATACAAGAGAAATCTAGGATTAGTCTTGTCACCATATTGCAACCTAAATGCATTGTTCATTTCAGCCCATGAGTCAATAGAGTTGTCGGGCAGAGCCTTGTGCAATCTCTAGCATGTTCTTCTAATGTGTGGATGAATAATTTGATTTATACATCCTCAAACTCTATTTCAAAATCCTCCATCATATTAATGAATCATTTTAGGTGTTGATCACCTGTTATAGCATTTTTGCCCTAAAACTTTGGCAATATATTCATTACATCTTGTGGAACATCATTTGGATAACTATCCATCCCTCTTAAATTTATAGTACCAAAGGTGTTAACAACAAATGGATGTCTGAGTGGGGGCTGAGTCATATTGTTTTGTGGATGTGTGTTTACAAGAGATGCAAGGTGATGAGGACTAAGGGGTCTGATTGGAATAGGTATATGATTCTCAAAATGAATATCCCCTAAAGGCTCTCCTTCTTGATAAACTCTAGCAGATTTGGAAAATACAGGGGACAGATTTAGGAGTAATCCTTTCAAGTACAAATGAAGGTCCCTCTCTACATGGAGAATGAAAATATACAAGAGGACTACCTGATTCAGATTTACTTGAGGAGGAACTACAGTCCTCAATGACATGCTGATCAATTTCAAGTTCAACAATGGGGACCTCTTTTCTTGAGCTCTGATCTCCAACAACTTTCCAAACTCTTCTTCCTTCTAACTCTGAGTTCCTTGAATCTGAAAACAACTTCCTAGTAGAGTCTTTAATGAAGAGAGATATTCTTCCTTCTAGTTTTGTAGAGATTAGCAACAAATTTCAAATGACAAAAATCTAAGACACTGGTATTTATCAAAATCAAATCAGCATGGAGTCACACCAAGGAATTTCACCCTAGTTGTGTAAGTGTACTAAAATAATCTATCAAATGTCACAAGTGACATTGAAATCTTGGAAAACTTTGTAAATCAGACCTTCCTTTACTTGAATCTATCAATCACAATGCAACCAAAGTGCAACAACTACTGGAAACTAGGAAAAAAGAAGACAGAGCTTGAAACCTTTGCTTAAATCTTGCAAATCTGAATATAGAATGATATTTCAACAATGTTCTCCTCGGAAATGGCACCAGAAGAGGTGTTGGTACCCAAAGTCAACCTTTCTCAAAGCTTAAGCAGCATCATGGGTTTAACAAGATACTGGAGGCGAGATAAATGATGTTGTGTGTCATTTTGCAGCCGGGGAAAGAAATCTATCTAAATTTTTAGCACTTAAATTTTGGGGGAGTGGGTAGCACCCTTGAAAGGATGTGATCTTATCCTAACTATTTTAGGTTGTGCCTTTCAACCAAGGTAAGAGAACCTATAATGTAACCTATGTTTGATGAAGGAGATGGAGATATCCCTCAATTTGTGCAAATAGTATGAAAAGGCCTTGGGAAAATATGATCAACACTCCAAATCTGACTTTCACAAATTTTCACTTCTGGATTATGGAGATATTTTCAGTGCAAGGTAAGGTTACTAAAGACATTCAAAATCCTGATTTGCTTCTACATATTTTTGATAGTGGGGTTTGCATTTGTTGATACACATGACAAAACAGGGGTAGTATGGGTAGGATTAGTTGTTTTGAATGATTTTTTCTCTTTTGGGTGGGAGATTAGACAAGAAAAACCAAGGTATGCCAGACTCTTTGAGGACTTCAAAAAAAATTGAAGAAACTTAACGGTGAAAAAGCATCAAAATGGTTAATCACTCCTTCAACCAGGATATGTGCATCAAATGGAAGCCTAGATCTACACTTTTCCATGATTATATATTACAAAATATTGAGTTAGAAAGAACCAATGAAGCATTTAGTAATCACTACTTAATCATGCCTAAGGTGCACCCAAGGCTTACAAACAATCTCTAAAATCAAAGGAAGGTGAAGTGGTTTTAAATTTTTTTCTCTTTATTAGATGAAAGATCTTTTGAATGTGAGATTGCAAATGCCACTAAACTATCACAAGAATGACATCATGTATGATCAAGAGATATTTTTAAACACAAGACTGCAATAGGAAACAAGAAACACAAATTTAAAAGCATTCTGAAATGTAAGCATTCACAAATTTTTCCCAAAGACAACACAAAATAACTCAAAATTGATCAGATTTATCAAAGCAAGGAATGTTTTGAAAACAATCTCAGAGCTTGTTAATGGTTATACATGTGCAACCAACTTAACATGATTTGAAATCTGATACATAAGGAATTATATGAGCTTCTCAGGTGGTCACTCAAAGTATGGGATTCTTCCCATATTTTCCCGTGAAATTTCTAAGTTTTTCAGGCTTTTCCAAACTCGTCCAACCATTTGCATGAAAAATTCATGCAATATATAGCATTCAATCACCTACAAGCCTTCTTTCCCAAGAAAATAATATTTCAAGCATCAAGTTTGTTACAAAATTCCATCACGATTCACTAGAAAGGGACGTTTAACAAATTTGCAACCAAAATTGCCAGTGTTTCAAAAAGCCAAATCATTGCAAATATTTGGATCATTATTCTATGTGGAGGCACATTTTTCATCCTCAAGGCATACAAACCCCCTTCCCTTCATCATTTCACCTTTTCCCTTTCCAAATTCACCTCTGCAACTTCTGGATCTGTTATTTCACGTTTTATGCGGGTTAGGGAAAAAACAATTTCAAATACACCTCTGATCCACGAATCGAGCCTCAAAAATGATCAAATTGAACCCTACAGGCCAAAACGATGCAAATCCATCAAAAATCTGATGAAGAATGAGGCAGAAAATGCACCTCCAAACTTCCTGGAGCTCCCTAGGGCAAAAATGGCAGAAGAAAAAAATCAATGCAATGCTACCGTCGATTTCCCCTTTCCAACTTTAAATTTGGACTGTCCATGTGGAAGGTCCATGTTAAAATGAGCGTCGGGGCCTCTTTTTTCCTTTTACAACCTTTTGGAATTTTTTTGCAAAATTCACATTTTCCTCCACCCCTCCGCCTTTGAGAAACAAGCCTGACACACATCCCAAGGTGGGTCCCAGTGGAATCACGGTTTGATTCTACACATTTTCACCTTTTTGAAAAAGGAAATTTTTCCAAATTATCCCGCGGGCCCACACCTCGATTCTTTCCTTGCCATGTGTCGATAGCTGGTTGGCTACGGGTTTGCGTTCCTCATTTTGATTTTATGCTTTTACAGGATAAAAGCCAAATTTCTCAAGTGACCGACGCTCCAAACTTCCTTCATTTAACCTCAGCCATACACGTGGCTCAATCATGACCATTGATGGAGCTGCAGCCTCATTTTGCAATTTTAACCCTTTATGCCAAAATGGGAAAAATATCAATTTTCCTCTCGAGGCCCGAACTCTCGTTCTTTGACTTTTCAAACTATTATACGTGTCACCCTCTTATTGGTCCACTTGTCTACCTCTCGGTTGGGCGAGCTTCACCTCAAAATTTATTCCTTTAGATGAGAGGGGCGGGGGTGATTTTACAACTTTTAACCTTTTCTTGGAAAAAAGCTAAAATTTCTAAAGTCCACCGCCGGTCGAGAGTGCGCATGAATATATGATAAGTCTTATGATGTGTTCAACTTATGTTTTGTGATGGATTAATACAATGGTTTGTAGTAGATGGATATTGGTTTTGATGTCTCTGTGCATGGTACTTATATGGTAAATATGATGTTGATCCTTATCTAATTCATTATGCACTATAATTGTGTTACGACTCTTGTTATGCTTTACCTTTAATCCCTTGATTTGGTTATAGAATATATGAATATGCATGCTACCAGCTTGACAAAGCTCACAAAAAGAGGGACTTGGTACCTTTGCATGCTTCGGTGAGCATCCATATCTATCTAGTTGAAGTATCGGTGCGCTTAGGCTTATGAGTGGGAAAAAAGACTACATTTTGGTTTCGTTGTAGGGACATATTTCCAAGTTTTGTAAATATGTTACATGATGAAGATGTATCGGTTGAATTTGGATAGCATTGAAATTTGGGTTGAAGATGAATAAGACCAGTTTTCTCAAAGATATAGTATTGGACTTGATCTCAATACACATAAGTGGCTAGAAGATAATCATTATCATGAGCTCTATGAGATGTTTTTCTCCTTGTTTTCTATAGAGTTGTACGAGTGGTTATCAAATTATGCATCAAAGAGGAACTGGAGATATAGATCAATGGTTTGGACATAGGAAAATTGCCAAAATTTGTTTGATGTTGATGAATCTTGGACAACATTGTAGATCATTGGTGGGCTAGTCTTGTGCACAATTATACATTAGATTAATTTATTTCTACTTGATCCTATCTAGAGGTTGTTGAGTTTGAGTTCTTGTGTGAACCCAAAGTTTCTTACTTGTGTGTTAATCCTTTACTAATTAATATCTTGTTGATAACCTTGGATTTGGAAGAACTACCTATGGCTAGTTAAAACCCCACTTCGCGCAAAAAGGCGGGAGTAGGTGTGGTGAAATATGACAGACCTCGTGGTAGAAACAAAAAGAGCAGTGTGATGGCTTAAGTATAGTGAAGAAAGAGAGAGGTAATTGGTGAAAAATGTGATATTGAAGAGTCTATGGAGTTGAGGAGGATGATGGATCATGAAGGATTTGAAGCTCTCGTAGATGATGTAGAGCTGGAGCATAAGGAAATCCCAATTTAGGCGAGTGTGGAAGAGAACCCCCTTGACTTCGGATGAGAGCACGTTAGAGGAGAAAATATTGAGGACCGTAGGTGTACATTTAATCCCACCTGGTGACCTTGCCCTTGCACTTGGTCTTCTAGTCCCTAGAATAATTATTGAGAATCGGCTAGTTTTTCCGAGAGAGTAACGATGGGTAGATATCATTTTGCAGTAAATTTAGAATTTCATCAGATGACACATACACCTATGGTAGCGTAGAAGACATCCTTATTTTTGGTGGTCCATTTTGAGGAATATTTTCTAGTGCATCATCAAGATAGAGTGTGGGCACCTAGAACATTGGTAATATTCCTGGAAGTAGCATAACTTCATAAAATGTGAGAATTCAATTTAGTACGACAGTTGAACACAAGGTAGCACATCCACTAGCCCAACACCCGCTACATGAGGTGGATTAGGAGGATCATGAGAATCGGGATCTCATGGATTAGGTGGTTTTGGTGGCAAAGAAAACATTGGTAGGGGTTTTGGTTCTAGATCTAGTGGGCAAGGTCCGCACCCTCATCAACCACAATAGGTTTATTACAAGATGTCACTCCACTTACCAAAGTATAGTGGTGTTGAAGATACTGATGAGAATGTGCATAAATGCGAGTTATTATGGTGTGCGGAATGAATTACAGCTCCAGAGCATAAGGCAGGTCAATTTACTTCTACTTTGCAAGGGCACATGCATAATTGGTATAGGAAGTATGATCTGAATCATACTATTTTAGATTACACTATGCTACGTGATGTCTTCTTGACTGAGTTCCATATACCTGAGTTTTAATATAAGAGCATCAACGTGCTTAAGGAAATTAAGTAGGTAATATCTGAGAGCGTAAGGGATTATGACACATTTTTCAAAACTTTGTTATAAAATGTTTCTTATGATATTCACCCTAGCCAGTATGCATAGTGGTTTTTTGGAGGCCTGATAACACCTTTCAGAAGGGTGCTATCTCATTAGAATTTTATGGATCCACATGAGGCCTTGGAGGTATCTCTGCACGCTGAGGAAGTTGGAAGTGTGGACATCAGATTTCATCTATTTTTTGAGGTGCAGATTGCATATATGGTAAATCAGATGGAGAAACTTTTAGCCTATTACATTCATGAGACGCGTAATAGAATATGGTGTATAGATTGTGAGATTGAAGGACATACAAAGGATATTTGCCCTCATAAATCAGTACACGCCATGTTGTTTGATTGTGAGATCTGTTATTTAGACCATGATTCGGGTAGATGCCCTCTTTTGCAACGCACGATTCGACTAAATGTGTCTTCGTATTGTAATATTTACAAATCCCACACTCATGACATGGTGAGCTGTAGATTGATTGATCGCATCCATGAAGCTATTGAGACTGGTGTGTGTCGGACTAGTGTCACAAGTGGTTCTATGGAGTAGGATATACATCATAATAAAGGTCACTCTAATGGAGATAACAGAGGGAGAGGCTACTATGGAGGGTATAGGGGTCAAGGTTATGGTAGTGGAAGAGTAGATTTCTCAGAACATGTTATACATGTGGATCTCCATATCACTATAGGCACAAGTGCCCTCGAATGTAATGTGATCATGGGTTGGAAAGTAGCATAAATTTGAATAATGCCCTGATCTGTATGAACACATGAGTAAGAATTATAAGAATAATGATAAGGGCACAAGAATGATTAAGGTACAATACGTTATTGAAGATCGGTGGATGCGAAGTTAGCATCTAATCTTAAGTCTACAACCTGTTTTGGTGATTACACATGTTGAGGCTCGCGCACTCATGAGACTCCAAAACATAATCCTATTATTACAAAGGAATAAGTGATACATGAAAAGTATCCAGATCCTTCCCATTAGAAGGACATTTATCAAGAAACTATGGATGTTATTAGGGATCTGCAGGGTGAAATTCAGTTCCTAAAGGAGCAAGCGTGCATGATGGAATGAGAAAAGAAGTTTGAACTTCCATAGAAGGATCTAGATGACTTGAAGGAGGTATGTACGATGTTGTGCCAAGATTATATCACTCCATTGTTAGGAAAATGGTTGAGAGAAAAGGTACCATGTGCTGGATCTGAGTGTGAGAGGTAGATACTTCATGTGAATCTACCTCCTCATAGTCATAAATATGATAAAGAGATCACACTAAATGCAATTGTTAATGGGTGGCTTTTGAGAAATATTCTAATTGACACAGGCATGGAAGTTAATGTAATCACTTTGGATGCATGGAATTATATGGGAAGACCACCATTGCAGACTTCCATGAATGTGTTGTATATGGCGAACAAAACTAGGGCCATGCCTATTGGAGTACTGAAGGATGAAACTATTACTATATAGGGAGCCAACTTTACTAAGGATTTTGAGGTGTTAGAGCTTGTAGAAGTGTATAATTTCCCAGCAATACTTGGTCACCCATGGTGTTATGCTAATAATGTTGATCTATGCTTTAACAAGGGTTACATTAGGTTTGAGAACAAAGAGGAGCACATTATTATCCTTTTAACAAATGTAAAGGTTGCATCATATGTAGAGCCCTTGAGTGAAGAGGATCTGAATATGATATATGTACAAACAGTTAGAGACCCTGAAGTGTTTGAGCCATCTAAAGAAGTTGTGATTCAATGGGATGGTTCTTAGTATATTATTGATACAACCAACATTTCCTATGACAACTGGGTATATGGAATGTATAAAATTGTCAGGCGAAAGATGAAAAATATAGTTACTCGTATAATCAAGCCATGAATGGTTAGGATTTTAGGAAGTAACCAAGTACCAAGGTACACTCACGAATGGAATCCTGATGTATTCTTACTCGCTATGGAGGCCCAATGGGCTAATGAAGGGGATAGAAGAAATATGTTTGTATATACCTTGTGTGGGACAACAATGTGCTAGTGGAATACACACAAAGATAATATTATAGAGTGGTGAGAAGTGAGAATCACCTTCTCTACTAGGTTTTTAAGAAGTAATGCACCTACTAAAATATGTGAATTTCATGGGAATTCCCCTACCTCACATCACGTCCAAGATTGTGAGAGACTCTGGATAGAGGGACGAGAGGCCTTACCACCTTCACTATGGGTTCATAAGTTCTACTCCACATTATGTGGTTGCGCGCGTGCATTGTATGTCTATGCGGAATTGAATAGAGAAACAGGGAATTGGTAAGAGATGACCATAGGTATGATTCAGACCTTTGATTATTTTTCTATTAAACCTCCATTTAATGAAGCATTATAGATTATTAAGTGCTTTACTATGGGAGATAGTGTGAAGTCTGAAGAGATCATTCTAGACCTGCTAGGAGATCCAGACTTAGAGGCATACTTTGATGATGAAGAAAAGACAGATGAGGAATGGCTTGGGTGCACCTGGATAGAAAAAGAGAAGGTTAAATTGGTTTATATGATTGATGATGATGAAGTTGAGAATCTAGATGTCCACCACATCAGAAGGTATGCACAAGGTATTGGATTGTGCCGATGAGAAGGCACGCGTGTATTATGAGCCTATTGGTGTCCATTTTGATCTTACAATGCTTTTGCCCTAATTTTCTTTTCACTCTGCATTTCGTAAACATTTTTACGATTTGAATGGATGGGAAGAAATTTTTCTTCTCGTTTCCATGCCTTAGTCCATTTGAAAATCATTTTCAATGCCTCATTTGTGAGTAAACACCCAAGTTTTCCATATTTTGTGCCCTAATTTTTCCAAATCTGCGGGCTCTGTCATTTTTCCCTTTTGCTCAATCATGAAAAATCAAAATTGATCGATTCATACTTGTATGTATTCAAAAATCCAATCCCAAGGTTGAGAAATGCTTGAAATCATGTTTTATCTGGTTCCAATTCGAAAAAATTTCCATCCTTGGCGAAAAAATCAAATTCTAGGGCATCCCTGGCATTTTCTATATTTTGTGATCAGTCCAGATGGGCATCATTTTCCCGTCAAATTCTTCCTCAGCATGCATTGGCAACGTGGCGGGTTCTAATTGGCGAAGGTTGGTGGAAAATTGTTCTAACTTTTTATTTTTTGCTTTTTGGAAAAATGGCAAAATTGGTTCCATGGCTCCACCTTTTCCAAAATTGCCTACGTGGCATGTTTTGATTGGCCAAGGAGAAGTGGGGAGTTGGATTTCCTTGGAGATTTTTGACTTTATTTTGCAAAATTTTTAAAAAGTCAAAAATGGCCTCGAAACCCCACAGCCAATCGGGAGTGGACACGTGTCCTAAAAATAAAAAAGGGAGGAGTGGGCCGATGGAGGACTTAGAGTTTTTTAGCTTTTTTTTCAAAAGTTACAAAATCATTTTCAGCCCTGCTCCAATCAGAGGAGGAGGAACTTAATGAAATTTTGTGTTTTTGGGTCAAAAAGATAAGGTGAAATTTTGGATGCTTGATCCGTGGCAATCACAGGTGGACATGTGTCCATGAAAAGTCGAATGGGGGGTAGATTTCTTGGTGACTTTGAAGTTTTAACTTCAAATGGATCAAAGTCAAAAAAATTGGGCAAGTTCCACAACCAATCGGGGAGGAGACACGTGTCCACAAGGGTAAAAACGGAGGAGTGGGTCGATGGGGAACTTAGTGAAATTTTGCTTTTTTGGGCGAAAAGAAGCAAAAGTTGTGAAAAGGCCTCGCACTGCCACAAAGGGAGAAATTTGTATGCTAAGGGGATAAATGGAGTTTCAGGGGTCTTTTAAGTTTTTGTCTTTTTGGCAAAATGGTTTAAAATTAAAATTATGAGCGCATCCCCACAGGTGAAAATTTGAAGGCTTGTGTGGGAGCGCGGGCTACTGGAGGAAAAGGGGAAATTTTGCCTTTTGGAAAAATGAGTTAAAATTGTAAAAGGAAGCATGCCCCACTGAGCCAATCCAGGTGAGACACGTGGCCAATTTTGAAAGTCAAAGGGGAGTGCAGCCATAGGTGAGTTTTGAAATTTTCAATTTTTGCAAAGGAGGTATGATGGAAAAAAGAGAGACATGGCCCCACAGCAAATCAATGAGTGCCACGTGGTAGGGATGAATTGAAGGTGTGGGCCCGCGGAGGTTTTGGGGAAAAATTTTCCTTTTCCAAAAGGAGGTAAAATGTGTAGAATTGTCCCGTCTTCATTGGGACCCACATTTTGGACACGTGGCAGTCCCAGGAAGTAGGCGGGGAAAAGTGGAGAAATGTTCCAATTTTCAAAGGGTCATAAAGTGAATATTTTAACCTTGGGCCTGATCCAATCATATTGTGCCACGTGTCTGGCTTTATCAAAAATTAAAAAAGTGACCCAAGCTTATATTTGATCCACATTTTCCACGTGGAGGGCTAGGATTAAAAGATGAGGGTAGATCAACGGTTCTGTTACGTCGCACCATTTTGGCCGCCATGGGAGCTCCAGGAAGCTTGGAGATGCAAATTTTGCATCAAATTTCATCAATTTTTCAGCGATTCCATGTCGTTTTGGCCTTCCAGGATCATTGGGATCACTTTCATGGCTTAATTTGTAGATCTGAGATGTTTTTGAAAGGAATTTTTCCCTAATCCATCCAAACACGTGAAATGTCAAAATTGAAAGTTGCAGAGGTAGTTTTAAAAGGTGAAATGATGAGTGGAAAGGCATCTGCATGCCTTGATGATGAAAAATGTGCCTCCAGGAAGGATAATGATCCGAATATTTGTAATGATTCAACCTTTTTAAACACCTGGCTTTTTTGTCTGAATCTGTTAAATGTCATTTTCTGCGAATCATGAGGATTGTTTTGTAACAAACTTGATCCCTTGGCATATTATTTGCTTGGGAAAGAAGGCTCCAATGTGGAAAGAGATATATAATGCATTTTTGAGAAAATGCAGAGAGGGAAAAAGTTGAAAATCATGAGTAAATTCCGAGAGAAAGCTCATTTTTCTTAGAAACCCACCAAAGAACTAGGTGAATGTCTCTTGTGTTGTATCTTCATGTATGTGAGTTAGTTACAAGTGTATAACCATGACACAACTCGAGATTGTTCATGAAACTCTCCCTCGCCGATGAATCTCACAAGCTTTTGAGTTAATCTATATTTTTCGGGCAATATGATGTTTGTTATCATTTTTGAAATACCTACAAATAGTTTTCATTGTTCTTGTTGCAATCTTGCATTGAAAGTCTTTAAAAAATCACATAGATCTCATCCTTCTTGATAGTTTAGTGGCACTTGTAGTTTTGTTTGTCAAGAGCTTTCATCCGGCATTGAAAATAAGCGATTCAAAATCACTCCACCTTCATTTGTTAATTGGGATTTCTTGTAAGCCTTTGGGGGTACCTTAAGGCGTGGTTTGATCAAGGACTTTTGTGTTTAATTGAGTTCTTTACTCCAAGATTTTGTGGTGAGGTCTCAAAGATTGTGTGAAAAGTGCACAACCTGGGCTTCCATTTGTGCATCTTCTCGGTTGAAAGAACATCCTAATTATTTGAAACATTTTATCTGATAGTTTTTCAAGTATTGTAGAAGTTGTCAAAGATCTGATATATCCAAGTTTGTCTTGTCAATACCCCACCAAAAAATCATCTAAACAACAAATCCTACCCTTTACTACCTCTGATTTGCATTGTATACCCACAAAAGATCAAAATCCATTTACAAAAGTATGCATAACAGATCAGGAATTCAATGTCTCTAGTAACCTTTGTCTTGTGTTGAAAACATACCCATGTTCTGGAAGTGACAACTCGTGAGAGTCAGGTCTGGGGTGTTGATCATGTTTTCATCAAGGTCTTCCTCATAGAACTCAAGCAAGAGAAGGATATCTTCATCTCCTTCACCATTAGAAGGTTACAAAACAGGTTCTCTTACCTTGGTTGCAAGGCACAACCTAAAATAGTTAGGACAAGATCAATTCCTATTAGAGTGCTATCCATCTCTCCACAAACCTGAGTGTCAGTTAGATCATATCCCCGGCTACAAACGACATACAACATGATCTATATGTCTTCAAGCTTCATGTCATATCTTTGATGTTGCTCAGCTTGAAAGGGAGAACAAATTTAGGTACCAATAGAGCTCATAAAAACAAATAACGTTAACATTGGAATAGATGAAGAGCCTAAGGAGGCCATTATTGGTGATTATTGGTCTGAACAAGAGGTGGCAATAATTATTGAGATGTTACGCAACTTCCAAGAATTATTTCCATGGGGCTATCATGAGTTAAAGGGAGTACATCACTCTTTGGGAAAGATGAGGATAAAATTGAAGGAAGGTGTGTTCCAGGTTACAGAAGAGGCCTTACAAGATGAATCTTAATCTCGCACATCAAAGTAAGGGAAGAATTTGAAAAATGTGTAAATTTGGAATCATTGAGCCCATTGAGGAGTCAGACTGGGTTAATCCTATGGTGATAAGCATAAAGAAGGATGGGACAATAAGGATCTGTGAGGATTACAGAGAGTTGAATTTTGCTTGTGTGATTGATCCTTTTCCCACCCCATTCATAGATGATATTTTGGAAGGTGTCATAGGTGCAACATATACTCTTTCACTGATGTATTTTCTAGATATCATCAAGTGTGCATTGCTAAGGAAGATCAAGAAAAGAAAACTTTAACCACTGAATGGGGAATTTTTACATATATATTTATGCCCTTCGAATTGAAGAATGTGCATGTAGTATTTTCGCGCATTATTCTTCAAGCATTTCAATACTTTATTCACAAGTTATTACAGGTATACCTAGATGATTGGATTGTATATAGGTTGGTAAAATATCATTGTGACAACTTGAGACTCATGTTTGAGAGGTTCTAGCAGTTGAACATCTCTCATAACATCAAGAAGTGCATCTTCACTACACCCTTTGAAACTCTATTAGGACATATCATATGTAAGGAAGGATTATTGGTAGATCCAGATAGGTTGCAGTCATTTTGGCCTTAGAGGAACCTACTAATCAAAGTGAGGTCCGCGGGTTCTTGGGACATACAGGTTATTACAGGAATTTCATTAAGGGATATGCTAAGATTTCTGCTCCCTTGGAATAATTTTGGAGGAGTAAGGAAAAGTTCCATTAGGATGAGGCGCAACAACAATCGTTTGAGACATTGAAGGAAAAAATTACTATTCCCCCAATTTTGTGCTTTCCTTCATAGAACAAGCCATTTCATGTACATTTTGATGCCTTTGGCACAACAATTGACGCAATGCTAGCACATCCCGGAGAAGGTATTATAGATCATCCACTTTTTTTGTAAGAAGGAAATTGACCCTACGTGAGAATAATTATACAACTATTGAGCACGAAGCTTTGTCTATGATTTATGTGTTGCCGAAGTTTTGACAATACTTGCTAGAAACTTCATTTATATTCTATACATATCACATGACACTTAAGTATTTGGTCAATAAGTCTATCTTCCAAGGGCACATATGTATATGGGTACTCGTGTTTCAAAAATTGACTTTACAAAGGTAGTAAATCCGGGAAAAAGAAACTCGGGGTGTAGACACAAATATTACACATTAGATAATATTAATCCGGTCTTATACCACTATTTAGAAGGTTCTAAAGTGTACAAAGTACTAATTAATCCCACCTTTTGGACACCTTTTTTATCATCTATTATTTCATATTTTCTACATATTTCTCAATACATAGCATCCCATTTCATGACCTTTCTGACATTCTAGCCTAAACTCAGGGTGCCCCATCCTATACTGGGGCACCCTGAATCACCCTAGTCCCATTTTGGGCACCCCGGTCTATGTACAACAAATTTCTCTTATGTTTGGGTCACTTCTAGTTGTTTCTCAATCGGCCTTATTGGGCTTAGTTATGAAATAAAGCTTTAGAGCCTTATAAATATAAAGGAGCGTCCATATAGTACCATGCATTCAAGCTAGAGATCTATATCACATACACTTTATAGGGTGAGGGATTCTCTCTCTCTCTCTCGCCGTCCAACTTTCATTTCCTCTCCTCCACTCTCTCACTCGCCTCCCTCCCTATAGACACCTAAAATTGGTTACCCAATTTAGTGTCCCCTGGGTTCGTTTATCCTCTCGGGTAACCTGGGGCACCTTTATATCACCACTTCTCCCTTAGGGTATTACTTAAATATTTGATTTAAACATCTATCCTAAGTTTATTATACCCCATTGTGTTTTACCCATGGATAATTAAATATTAACTATTTAATTATACTTTTTACATGTATCTTAACCACTTATCTACCCCATATCAATTCCTAACCTCCCATATCAATTCTATCCATCTATCCCCCCTATTTCTCCTCCCCCAAACCGTGCAGTGGGATATTTCCCGTATTTGAGTCAGAAGGATACACTTTCATCTCTCCAAATCATCCTTTTTGGCCATTTCGGGACTCTGTTCCCCGATCGGTGCCGACTGATACGCTGTCAACACCGATTTTTGAACAACACCAATTATAAATACAGGGCCAGAATTTAGTTCTGGTTAGACAAAAAGAGAGACAGAGAGCTTAAGCCTTGAGCCTTTGAATCGTCAATCGAAAGAAGAGAGAATTTTGTCCAGATCAATCCCTGAGAGGAGTACCGTTACTCTGCTCCCACAACATCGACATCGTGAGGCTTCATCGATCTCTTGGTGACTCTATTCCTACCTCTAGCTAAGGTGGAGCTTTGTCAGTATCCCTACAGCTCCTGCAGCTCCAATAGACATTGACGATCCAACCTTCATTGTCCATTCCTCAAGCTTCCTACAATTTTCCCCCAGTTAACGCCGACCAAGCCCAGTCGACGCTGATTGATCCTAATCGACGCCGATTCACCCAATCGACGCCGATCATCCTATAGATAGGTAAAAGAACTCAGGTAACACAAATCCAACATTGTTTTCACAGTTTCCTATTTTGTTACTTTTTGTCTGTTGTTTACATTTTGTCTGTCATTTTTAATCAGAAAATCTAGACTTTTACTTACATCTTTTATCATGTATGCTTTTTTCTTTAATTGAAAACATGGATCGACATCTGCCGAGGAGCTTATCAATTCTTGGACCCACCTTTTGGGCAGTCCACCCAAATATCTTTTAACGTTGTCTTTTTCTGTCAAGTATCTATGTCTCGCAGGTTTCTCGGATCTAGTTTGCAGGATTTCTCATGTGCACCCATCTTTTCCACATCATCTTTCTTTTCCATCTACATCTTTGGATCTTGTCTTATCTATCGTGTATTGATTTCATTTGATATTTTTAGGGTTCTTGTGTTTAGTCTCGGTACATTAACTTGGACAAGTAACAAGCGGAAATTCTTGTTCTACATTCTAGCACGCCCGGTGGGATCCGACCAAAGTCCCCTATTGTAAGTTCATCTCTCTTCCATTTTTGAACTGTTCTCATTCTTTTCTTCACCGATCTTCACGCTTTTCCTTAAAACATTTCCTTTCTTCATTTTGGTCTTGCTTCTTTCGCTTATAATTTGCAAAATCAAAATTATTTCTTTCTTGCATATGTAGATGCCCATTTCGCTTCTAAAATTAGTAAATCTTTCATTTGATTTAAAAACTGTACATTTTTGATTTATCTCTTGGTGTAGAATTGTCATTTCTTTGAAATTTTCTAGTTTCTTAAATAGAAATCTTTTTTCTACTATTATCGGACATATTTTTATGGATCTGCTTTGCGTGTTTTCTTAATATTTTCTTGTGGAGCACTTTGCTTGTTCTCGAGATTTTTCAAGGGAAGAGCTCAACAACGCTCTTTTGAAGTCCACACATCTTAGAGAGCTAAATCTACAGGTATTTCTCTTTTACGGTGTTTTCTCCTTTTTAAGAACTTAAAAAGAACTTGTTTGTTTGTTTTCTATCACATTCAAACATTTCGATTTTGGTGCTTAAAAAGAATTTAATCGCATTTGGGAAAGAACTTGTTTGACTTGTCTTCATCGAAATCCAACACTTCATTTTTAGTGCTTAAAAAGAACTTCTTCTTTGTCATTTCTGTTGTATGTTCTTCATCTAGTTTTCTAAATAGGTTGGAAAATTGATCAAAATCGGTAGTGACACTATTTGATTTTTATTTTTCACCCTTGCACACAAAGCCAAAATCACTAGGTATCAAGCATTTAAACAAAAATTCCTTCCATGCCCTCACCTACTTGGAAGTGACATCCATGAGGAAGAGCCACGTGGTACTCGGGCCGCACTATCAATTCATGAAAGTTTTGGTATATATTGGAAAAGCACCGACTCCCTTATCGCAGCAAAGGTGTGAAGTGCGGGGTAGGCCCTTGTATTAAGCCACATACGGTCTTTATTGAAGTGCCTTGGGACTCCTCACCAAAACATTCCCAAACCATCCTTAGTTTGGCTATCGAGTAGTTCTGTTCTAAAATCCTTCCTAATATTTTCTTTCTTAAAAGCATGAAAACTTAAAAGAGATAATCACCCACGTTGCTTGAATTATATGTGCATTAGTTAGGTCAATCTTCTTTTCTATATTTATGCTTGTTTATGATGGTCATCACCCGGTCACAATCTAGAAAAATGGCTCAACTCGCCCCTTCTTCATCTCGAGATCACCACTAATGTGGATGTTTGATTACCCTCAGTCTTCCTCGGGACCACTTTGTTAATTGGTTCCCCATCTTGGTCGTATAATCCTTTCTATCATCCTAAAGCGATCCCATCACGTCCCGTATTCCCCTAGTACTTTGAGGTATCATCTACTTCTGATATAGAGTATGTTCCTCGTGGAGATCCTGAATTTCAGGCGCTCCTTGATCACAATCCGGTAGCCCTTATGGACTATCTAGTGCATAAGTTTGTTCGAATATCTGATCAGGGACCACCAATCCAGCAAGTTTATGATTATTCTCATGAACCATCCCAGGATTTTATAGAACAGTTAGCATACTTTTTTCTCACCTCGAACCATGAAAGAGGGTGGCACATCTATGCCTCCTTTTTCTCTTCCACCGACCATGTCGACTGGTTCTCAAATGATCTTGCCTATCCCTAGTGCCGCATGCTACCTCAGCTACTCCACAACCTACTTTTGAGAGGCCCTCTTCTTTAGCTATGATGGGTGCATCCACGCTCTCACAGATTGCTGTTAATTCTTCTATGTCATCTATTGCGTCTCAGGGTCAGTACCTCTCTATGAATCAACCCCCTTCTACGAGTCAGTCGGTTCCTTCTTCTCATCCTCCAACTGGTCTTTCTTCCAATGCTCCAACGACAGTGACCTTTACCCATCCTCTGGTGTCGGTACCCTTAATAACCAATCCGGTAGTCAAAAGCCTCATTCAGACTTTGTTCCCCACCATGTCCAATCAAATCAACACCCATGTTCCTCAATCCATTCTGATTCAGTCGACAAGTGTAGGAGCCCACCAATCATAGGCTTTGTCTTTCATTCAACCACCTTTCTCTCAACCACTTGTCATCTCACAGCCTATTTATACGCAGGCTCCTTCACAATAAATACCTCACCAGGCGTCACCCAGAATGCCTGGTTATTCCTCTTATCATCCTATTAATTAGTAGATGAATCCCCGTTAACACCTCAACAAAACCTACCATTTTCTTCTTATGCAAGACATACCAACATGCCCCCTCCTCAATCTGATGTTGTCCAAATTCTTTTCAAGAAAATTGCAGACCTAGAAGCCTCCACCAAAGGGGCTCACCCTTCATACTCTTTTGAAGAAGTGTGTAATGAACCGATTCATCCATCAGTGGCTTTTAAGCCTTATCCTCCCCAATGGGAAATTCCTAAGTTCTCAAAATTTCGTAGTCCTGGAGGATCCTCAATAGCACCTGTGAGCATTCAAACACGCTTGTTACCTTATAGTCCAGGATCAGGAGCTTATGCTCCGTACTTTCCCTATGTCTCTAGCAGGGCCTGCTTTAGACTGGTACAATAACATTCCTCAACATTCCCTGTTTTCTTTCTCTCAATTAGCTCAGATGTTTGTTGAAAACTTCTCAATAAACATTGCACATAAAATCTCGATTACAGATCTTTATAACATTCGTCAATTCGATGACGAGTCTATTGCAGACTTTGTCACTCATTGGAGAGGGATAATAAATCAATTGTCTTTCTCCCTCCCTCAATCTCAACAGATCGATTTGTTTACTCGGTCTTGTGCTAATCATATTTCTTCCACTTTAAGGATTCAAACCTTTCATACATTTGAAGAAGCCTTTACGATGGCACGCAAACTTGAGTCCCATGTCATGAACAAGGGAAGTTAAAACTTCACTCTAAATCTAAACCAGATTTTTCTCAGTTTATAAAATCAAACCCTTCCACTTCTAACAAAGACAAGAATCAGGGGTCCACCAATGCTATCATATTAAAAACATCACGAGCCGATAACACTTCTAATCAAACACCATAGAGACTCTTCATCTTCTCAAAAAGGACCCTCATCATCTTGATCTTTTACTTTGTTGGGGGAATCATATGCTTCTATCTTAGAAAAAATGTTGGAAGTTCACATGATCGAACTTCCCCCTATTAGAAATTTTGATGAAAGCCAAGAACGACCATTCTGGTATAGGGAAAATGACTTTTTCATTATCATAGAAGTAAAGGCCATGACATTGAACGATGTCAGACCTTCAAAAATATTGTCCAAAAATTCATTGATAAAGGTGAGCTCATTCTGGATAACCCAAATGCTCCCCCAAATCAGGCACTTGATGTCTTTAAACAACCTTTTCCCAATCATTCCCCAAACAATGACACTTTAGGGTCTCAAAAACCAAACACTCATACTATCAACTTCATCTCTACTGAAGAATCTTCTTCTAAACCTAAGCCATCTACGAACACATCAACCGAATTGGAACTTCCTCCCACTCCGTTAATCTCTGAGATTCCACCATCTTCAGACAATTTGTCTTTGAATATTCCTCCATTGTTAGAGATGGATTCATCTCTCTCTACCTCTTTATCTGATCTTCCATCCATGCCAGAGACAAGTGTCATCCTCATCTGTCTCGTCATCAGACATTCTTTCGATGCTTGAGACATTTACATCTCTTCAAGTTTCCACAACGAATACATCTACTTCTATTTCTCCTATTTTCGCCGCGACTATGCCATTGGTGAACATACCTATAGTCGTATTTAACTTCTCTACCAACTAAGCGTCTTCAATTTTGAATCTTCCTGTTTCCTTTCCTATAGTAGTTGTACCCACAATTATTGTGAAGTATCTTCCTCACAGGGAACCACTTCTTCGTCATCCACTTCTTCCATCACCGATGTTGCCTTGCCTATTAAGGAAAAATCTAAAGAAATAGCACCGGCACCTACACTTTCGGTTCCTGAACTTAAACCGAGACAACTAAAGTCTAACGTTGCATCATCAGTACCTCACCATCTGCTTCCCCGAAAAGGTTACAATCACCTTATGCGGTCAAAGTTGTCACTATCCCTGAAAAAGGAAAACCAATATTTTGGACTATCAAGACTCTTGGTGCTTTCCCTCAAAAATCCCTCTCTGCGCCTCATAAAAGATTGGATTTATCTGCTGAGAAGGCATCTTCTTCTACAACACCATCTTCACCGGTGCCTCGTAAAGTAGATTTACCCTCTAGAAAGGTGTCGCCTCTTTTATCAGAACCATCATCTTCGTCACCAAAAGACAAGGCACCCTTTGTCCCTCCTATCAGACCTATTTTGGGAACTCCTCCCCCATCTAAATCAGTCGTATCTAAATCGTCATCTGTTTTGGCCAAGCAGCCTTCTTCAACTCCAAAGACCAAAACACTTGTCACATCTTCGTCATCTTTAAAATCTATCTTAGGAGCTCCTCCTCCACCAAAATCAATCTGCCTCACTCGCTTCCATCTCAAGCGTCTAGGACTAATTTTCCCAATAAATGAGAAAAGTAAAACAATCCCTAAAAAGACTCCAAACCAAATATGAAAATTCTTTTACCTTGAAGTCTGTTAAGGCAAAAAGAGGTGCCTCCATCATCCTTGTCCTTATCTTTGTCTCTTTGGATTCTATACTTTGAAATTCTTCACCAACTTATCCAATATTCATCTATATCTCTTCCTCCAATCAAACCCTATAATCCTAAAGGATTAAAACCTTCCCTGGTTCAACTTTTATTTGATTTGTGCTTACCACTCGCACTCTAGGTCATGACACCGAGGGATGCAAAGCCCTTCAATCTGTCACAATGACCTCTTGGAAGAAAGTGATCTTCTGCTGAAAGAGGAGGAACAAAAAGTGTCTCCTGTCATCTCAACTACATCTGAGCCTGAACGGTCTACCCAGACCTCTAATTCTATTAATTCCACTCTGGATGATCTTCCACCTTCTCAAATCGACACAATTCATATCGCCACTAGAGCACAACGGTATGATAATCGATCATCACCTACACATCTCGACCACGGGTTGTCATCTTTGCAGCCCTGAAGGAGTTCCTCCTTCCTCATCGCCCCGAGACCTCGGTCTCTATTCATGCTTCACCTCGAGCTTAGATTCCCATGTCAGTTGAGGAGAGTGTTATGAAACAACTCACCCATGCTCCGGTCAAAATGTCTCTTTTTGACCTCATTCAATCATCTCCACAACATCGCTAGGCTCTGATTAATAATCTCACGTCGTATCGCATTGAATTAAAATGAGCTGACATTTTGAGATGGTTTTGGATTGAATAGACCGTCAAACACCATTTCCTTTGAGGATTCTAAAATCCCTCCCCTTTCTTCCAAGGATTTAGAGGCTCCCCTCTTTATCACAGTTCAAATCAACAACACTACATTAAAACACACTATGATCGATAGTGGTGCTGCACTCAACGTCATTTCCTCCCACACATTCGAGCAACTTAAGTTACCAAATAACATAGTGTCACCACCACCTTTCGCCCTTCGATCATTTAACGATCAGTTGGCGAGTTACTTTAGGAACTGTGGTCCTACCCATTCGGGTAGGTAAGAAACTACTTCATGAGCTTTTTTACATTGTTGAAGGGAAATTCCACTACAATATGATCCTTGGATGCTCCTGGATTCATACAATGCATTACGTCCCATCAACCCTCCATCGATGCTTAAAATATCAGTATGAGGGAAAAATCTATACTCATCCAGGAGATCCTTTTCCTTCGCACAATGCGACATGACCACAGGGTCTACCCCTCCAAAGGATAATGCTTGTTCTCCTGACGAGGATTCATCCTCTTCCATACCTATAACAAAACTACCAGATTTACAAAATCTGGAAGAGACGTTGCAGCATTTTTCGCTAGGAGAGCTTCCTCTTCTCTCTTTTGACGCCCATCTCAAACCTAATGAGTATGGTAGACCAGACAAACAACCTAAATATCAGCCAGGTCTTGGTCGCATCGTCACCATTGGTCTACCCAATCAACAAACTAACTTCATCTACGGTGGTCTTGATACACCTCACTATCGCCTGGATTCTCCCCCTAGGGCCAAACCCTATTCAGTAGGGTTTGATTGTTTACAAAATCCCACGTTCGCAAAAACTTATTTATATCGATGCACGTGGAAGGGATTTGGCTTTGAGAAAGTATGAACAAGGTGGGCATGACCTCACACCCATTACAACTCTTAAACCCCATCAAAAATTTGGTTTAGGGTTTAAACCTCTCTCAAAAGCCACCGTCACCATTCTCGATGAGCCTCTTTTCATTAAGGAACCATCTTCTCCTGCTAAGTCGGAAGCATCACTTGATGTGGATGACACCATTTCCATCCCGCATAACTTTTTTTTAATCAATACCATTTCTATAGGTCCATTGACCTATAAAACTAATGGAAAATCCACTTCCCTACCATTAGTCTTCCCTGAAATAGTTGGAAATGACTCTCCCACTATTAACACTATCCACTATGTGGATGATGATTCTATCCTCACCTATCTGGGGGCAGAGGATTCCTATCTTCCTAAAACCATTCCTTCGATACGTCTACACTTCTCCACGAAGCCAATTTCGACCTTAATATAGGGACCTCTAAAGACCCTTGCATCATTAAGTTCGGCCAATCTCTTAATCCGGGGAGTTAGGAGACTTCACCAAGATATGCCAAGCCTCGATCCTAATATCGTGGTTCACAATATCGTTACTCTTTCGGACATCAAACCAGTTAAACAAAAGCTGCTTAAGATGCATCCTCATATAACCCTTCTTGTTAAAGAAGAGTTGCAGTGCTTGCTTTCTGTTAACTTCATCCAACCCATTGACTATCCACAATGGGTTTCAAATGTAGTACCTGATAACCAAATCTACTGGGAAAATTTGAATTTGCGCTAACTTCCGGGATCTTAATCTCGCTTGTCCGAAAGATGATTTTCCTCTACCTAATATTGACCAACTCGTGGATTTAACTACAGGTCACGAGATGCTTTCTCTTATGGATGGTTTCTCTAGATATAATCAAATTCTCATCGCACTAGAGGACCAGCATAAGACTTCTTTCATAACTCCTTGGGGGACTTTTTGTTATCGTGTCATGCCCTTCGGTCTTAAGAACGCAGGAGCAACTTATCAACGTGCAATGACCTACATCTTCCATGATCTCTTACACAAAAATGTGGAAGATTACGTCGATGACCTCCTCGGTAAGTCCAAACACTGTTAGGATCACCTTTTCATTCTTGCACCTCTCTTTGAGAGGCTCATTCATTTTTGTCTTCGCCTAAATCCATCTAAATGCGTGTTTGGCGTTCTCACTGCAAACTCTTAGGCTTTATCATTTCTATTAGGGGCATTGAAGTTGATCCGCATAAAAATAAAGGCTATCCTCAAGATGCCTCCCCCCTTCCAACCTAAAGCAGATCCGTGGTCTTCAAGGACACCTTCAATCGGTGCATCGTTTTATCTCGCAACTATCGAACGTTTTCAACCTTTTCATCATCTCCTCCGTAAGAATGTTCATTTTGAATGGGATGAGCCGCCAAAAGGCCTTTGATGATCTCAAAACTTATCTTCTTTCTCCACTGTGCTTACACCTCCACATGAGGAGGAGCCATTCTATCTTTATATTTCTATGATGACCATGCTCGGGAGCCATGATCTCGCATTGGGACGCTAACGGCAAAGAACAAGCCATCTATTACATCAGTCACACTCTTCATGAGTATGAAACACGCTATTCCAAGTGAAAAACTATGTTGTGCCCTCTTCTTCATGACTTCTAAACTTCGTCACTATCTCCTTAATCATAAAACTTATATTGTTACAAGTGTCAATCCACTCAAGACAATGCATGTGAAGCCTTATCACAATGATCGTATTACTCGTTGGCTCATGCTCATGACAGAGTTTGATCTCGAGTTCATCTCAAAAAAATCTATCAAGGGTCAGGTCATTGCAGATCAATTAGTTGATACTCCTCTTCCAGACACTCAAGTCCCCCTTGCTCAATTCCCAGATGAGTACATCCAACAAATCAATTTCAGTCTGTCTCCATTTAAAGTAAAACTCTTCTTTGACGGGTCCAAGTGTCAGCAAGGGGGAGGTGCAGGTTTTCATGATTCCTCCTTGGGGTGCACCTATCCCAGTCACACACAAGCTTAACTTTGAATGTACCAATAATATGGCCGAATATGAAGCTCTTGTTTTAGGACTTCAAAATGCCATTAATCTTGGCGCTTGCCATATCAACATCTTCGGTGATTCTGAGCTTATCATTAATCAAGTCACTGGTGTCTATCAGTGCAAAAATGATATCCTTCAAAAATATTGCAATATCGTTCTCTTTCAACTTCAATATTTTGATAAATTTACTATCTAAGCTATTCCTCACACTCGCAAAACCGATTTGCAAATACAATGGCTTCTTTAGCCTCACTTATTTTTCCTTTAACCGAAGACTCGCGACTTTATGTGGGTACATTCGGCGTTTAGAACAACCCTCTCATCTCATGCGGTTGACTTCAATCAATGCCATCACAACCAACACTCAAGATGAGTGGTATCAGCACATTTTTTATTATCTATCTCGTTCGGTGCTTCCTCCATATCTAACTTCCAATGGTAGAAGATATTTTATCATACGTGTTAATCACTATACTATTCGGGTGGAATCCTCTACAACGTGGTTTTGATGGTATTTTGCTTTGGTGCCTCAAAATGCAGAATCATCTAAAGCTATCCGGGAAGTCCATGACGGTATTTGTGATGGACATTTTAGTGGCTTGGCCATAGCTAAACGCATCTTACGTTTAGGTTATTATTGGCCTTCTCTTAATCAAGACATGTTTCGAATACACTAAGAAATGTGTTAAGTGTCAACAAAATTCCAATCTTACACATATCCTAGTCAAGATTTGCTGCGCAGCAGATCTGTGGCCCTTTTCACAATGGGCTCTTGATCTCATTGGTCTCATCAATCCCCACTCCTCACGGTGTCATCACTCTATCATTACTGCCACAGAATACTTCACTAAGTGGGTGGAAGCTATTCCTCTTTCATCAACCAAAGCTAAACCCATTGTTGATTTTGTTTATCAACACATCATTTGTCGCTTTAGTGTCCCACACAAACTCATCACTGAGACAATGGAAAATCTTTCAAAAACATCAATTCTGAGAACCTCTCGTGACGCTTTCAATATCAAAATTATCTTTTCTTCTCCATACTATCCCCAAGCTAACGGCCAAGCTGAGGCTTCCAATAAAACTTTGCGTAATATCCTCACAAAGGTAACTAGTCGAGCCGGTAGGGATTGGCATCTACATATCCCTTTTGCTCTCTGGGCTTATTGGACTAGCATTTGTACTCCTACTGGTGCTACTCCCTTCTCTCTTGTCTATGGGTCAGAGGTTGTCCTTCCTTTGGAAGTCCAGATTCCATCTCTTCATGTCTCTCTCAGAGAATTTGTCTCTGATGAGGACTATCGTCAAAATCATCTAGTGTAGCTTGAGTTGCTAGATGAGCGGCGTCTCAATGCTCTTGAGCATCATCAAGTCTATCTTGAGCATGTCAAACGTGCTTATAACAAGCACTTGCAGCACCATGACTTCAAAGTTGGTGATCTTGTTCTTAAAGAAAACCAAAATGTCACTACACTAGAAGCAGTCGGTGTAGTAAGTTTGCTCCTAATTGGATGGGTCTCGTATGTCGTCACTCATAAATATGGGGGTGGGCTTATCATCTCTCTTCCATGGATGGTGTACCTGAAATGGAACCTCTTAATGCCTTGCATCTGAGGCCCTTCTATTGTTAATATCTATCTTACACGATCTTGGTCGCAAAACAGATCTTTCATCCATCTACAACCAGTCATATATTTTGTAGTGATTTGGAACTATGTGGTTCTCCGTGTTATTTCTTTCTATACCTTAAATATGAGTACCGTGGCTCTACTCATGGCATTTTTCTTATGGATATGTTCCTCCTCATGGTAGGAACACCTTAATCACTACTTCATCTGTCCTAAGTGTTTATCTTAATTGAATCTACTCGGGGCATGAGTACGTGTTTGTATATATTTTCTTCCCTCTCTCTGATCTATTTGGTCTAAACTCAGCTTCTTCCAAAGCTCAAAAAAAAATGCAGATGTTATCCTAATTCCAAAAGATAGACTGATCCCTCGAAGGACAGCTATCCATGCCTTATCAAATAAATTAAAAAGTATAGACCATTCCCTTGAAGGATGGCTACCATTAAATTCAAAATACAAACCGCTCCCTTGAAGGATGGTTGTTTATCTCATGGAATTTTCAAGCTTCTCGCATGGATCAGCCTTTGCAATAACAAACTTCCCCTTCAGCCAGTTTGTTCACTTTTTAGCATCACTGAAAGACTTCCCGTATCGATCAGTCTTTCTATATCTAGCAAACTTCCCACATTGATCAGTTTGCTCTTCTATAAAAAAATCATGAAGCTGAGATATCAGACCTTTTTTTTGATCATATGGAGACCCTATTTTCCCAATATGAGCACGTATTCTATCCTTCGTATATTTTGACGAGATACATACTTACTTCTCGTTCCATCTATCTCTTAGATATGGTTTGTGACTAACTAGTGTCAGGTTCATTTTATCTATGTCTATGGCCTTATGTGCATCGTCTTTTGGTTTCCTATCAAAGTCTCTATTTATGGTCGGTTAGGGGCCTAACTTATCATTCTTTTTCCTATCTAGGTGTATTGCTTTTTATTTCTAAACAAAGATAATATCATTACATCCTTTGTTGTCACAAGGAACATTTCCCATTATTATTTTTTGTTCATCCAATTAAATTGACATTTAACATGTTAATTTAGTCAAATCTATCATCTATCTATACTCATCTTATCTACTTCGTCTAAAACACATCAAAGCATGTATTAAAAACACATGTGAATCCATCTATCTATTTCATTAAAATTAAATTAACATCTTAAACATGTTTAGTTTATCAATCTATCAATCACATATATCCATCTATCCTCTATCAACATATGTCTATGTCCATCAAAATTACACTACATCTATCTATATCTATCAAAATTAAATGCATAAGTACAATCACATAACACAAAATGATGAATATATATACATGAGTGTCTGTACAAAAAAGAATGGATGGCTTTCAATCAAGCCATCTATATCATACATCAAAAATGCCTTCAAAACCGAGGCTACATCAGTATATCGACACAAAAATAACATATCTATATAGTAAAATCGGATAGGTGGAAGACACTATCTCCTCCACCCTCCTCTGGCCCAGGTTGTCTCTCCTAGCCACCTCCTATCGAGCTAGAAGCACTGCTGCTGGGGCCCTGCCGCCACCTTGATCTCTCCTGGTACTCGCACCCTCCGATGCACCACTAGTTGTGGTTGTCGCTGATCTCCTCCTTGCACCGTAATGAGGCACATCAGGGGCATGTTGTGCCAAGGCATCCTCATAGTATCTCACCTCGGTGAGGAGAGCCTGATAGGTGCTCAGACTCACCATACCAGGGGTGCTTGTAATGGCGTTGTTCTTTGGTGGTGGTGGTGGCCCTCTTAATCTTTGCACCATGTGACTGGACTCAAGCGGTGCATGTATCACCGTATTTGGCCCTGAGGGCCTCTCTGTGCCTATGGTAGTGATCTCTCTCTATTGTATCATTGTATCCCACTCTGACGTGCGGTATCTCTCTCCAATATCAGTGCATCCCTCTCCTCCATCAGAGCTCTAATCTCCTCGAGGGCAGCCTGGTGTGCATGCGTCAGGGAAGCATGCTCTCCTCCGATCTCTCAAAGACTACGATTATGTCCTCCTCATCCACATCTATGGATGCTGGGGGTGTCGTGGTAGCTCTATAGAGTACCATGCCACGTAGCCATCATCCACTCCTGCGTCGTCATCACTATCTGTGGGAGGTGGGGCCTCCCTCAGTGGATCTGCCTGGGATCAAAATCGACAAATCGGTCTCTCTGTTGTCCACTATGTATGGCATATATGTGGTCGGGACCATCTGTACTAAACCAAACTACCTCAGCACCCGTATAAATGGGACGCACTCCCACATATCTGGCTTGTGGCCCCTAACCACCCTGCTCCGTCTCAGCTCCACTAGGTGAGCATCTGACAGCCCATGTCGGGTAGACCCGATATGGTCTCCAAATAACCTACTCTGGTGTCAACGTCACAGATCGCTCGATACCACTCTATAGATCTCCTGTATCTCTTGGGGCCATGTCGGCCCGCCATCGCTGAATCATAATCAAGGGCCCCTCTGCTCATCTGGCATCCATGGAAGCCACGATGGCACGATCAACTGCTATATGCTCATATGCCCAGCAATGGAGCACAAAGCTAACATCAATACCTATCTGCCTACCTGTGGTGTACATCCACAACTCATGATATATCTATGCTACTAGGGCATTGGTAAATGTGAACACCTGCTTGAACTCCAGGATGTCACAGACACAGTCTAGTAAAAGCAAGTGGAAATCTCCCGCCTCCCGAATCGGTAGAGAAAATAAGAGATCGCCATCTCGAATCGGTCTTTGTCTACTCCTCTGGCATCATCCTATCTATAATGTGAGGCTATCCTCACCGCCCCGAACACTATCTCTGAATCATCTACCCTATCTCCATACTAATCGTCCTAGGGCCCTCTGCTGCTGCTCTCGTGGAGTGGTCTCTATCGGGTCCCCGGTGATCGGCAACCTCAGGATCCTATATATGTCCTCATGGGTGATGGTCATCTCACCCGTCCTAAACCAGAATGTGCATGTCCTGTTGTCCCATCGCCATATCAGTGCTCGCATCAACTCTACGTCTCGAGGCACCGTCGGTAGTAACAGAAGCCCCGAGCTGGCTAGCTCGGTGGCCTTGATCGGCGTCTGTCACAATCGGGAAGAATAGTCTCCAGAAGCTCGAGAATAACATCCCGCATATGTAAAGCCTCTCGTGCCTGCATCACATGACATCATGGATGGTGTTAGCTTCTCATTTATTCAAATCGAAGCATCAAAAACACATTTCTCTACTTTCTACATCTGATCCACCCAATCAGCATCGATTGAGTTCAATCGACGTTGATCTAATTTAGTCGACGTCGATTGAAATTCCAATCGGCGCCGATTGAACCTAATTGGCGTCAATTTTTCCAATCGATGCTGATTGGGAGGCCAAGTGACCAAAACACTCTAGCCTCTCACTTATCCTTTTTTCTAAAAACTAGCATCCTAGTATGCTAAACCTATACACAAGGCTCAGATAGATCCACTTACCCCAAGTCGTGTCCTCTTCCACTTCTGGCTGCTCCTAGAGGCTTCCATGTTGCTCAAGTCAATTTTTGACTCTTTCTAAATCAATCATCGCGGTGTAAATCAATTGTTCACATTTGCCTTTCTCATATTTATATGGGTTCGGTACGATCGGCGTCGATTTTTATGGTCGGCGCCGATTGGTTTAGTCAACGTTGATTTTGGCTTGATCAACGCCTATTGATTACAATTTTTCCTTTCCACATCACTTGCTTCCATCTCATATTTTTTGCCAAAGTGTTGATGTTTGGCTTATTTATCTGATCATTATTATGACCTGAGTGTTGCCTTTTGGCACATATTTTCGATATTATCACCCATTTCGAGTATGTTCCTTGTACATGGGTCACTCGCATTGGTGGCAACCTAAAGATAGTGGGTCTGTAGGCACTAACGTCATCTAGTTCGCAGACCGTCTGGTTGTACCTACCAATGTGTCACTCTTTAGTTGCTACTATTTTGCAGCCCTCCTTCCACTCACGGGTCTGTAGGTATTAACATCGTCTCATATGAAGACCGTCTAGCCTACCCTACCAATGTGAGGTCCTTAGGTTGCTGCCTTTTTTATTGTTTTCATGCGTCATCAATAATCAGATTCACTCCAAATATCTAGCTGGGGCATCCTGCATTTTCATCTACCTTTTTCAAACTTGGGATCGGTTGTTCTTTTGGGACTCATCCCATCCCTAGTTTGAGGGGGGATCACGTCATCATTTTTCTTCACTTCTTCCAACTCCTTGTTTTTGTCTTGCAACTTCGCTTATCGTAAGTTACTCAACAAAAAGGGGCAGAATGTAGACACCTAAAATTGGTTACCCAATTTAGTGTCCCCTGGGTTCGTTTATCCTCTCGGGTAACCTGGGGCACCTTTATATCACCACTTCTCCCTTAGGGTATTACTTAAATATTTGATTTAAACATCTATCCTAAGTTTATTATACCCCATTGTGTTTTACCCATGGATAATTAAATATTAACTATTTAATTATACTTTTTACATGTATCTTAACCACTTATCTACCCCATATCAATTCCTAACCTCCCATATCAATTCTATCCATTTATCCCCCCTATTTCTCCTCCCCCAAGTATGTAAATGGGATATTTCTCGTATTTGAGTCAGAAGGATACACTTTCATCTCTCTAAATCATCCTTTTTGGCCATTTTGGGAATTTGTTCCCCGATCGTGGTGATCGATACTGGTCGACGCCAATTTTTCTAAGCGGCACCGATTGTACCTTGGTTGGCATCGATTATAAATACGGGGAGAATTTAGTTACGGTTAGACAAAAGAGAGACAGAGAGCTTAAGCCTTGAGCCTTCGAATCATTAATCGAAAGAAGAGAGAATTTTGTCCAGATCAATCCCAAGAGAGTACCGTTACTCTGCTCCCACAACATCGACATCGTGAGGCTTCATCGATCTCTTGGTGACTTTGTTCCTGCCTCTAGCTAAGGTGGAGCTTTGTTAGTATCCCCACAACTCCTACGACTCTCTGTGGAGACATTGACGATCCAGTCTTCATTGTCCATTCCTCAAGCTTCCTACAATTTTCCCCCAATCGACGCCGATTGATCCTAATCGATGCCAATTCACCCAATCGACACCGATCATCCTGCAGACAGGTAAAAGAACTCAGGTAACACAAATCTAGCATTATTTTCACGTTTCTTATTTTCATTATTTTTTGTCTTTTTACATTACATGTCTGTCATTTTTAATCAGAAAATCTAGACTTTTACTTACATCTTTTATCATGTATGCTTCTTTCTTTAATTGAAAACGTCGGTGACATCCGCCGAGGGAGCTTATCTCTTCCGGACTCACCTTTCAAGAAGTCCACCCAAATATCTTTTAACATTGTATTTTTCTATCAAGTATCGTGTCTCACATGTTTCTCGATCTACTTTGTAAGATTGCTTGTGTGCGCCGTCTTGTCCACCTCGGCTTTCTTTTTCATCTACATCTTCAGATCTTGTCTTATCTATCGAGGTATTGATTTCATTTGAGTTTTTAGGGTTCGTGTTAAGTTTGGTACATTAACTTAGAAAAATAACAAGAGCGAAAATTCTTGATCTACACTCCCAATCCTCCCTCTCCCTCTCTCTCTCCCTCCCTCTCTCCCTACCTCTCCCTCCCTTCCCTCTCGTCCATCCCTCTCCTCCCTCTCTCTCCATTTCTTCCCTGCTCCCTCTCTCTCTCTCTCTCTCTCTCCCATCTCCCCCCATCTCCCTCTTTCTTCCTCTCCCTCACCCTCTCTCCCTCTCTGTCTGTTCCCCTCCTCCCTCGCTCCTTTTCTCTCCCCCTGCCTCCCTTTTATCTCCTCTACCTCACTCCTCCTCCTCCCTCTCCTCTCTCACTCCCCCATCTCCCTCTCTCTCTCACTCTCCCTCTCCATCTCTTCCCCTCCTCTCCTCGCTCCCTCTCTCTCCCCATCTCCCTCTCTCCCTCTAATTCTCCCACTCTCCCTCTCCCTCTCCCCTCTCCCTCCCTCCTCTCCCTCTCTCTCTCTCTCTCTCTCCCTCCCTCTCCCTCTCCCTCATCTCTCTCTCCCTCTCCCTCTTCATCCGCTTTCCTTCCTCTCCCCCTCCACTCTCTCGGCTCTCTCTCTCTCTCCCTCCATTTTATCTCCCTCTCCCTCTCGCTCTCAGTCCCTCCTCTCTCCTCTCTCTCCCCGATCTCCCTCTCTCTTTCCCTCTCCTCTCTCCATCTTTTCCCCTCGCTCTCTCACTCTCTCTCTCCTCTCCCTCTCTCTCTCCCTCTTCCTCCCACTTCCACTTCCTCTCCCTCTCACTTTCCCTCTATCTCCCTCTCCCTAGCTCCCCCTCCTCTCTCTCCCTCCCTCCGGCTCTCTCTCTCCCTCTCCCTCTCCCTTCCACTTCTCTCTCCTCTCGCCTCCCTCTCCTCCCTCTCTCTCTCTCTCTCTCCTATCTCCCTCGCTTCCAGCCTCTCCCCCTCTCTCTCTCCCTACCTTTCATCTCCCTCTCCCTCTCACTCCCTCCTCTATCCTCTCTCCCCATCCTCCCTCCCTTTATCTCCCTCTCCCCTCTTGCACTCTCTCTCCCTTTCCCCATCTCCCTCTCTCCCTCCCTCTCTCGCTCTATCTCCCCCTCCTATTCTCACTTTCTCCCTCCCTCCTCCCCGCTCTCTCCCTCTCTCTTCCTCCCTCTCCTCTCTCCCCATCATGCTCTCCCCTTCCCCCTTCCTCCCATCACCTCTCTCCTCTCTCTCTCCCCATCTCTCTCATCCCTCTCTCTCCCTTTGTCCCTCCCTCTCCTTCTCCCTCTCCTTCTCCCTCTCTCTCTTCCTCTCCCTCTCCATATCTTCCCCTCCCTCTCCCTCTCTTTCTCTGCCCCATCTCCCTCTCCTCTCTCCCTCTCTGCTTCCTTCTCCTCTCCCTCCCCTCTCCCTTTCATCTCCCTTTCCCTCTCTCTCTATCTCTCTCTCCCTCTGCCTCCCGCCTCCCTCCCCTCTCTCTCTCTCCACTCTCTCCCTCTCTCCCTCTTCCTCTTCCCTCCCTTCTCTCTCTCTCTCTCTCTCTCGCTCCCTCCCCTCTCTCCCTCTCCTCTCTCCCTCTCCCCTCTCTCTCCTCTCTCCTCCCCTCTTCCCTCCTTCCTCTCTCCTCTCCTCTCCTTCACCTCTCTCCCCTCTCCTCCTCCCTCTCCTCTCCCTCCCTCCTCTCCTCTCTCTCCTCCCTCCCTCTCTCTCCCTTCTCCTCTCCCTCCCTCCTTATCCCTCCCCTCCCTTTATCCCTCCCCCCTCTCCCTCCCTCTCTCTCTCTCTCTCTCACTTACTCTCCCCTCGGCTCCTCCCTCCCCCTCCCCTCCCTCTCCCTCCTCCCCTAGCTCCCTCTCTCCCTCTTCGTCCCTCCACAGCTCCCTCCCTCTACTTCTCCCCCTCTCTCTCTCTCTTCCACCCACTTCCACTTCCTCTCCCCCTCCCTCTCTCGCTCCCTCCTCTCTCTCCCTTCCCTCACTCTCTCCTCCAGCTATCTCTCCTATCCCTCTTCTCGCTCTACCTCTTCCTCTTGCTTTCAATTCCTCTCCCAAGGCTGCTCTCTCGCTCCCCTCCCTCCCTCCCTCCCACTCCCTCCCTCTCCCTCTCTCTATCCTCCCTCTCATTCTCCATCTCTCTCTACCCCATATCTCTCATCTCTTCCTCTCCCTGCGCCCTCTCCATCTCTTCCCTCTCCTCCCTCACCTTCTCCTTTCTCTCTCTCCCCATCTCCCTCTCTCTCTCCCCCTCCCTCCCTCTCCATGTCCCTCTCTCCCTCACCCCTCCTTACCTTCCTCTCTCTCTCTCTCTCCCTCTCTCTCTCCACCCCCCTCTCCTCTCTCCCCCTCTCTAGCTCTCCTCTCTCCTCTCTCCTCACCTCCCTCCTCTCCTCTCTCTCCCCTCTCTCTCTCTCCTCTCCCTCCTCTCCTATCCATCTTCCTCTCCTCTCCTCCTCTCTGCTTCACTTCCTCTCCCCTCCACTCTCTGCTCCCCCTCAATCTCTCCTCCTCCCTCTCCCTCTCTCCCTCCCTCCCCTGGGTCTCCCTCTCCTCTCCATCTCTTCCCCTCATTCCTCGCTCCCTCTCTCTCTCCCTCTCCCACTCTCCCTCTTCCTCTCGCTCCACTTCCTCTCCCTCCACTCTCTCCCTCCCTCCTCCTCCCTCTCCTCTCTCCCTCTTCCTCTCGCTTCACTTCCTCTCCTCCACTCTCTCTCCCCTCTCCTCTTCCTCCAGCTTCCACTTCTCTCTCCTCTCCTCCCTCTCCTCCCTCCCTCCCTCCCCCTCTCCCTTTCCCTCTCCCTCTATCTCCATCTCCCCTCTCTTTCCTCTCCCTTCCTGCTTCACTCCCTCCCTCCTCTCTCGCTCACCCTCTCTCCCCATCCCTCCCTCTCTCCCCACTCCTCCCCCTCCCTCCCACTTCACTTCCTCTCTTCCTCCCCTCCCCTTGTCCCTCCTTCATCTCTCTCTTCTCCCTCCCTCCCTCATCTCCCTCTCCCTCTCCCCTCGCTCCACTCTCTCTCTCTCTCTCCCCCCCCTCCCTCTCTCCTCTCCTCTCTCCTCCCCTCCTCTCTCTCTCTCCTACTCCTCTCTCCTCTCTTCCCTCTCCTCTCCTAAGCCCTCCTCGTTACATCTCTCTCTCTCCCTCCCTATCTCCCTCTCCTCCCCGCCTCCACTTCCTCTCCCTCACTCCCTCCCCCTCTCCCTCATCTCCCTCTCTCCCTCCTCCCTTCTAGCTCCCTCTCTCTCTCCTCCCTCCTCTCTGCCCCTCCCCTCCTCCTCCATCTCGTTTCTCCCTCCCTCTCTCTCTCTCCCTCCTCTCTCGCTCCTTCCTCCCTCCCCTCTCTCTCTTTCCCTCCCTCACTCCCTCCCCCTCTCTCTCTCACCACCCTCGATCTCTCCCTCTTTGTCCCTCCTCCCTCCCTCTCTCCCTCTTTGTCCCTCACTCTCCCTTCCTCTCCCTCCTCCCTCCTCTCTCTCTCTCCCTCTCCTTCCTCTCACCATTTCTCCCCATCTCCCTCTCTCTCTACATCTCTTCCCCTCCCTCTCTCTCTCTCCCCATCTCTCCTTTCTCTCCTCTCCCTCCCCTCCCTCTCCTCCTCCTCTCTCTCTCCTTCTCCCCCTCTCTCTCTCTCCCTCCCATCTCTCTCTCCCTCTCCTCTCTCTCCTCTCCCCCTCTCTCTCTCTCCCTCCTCTCGCTATCTCCCTCTCTCCTCCCTCTCTCCATGTCCCTCCCCTCTCCCTCTCCCTCTATCCCTCCTCTCCTCTCCTTCTCCCTCTCTTCTCTTTCCCCATATCCCCCTCTCTCTCACACCCTTTCTCCCCATCTCCCTATCTCTCCCCCTCTCTCTCTCCACTTCCCTCCCTCTCTCCCTCTCCCCATCTCCTCTCTCTCCCTCCACTTCCACTTCCTTTCCCCATTTCTCTCTCCTCCTAAGCCTCCTCTCCCTCCATCCATCTCTCACTCACCTACTATCCCTTCTCGCTCCCCCTCTCTCTCACTCTCCTCCCCTCTCCTCTCTCTCTCCCCTCTCTCTCTCTCTCCCCCTTCCACTTCCTCCCCTCCTTCCTCTTTCCTTCCCTCTCTCCACTTTCTCTCCCTCTCCCTCCCCCTCCCTTCCACTTCCTCTCCCTCTCCCCTCCCTATCCTTCTCCCTCTCTCTCACCCATCTACCTCTCTCCCTCTCTCTCTCCCGCTCTCCCTTTTCCTTTCCTTTCCTCCCTTGCTTTGTCTCTCTCTCTCTCTCTCCCTCCCTCCAGGCTCCTCTCCTCTCCCTCCCGCTTCCTCTCCCCTCCCTTCCTATCCTATCCTCGGTCTCCCTCTCACACTTTCTCTCCCATCTCCCTTTCTCTCCATCTCTAGCCCCTCCTCCCTCGCTCCCCCTCTCTCTCTCCCTCTCCCTCTCTCTCTCTCCCCCTTCTAGCTCCATCCTCCTCTCTCTCTCTCCTCTCTCCATTCTCCTCTCTCTCTCTCTCTCTCTCTCTCCCTTCCTCTCCCCCTCTCCTCCCTCTCTTTCCCTCCATCACTCCCCTCCCCTCTCTCTCTCTACTTTCCCTCCAAATCTCTCTCCCTCTCCATCTCTTCCCCTCCCTTAATCCCTCTCTCTCCCATCTCCCTCTCTCTCCCTCTCCTCTTCCTCCCGCTTCCACTTCCTCTCCCTCTCTCCCGTTCCTCCAAATCTCTCTCTCCCTCTCCATCTCTTCCCCTCCCTTAATCCCTCTCTCTCCCATCTCCCTCTCTCTCCCTCTCCCTCTTCCTCAGGCTTCCACTTCCTCATCCCTCTCCCTTTCCCTCTATCTCCCTCCCCGCTAGCTCCCCCTCCCTCCCTCTCTCTCCCCTCCCTAGCTCTCTCCCTCTCCCCTTCCCCTCCTCCCTCTCTCTCCCCCTCCCTAGCTCTCTCCCTCTCCCTTCCCTCCCTCCCTCTCCTCCTTTCCCCTCTCTCCCCCTAGCTCCCCCTCCCTCCAGGCTCTCTCCCTATCCCCCATCTCCCTCTCTCTCCCTCTCTCGCTCCCTCTCCCCCCATTCTCTGCTCTCTCCCTCCCTCCACCTCTCTGCTCTCTCCCTCCTCGGAGTCTCTCTCTATCTCTCTCCCTCCAGCCCACTTTCTCTCCCCTCTTTCCCTCCCCTCTCCCTTTCCCTCTATCTCCCTCTCCCTCTAGCTCCCCCTCCCTCCAGGCTCTCTCTCCTTTTCTCTCCACTTCCACTTCCTCTCCCCCTCCCCTCCCTCTCTCCCTCTCCCTCTCTCCCTCTATTTCTCTCCTATGCCTCTCCCTCCCACTTTCTTTCCCTCTCCCCGCTCCCTCTCTGCCTCTCTCTCCCTCTCCCTCACTCCTCTCCCTCCCCTCATTATCTTGCTCACTCTCTCTCTAACACACTCACATATATCTCAACCACATTCACACTCTCCTCTCTCTTATCTTTCCCCTCTATCAATATTGCTCTTTTTTTCTCTCTCTAGATCTCGCTCTTCTCATTTTCTCACTCTGAAACTCTCTCTCTCCCACTCTTTGTGCCTCTCATGTCTCAAACAATCTCTCTTATTCTGTTCTCATTCTCTCCCTCTATCGCTTTCAATCACTCTCTTCTCATTTCTTCCGTCTCTCGCTCTCTTATCTCTCTCTCTCTCTCTCTCTCTCTCTCCCACCTCGAAACTCCACCCTTGCTCTTTCACTTTTGCTCTCACCTTTGTGAAACTTTCTCTCCTCAAAGAATCTCTTGTTATCTTCTTCTTGTTCTCTCCCTCTATCACTTTCAATCACTCTCTTCTCATTCCTTTCACCTTATCTCACTCACTTCTTATCTCTCTTATTCTCTTCTTAGTTCTCTAGTTCTCCCTCTATCGATTTCAATCACTCTCTTCTCATTCCTTTCGTCTCTCTCTAACTCCCACCGTTTCTCTCACTTTTTGCTCTCACTCTTGAATCTCTCCTATCTCAAACAATCTCTCTTATTCTCTTCTTCTCGTTGTCTCCCTATCACTATCACTTTCAATCACTCTCTTCTCATTCCTTTCATCTCTTTTCTCTCTCTCTCTAACTCCCACCCTTTCTCTTTCACTTTTGCTCTCTTCTTATTAGCTCGCTTTATTCTCTTGCAATCCTCTTTATCTCACTCTATTCTTCTCATTTTCGCTCTCATTCTCATTCTCTCCCTCTTTCTTTCTCATAATATTATATTTTGATAGAAATAATATATTTATTATTATATAATAATTATTATCATTAATAATAATATATAATATTTACTATCAAATATTTTACATATTATTATCTTATAATATTTAATATATTACCATTACTTATAATTATTAATAAAATATAATATTAATACATACCACTATAATATATTTTTAATATAATACATATTAAATATAATATATATATATCATTACTAATAATATTAATATATTATTAAGTAAATATGCTATATTATTATATAATAATATAATGTATATTATTATTTGATTATATATGTTATATGTAATAATATATTTTAATAGAATATTTACTACATATTTATAATATATTAATTATAATTAATAATACATTTTCTAAGAATATATAAGTGTAAAATAGTAATTATTATGAATATTATAATATTATTACAATATATAAAATAAATAATCATATGTTAATAATGTATTTATACATTCATTGATATACACAATTAATTAGATCTATTTGTATAAATAATTTTAAATATTTTTATATCTTTATATGTTAGAGTTCCTATAAGTTATATGGTAATTATTTATAATTATTATATTAATATTAATTGGTATTCTTAACATTATATAATATTTAATATATAATAAAAGAAATATACTATATTTTATTCTATAATAATAAGACTTGATATTTTATATTATTATATTTAATAGTTCATATATATAATTACTAATAAAATTTTATATATACTTAATTTATAAATTACACATTATTAATATATTAAATATATTATATTAATATAATACTTACAATAAAACTTAAAGTAATGAATTATATATACATTAACTTAATAAATAATGTACACTAAAGCTTACATTTTATTATTAATTTAAAAATTTATAATAAAAGAAAATTGTGCCCTTTTAAATCCTACATTTCTCCTTCAACCCTTTCTTTCCCTCCACGCTTGGTTCCTTCTTTTACCTGTAATTTTCTTAACTTCCATTTTAAGCAAATGCATATATCATAATTCACATTAATTATTACTTAACCATAGAAATAAATGATATGTCAAATTTTTGTAGTAAAAAAATAAAAGATCAAAACACTCCACTACAAATTACAAATAAATAATTAAAAATAAAAAGACAGAACAAGCCTCAAGGATGTCCATGGCCATTAGCCATCCTCGAGGGTTTTGGAGGGCCTTAACAGCCCCCTGAAAAACAATGATTCCATGTTATTTCAAACATGGAAAGCTACCATAAAAAGATACATTTTTGAATATCCAAACCTACAATGGAATACATAATGAACATAAATACCAAAATAGGTATTGTAATCATTATATCCTTGTTTCAATGTTTCCATGAATCATACCAATGCCAGTTTGTCATCCAGTTCAAAATGATGGTATTAGCTGGCTGCAAAAATACAAAACCGAATCAGTTCAAAATGCCAAAAGAGAGGAATACATTCAACCACCAACAGAGGTAGAAGCAAATTGAAGTAAATGAAGAGAAACCATTTACTAGATAATATTTACTAATGACGATTGCTGATGACTCAATGTCTCAAAATATAAGGTTGAACTCCCATTACTTATTTATATTTCTAAAAGGACCTGCGAAAATCAAGCTTTCATACAGTTATAAATTCATTTCAGAAACTACAGATTATATGCACTGTACAAGAATGCAGTCTTCAAATCTACAAGCTGCTGTAACACACAAAATTTAAATAATCATCTCCATTACGTTCTAAGTTTACTCAATAAGAAGTGAAACCATCAAAGCAATTCAAAACTACAAATAATGACAATTTGAATTAACAAAAGTGTGACAAAACATTCGCATGTCATGGCCAACTTTAATCAAACTCTGTTGTCAAGTCCCTACACTTCAACAATACTTCCCATCATATTCGAAATTTTGTCCTTACGATGCTGCAACATGTCGCACAAAATGTACTCATCCTCTTCAAACCTTCTACAAGTTCCGTAAATCACCATGTGCCAAGAAGCAACTCCAACCATCCAATACAGATCCCTAATATGATGTGTCAACCAAAACTGCCAACACTATATTCTACAGTCTGCCACATAAACATCTATCACAATCAAGCCCAACATCTAACTCAAACATCTGTCATACGAATATCAATAATCAAAATTTATCATGCTCTGACTGATTGAAAAAAATTCAGATAGCAATAGTTCTTCAAAGATGGTCATTTTCTTCATACTTTGTATACCAAGAATTCCATAGGTTCAAAGATGGTAAGACAGTTTTTTGATTGGCTGTAACAACATGTAGTGAATTGCAAAGGTAACACATTTAAACTTAAGACGAATACATTCAACCAAAAATGAATGTAACCACAATTGAAGGAAACAATATCACATCCGATAACAAATACTTAACATTAAATGTAACATATATGCAGCCCACAAAGGGAGCTCACCAGCATATCTACAATCTCAACGAGTCCTATCTTTATCCATTTCCTTGTGCTCTGTTTAAGAGGTCTGAGTCATTATTTGACCATGGACTCACACGGATTCACTATTCAGATTCCAGAGAATCTTAAAACATGTATTTACACGGATTCCCTGCTAAATGCTACTATATGTTGGCTAACCCAGGATCCAGATAATCTTGAAACAGCCCTGCTTCAGATCTTTCATATGGATGAACAGTGTCAGCATAGCTATTCATCTTTTGTTCTTAGTTTTTGCAATAAACAAGCCTTGTTGCCATCTAACCATTTGGCACCGCATTGGCAAAATTCTGTTCATGGCCAATGTTACTTTTTGGCATCGGTTGTTCGGTAAGAATCTGTCACCAATATTGGCCATCGGTGTTTGTTGCAGATTGATTATCATCTGCAACTGCCGACAGTAAGTATTTCAAGTAAAACTAGGAGTCTAATGGCGTAGTTATAAACCATGGTTGCAGCCAAATCTATGTCAATTTCATTATGTACAACGATTCAACACTTGATGATCATTCAATGAAGTGCTTCCAGCTCACATCTAGGAGATGTTGTGAGTGACAAGGACCTGGATATATAAATCTTAATCATCTGCAATTAAATTTGTAATGATATACTAGTTTGAAATATCAGCAATTTGCAGATGCACAAACATGAATGCTGCTGTTGTTTTGAGATCTATTAGTTCTTGAAACTACAGCTAAGGCGGTGCAGTAAGAAATCTGAAAAAGAGGGGTCGGAATTAGTACAGATCATGTATTAGATGAGGGCATGGTGAGTGGGTCTCCATGCAGAAGCAGTGAGCAGAGAAAGGTCCTTCCAACCCAATTTGAGAGACCCATTGTCCTCCACAAGAGTATATCCCTCACATGGAAGCATGCCCAGCAAAAGAGTGGCCTGAGTTCCAGCATTCCCAGCAAGTGAAAAGGATTTGAAGGTCCCTCCAGTTCTCAAACATGACTTCACCTGTCCTCGCAGGACACTGCCAATATATTATTTATTTCACGTGAAAGAAGTTGTTGTTCAACCACATGCCTTTCATGGCTCTCCTCCAGGTAACTGGCACCTAGAGAATCAAACAAACCTCTCGAGGAAGGACCCTACATGGCAGTTGCTCCAGCTTGCCAGACTAATGTAGACAGGAAATAAAGAGAGAATCAAACAAGGCAGAGTAATAATGAATGGCTTCCACAAACCTCTCGAGGAAGGACCCTGCATGGCAGTTGTTCCAGCTTGCCAGACTAATGTAGAGAGGGGCTTGAACACAGGCCGCCATCATGGCAGTTGCCAAGGCCATGGGGTGTGATGTTTCTCGTTTCAAGTATTACTAAGCTACATAGATTTTAAAATGACTGGCAGGGACTTTCCCCTTATAGTGATGTACAATGTACTGAGTTCAAATCTTGGTCTCTAGTATTAAATGCAAACCTGTGATTATTAGGACACCCTAATTTAAAGCTTGCCTATAGAGAATTTCAACAACAGCTAGAGAAATCACTCGTTCAAATGGTGGGATATGTGCATACCCAAGAAGAGGTTTGCACAATACAGTCCAGTCACCAACAATACACAAACTACAACTCCATTGCTTTCTGTTGTTTAACATAGCTTTTATGGCCTGAGTAGGAAACAAAAGGGACAGGAAATAAAGATGAAATAAAATTAGGCATTCCCACATTTTAGTCATATAAATAACATCATACTCTAAGCAGAAAATCCCTGCAAATTGGATTATGGTAAAATGCTCTGCTCGCTCAGACCCCAAACAAAAACTAACAAAATACATAAAACCCACAAATATATCATGCACGGAGCACACTTTTTTCACAGTATTATTTATAGATTTAATCTGCAGAGAAAAATTTATGAAAATTTTAGTTGAACCTATATATTATAGTACTCAGTATCAGTATCCATATCCACCCCAGTACTCAGTATTTTACTCCAAACAATACATTATAGAAAAAAAGGGGGTTACAAAAATTAAATAAAGTGTGGCTGCATAATTCTGTAAGTGCGGAAGACAACATACCTTGAGTCAAACGTATTTGAATGCTTGAGAGTATTGAAGAGGCCTCTCTGTTAGAGAGAAGCTCCAGGGCCCTTCTCCAGTCAAACATCATCAAAATGGACCATTACCTAATCCTGCGGCGCTTCTTCAGGGTCTTTCTCCTCCCCTGAAACACATGACTAAAATTAATCAAAAACAAATGCCTGAAAACCCTTACCAGGAGGATGCAGACCACATTATTACACCAAAAAAAGCACAAAAATACCCCAAAAATACACAAGTATACAGAAACCACAAAATACCCCGTGTTCTCTGCCTCTGCCTCTGCCTCTGCCTCTGTCCCTCCATGGACATGGCAGCAGAGGCACAGTGTATAAGGTCCTCCAATGCAAATCCTCCTCTTACTATTTCCTCAAAGTCATCCGCCTCGATGGTGATCCCTCCCTCACAACACAGATCATAAGGCACTGGACAACCACCATTATTACCACATATTTTCAGTTTCACCAGATGGGCATCCTTCAGCGGGATTATAAAATGTGAAATATGGAGCAGAAAATCTGTGAAACGCCACAACTGATCAAAAGCTCATCTAAATGGAGAGGTCAGGGTGATAGTGAAAAGACAGAATTAAGACAGATAAAGGTGGATAGCTCCCTGCGTATATAAGGGCAGAGTAATGTATTTGCTGCAGGGGATATCATTAATGTCAAGGTAAGCAGAACAGAATTTACGTTGTTCCTGTTTGCACCAGAAAAAACAAAAAAACTGAATACCCTTCCGAAAACATGACGAATCTCTATAAAAATGATCTGCTCCTTCGATTGAAAATAACTAAGAATTTGATGTACTGGTGGTGCAGGAATTGAAGCAAGGGATGTGTGCACAGAAGCATGCGGTGGTGATTGCAGAGAACATAAAGAAGCTCTCTAAAAATCCAAAGCAGACAAAATTGAGCACGTACAAAGCAAGTCCTGATAAGAAACACAGCAAGTTCCTATTTGGGGCATTCTGTGGATGCCTTCCAGGCATGATTAAATCCAAGGACCTGTTCGTTGCAGTGCTAGTCATAAGAGAGATGGATATCCTCAAGAATACCGATTCTCCTTACGTTGTCAAATGTCTCAGTCCAGGACTTCATCCTCTTTTCCTTCTTCAACTCCTAACCTGAAACACATAACTGATATTAATCAGAACAGAAATAAGAGAAGTAAATTCTAATGTTACAAAAAGTAAACAGATATGAAGCAGAAACAGGAGTAGAACTATATTCTTGAATCTTACCTGGAAGATGTGCTATCTTCTCTGCTCTTCTTGTTCAAACCAAAATTTGAAAAATAACACAAAAGTACAAAAATACTACTCAGACCACATTGTTTCAGACAAACGGATATCAAAACGATTCATAAAAAAAAACACACGGCCGTGCAAAAATCATGCTACAAAAAAAATGCAGAGCTAAATAAAATTCAAAACAAAAAAACAAACAGAAAGAAATCATGGAATTGTAGTCCGACACAGGGCTTTATAGTTTTTTTCCTTCAACGGCTCTCTGCTTTTTTTAAACGGCTCCAAAAATTGAACCTTCATCCGCCTGGTTTCTCCATGAATCTTCTAGAAACAATCTAGACCGCCATGTCTCTCCACCGCCCTGTTTTAGGATCATAGACTACAGTTATTTGACACTAACAAAGGTCGTGTACCTTTAATTAATAGCTAAAATAAACTAGAACAATAAAAAATGCACCTTTGATTGAAAATCAAAAACCAACCTATTTTTGGTTTACCAAACGCATATTGTAAGTCTTTGTTAAGGAAGTTTTTGTATATCATGATGCCCTATTTTTTGATGGCTTTTAACTCTCTATAATGAATCTAAATATTGTCTAAAATTTTGTACTTCTAGGATATAATGATTTATAAAAAAATTTGTATATTAATAGTTAAAATTTAATGCCTACAATTATCTATGACGATTTTGTTGTTTATCTTTTGGAGGCCTTCTATGCATATAAATCACACTTTGGCAAGAGAAGTCAAAGATAAATCACATTATCTACTCACTTGGTTGGGTTTTACAAACCAATTTGGTCTAAAAGACATCAAAATTCATCAACATCGTCATCTAAATGAAATGGATTAATGACTTTTTTACGCTCATTCGACTTGGAAATGGATGTTCTTAACTAGCCTCAAGACGTCAAGAACATATTTTGAGAAAGATTGTTTATTAGAATAATGGCTATAATGCAAGACACAATCAGTAACTTGAAAAGGTAAATTTTATGCATGACGAATGTCACATCTCCAGTTGTTGGGTTAGATGGGAACCTTGATTTGGATCTATGTATTTAATTGGGATAGGACAAATTGCTAAACATTTCTACTTTGATAGTAATTAAAGGACCACTTCTCGCTAGCATTAATACCTAGATGCATTTATATTTATGTTGTTTGCAAGTGCACTTTGTATAAAAGGTCCGCGTGATGCTATGACTCAGCGCTTGAAGCGGGAAAAAGTTCAGCAGTTGAAATGTTGGATTTGGATCGAATCATCCCAATAGTAGATGTGTTATGCCTCCTAAGATCAACAAATTGTCCATTGTGGGAACAACACACCAAATGGAAAAGAGATTTATGTAATTTAACTTCAATGATTTAAAAACAAGTTCATTGTAAAACAGAGGAGGAACATGAATGTGTAGGTTATGTTTCCTCATGTGGTTTAGGGGGGCTTGTGGGGGGTAACCTTTAATGAATATCCAATGTCTTTTAGATTAAACAAATATGAATCAAATATTTGCAGTGGAAACACCAATCGTACTTTTTCCCACATAAAACTATTTTAAAAAGATGCATGAAATAACAACGCGGGAAGGAGATGTAAGAGAAATAAAAATCTTTGTGTAAATTATATAATAACATACAAAAGTAGAATGTTTTCTAAAATAAAGACAAGAAAAGTGTGGCTATCTTCACAAATAAAAATAATTTAATAAAAATAAAGAATTGGTAGTCTAAGCACTAAAGAAGTTAGAACATAAACTCTTTTTAATATGTCATAAGGAGACAAAAAAACTCGATATCAGTTATATGTAATGGAATATGATTCTATAATCATTATTTATTTGAAATCCAACACATAAGCAATATTTTTTTATAAGGAAAATATAAGGTTTTTATGTTTTCAATTCAAGTAGTACAAGCAAGAAATCATTTGAAAAAGGGATCGGAAAGGTAAAAGTTTTTTTGTATTAATAAAATGAAGCATTACTATTATCGGCAAGCACCAAAGGGAAATACTTTTATGTATAGAAAAATGTATGTGGGTTTCTTACGCAATAGGGAACTTCGATAAAATTTTGCTTTTGTTTTTAAATTTTCTATTTTGAAGTTTGGGTACTCAAAACAACAATAAAAGATGAAGATTGTGACAATCTATTTTTTAATACAAATTTGTTCTATAGTTCACAATATTATATATAAGAAAAGGGGAGGAAAATGATTTTCATTATCTAAGCTAAAGACATCTCAAAATATAATCATTTACAAAATTGTAGCCACAAAGATTCAATAATTTGATAGTCTTATATAATGTACAAATATACATTTTTTGTAGGATTTTAAGGGAAGAGTCATTAATTTATTGTTCTTTTGAAATTTCAATTTGAGTGAAGGTTCACACTTCATAACATCTTCATTTGAATCATAAGCCAAGCCAAACCCTCACGAATGTGGACCTGCAGTACGGAACTTAGAAAGATACAAAGGGTTTGTGAGAAATGTAGACATGTAAAATGTCGACATAGCCATTTAACAAATAATTCACCCATATCATAATATCCATATATCATCACCTTCAAGTTTATAATAATTAATTATGAATTTAACTAATTATTATGATTATTATAACATATATATTCATGCTCCAATCTATATATACACAAATCCCATCCACACCCTTAGACATATTAATGCAATATTAATATTTCATCCATTATACTAAATAACCTTCATTAACTATTTTCCATCAATTTAAATATACCCACTCACCTACCACCTACCCTATACCTATCAACAAAGATGCCTAAGACTTTTGGCCTCAATGGGAAATTGGTGTCTCGCTAATAAAAAAATGCAAGTGTTCAAAAAAATGGAACCAATAACCAATAACCTAAGGTCTTGAATCACAATCGTGGTGTTACCACAGATGGTGTTAGTGATCAAGAAAATAACACTAGTTTTACAAATAACAATAACACTAACCATCATAACAACAATAAAAATAATTTGGGAAACAAAAAAGGCCCCAATATTGTTTTATTAGTCAACATGGTTGATGTGAATTACCCCCTTCCTCGATAATCTCAAACCCAAGGACCGAAATAGTACCAAAAATCTAACCAAGGGGAAACAAATTATGGTTATAACAATAAATTTCAAAACTACAACCGATGTTATACTCAAGAACTAAAATATAATCAAAGACCAAGAGACTATAATCCTAATCTACATTATGGTTTCCATTGTGTCATTAGTAATGATGCTAGGAGTTATAGATTTTGCAAAAGTTATTACAAAGACTCCCCGAGAACCAAAGACAACTCTTTGTGGACATGTTCTTAGAAAATCCTGAAACAACCTCATAACCTAATCATATAGGACCCGTTGTGCCTCAGAATGAAAACATGGGCATCTATCGAGGATCATTCCCTAAGCATCTTGAAGATGTTACAATAAACCCTCAAAACATAAATAAAGGAATTCATGTTGATAACAACAACCATGGTGCCTCAACCTATGACAACTTTCGAGTTTCCCCTAACCTAGGCCCAAACAACAATACGAAATTCTTGGGATTAATCAAGTTAGAGGTCAAACCAGAAGTTAATGTAAAAATTTGAATAAGGGAATACATTTTAGAACCTCTTCTCTCCCATACTCTCTTGTAATATGATGCTCATATAGTTTCAAACCCTATAGGAGCCTATGATTTGATTTCATATTTAAATAAGACATTTTATCACATCTCGTTTCTAGATTTGTTGAAGAATTCCCTTGTGAATCGTTCCACATTGCTTGATGCATTGGGTCTTGGTAATTTAATCCATGTTATGCATCCTTTTGGATCTCAATTAAATCATATTGACTTCGACATTCATCCTCTAGGGAATAATGATATGGATTTTGGGTTTATTTTTTATATAAGCAGGATGTTTTCTAATGCTAAAATATCCCGAAGAGGAGAACCTACGTTATATCTGCAAGTATGAGTCTATAACAACTACATCAAGAGAGCCGTGATCGATGATGGTGCTACCTTGAATGTAGTCCCTTTCTCTTTCTTGTAGAAGTTGGGGTATGGGGGACTAATTGTTCCTCTATAAGAAATAGGTTATGAGGGTATGACAATTTAACAACTACCTCAATTGGAACTATAGTCATTCCTATTTCCCTTGGGACAAAACCATATTGATGAAGTTGTACATTATTGATAAGGAGATGAATTATAACATGATCCTTGGTAGAACTTGGATTCACCCAATGAATGTTATTCCTTCAACTTTGTTCGAAGAAGTTATAAGTCTCCACTTAGGAAAGGTATTTATTGCTCAAGGGGATCCTAAGCCCTTCAACATACATTTGGAAAACTTCAATAAGAAAATATGGGTTCACGCAGAATATGAGATTATTGTGAACTACTTAAAAATATACCTCTATCAAAAGAATGGGCCGCAACCACCACAAATGTTATGAAAGATGAGGTTAATAACCCAAAAATGTTTTAGGTGGCGAAAAAAAAGGGTAAAGTAATATCCGTGGAAACTGTTTCCAATAAAACAAAAATAGATATTATAAAACTCTTAGAGAGTGATGAACCAATCTTTCTCCACTTCGAACCACAAGGAATGAGTAACCTCCTTGGTATAGCCTCTCTTCCTACCAGCTATCTCGGTCTAGGAATAAACATGATAGAAATAGAAAAGGAATGAGAGGATTTTGAGAACAAAATGATACCCATCAAAGACATCTCTATGGATTCTTCCACCCCTATCCTTGATCTAGACATGAACATGTCAAAAACCAATCTTATTGTGTCCATGAGACATAATCTCGTAGTGAGAAAAACGTCTAATGTAACCACTACTCCCTACGTAGGTAAAAATTTGAGCATTATAGTCATGCTCACATAAATATGATAGGTCGAAATTGCATAAAGAGGTTCATAAAAACCTCTTTAAAATGGATGGATTCACACCAAGGTTAGATGATCGATATACATACATACATACATACATATATATATATATATATATATATATATATATATATATATATATATATATAGGAAGGGTTTGTAAGTTTAAACCCAAAGTAGTAGGCCCTTGTCAAGAGAGCGAAAAATTCAAAGATCATGTATATCATTTGTGGTACTTAAGAGGTGATGGGTTCAACATCCTTTCAACTCACTTCAACCTAAATAATTTTATGCATATTTTATCTGCATCTCATGTTGTACATTACTGCATTCACATTATTTGTCATCTGCATTGTCATCTTGTAAAATTATATACTGAAACTTACTTTTCAAACAACTTTTAAAACTTTAAAATATTGGAAAAAAAATTTAATCATATTTTTTCAAGTATCCATATTATCATCTCCAAATTATTTAATCTCTTTATTATTCTAACCACTTAGATGAAATTTTGACAATGATCCTACCAAGATTTGCACACTTAGTCCTATTCAAGGTTTCTTCTAGCTCAGGTGTCTTTTCTCATAGTTTATACCATAAGCTTCTTGATATCACATATCTCCCTAAACATGTCTCTTCTGATAGAAACAATGTAAACACTTCACCGGACCTCTTGTTTGCCTATCTTGACCTTCGGTGGTGAGCCCTCACATCTTACTTTTTGTGTGGGGTTGAGACTAAAGGAAAGTGTTTCTTCCCAAAATCACAAGTCTAAAGTAAGAAAAAGGATAAAATACAAAAAAATTCTTTCTTTTAAAAATAATACTACACTTCTTTTTCCTACCAATCTTTGGTGATGAGCCCATGCTTCTTACTAGTAGCATCGGGAAAGACGTAGGGGGTCTCGTTAAATGAATCAATAAGTCGTAAATAAATATGGAAATAAAGGTACTTTGAAATCTTAAAAATCCCTAGAAAGTGAACAAGATGTGTATGTTACAAGATGGCCTATCCCTAAAACCATATTTTTTCAATCAAGAGTCCATCTACGGATATAATTCTAGTTAAACTTGTAAGCAAAACACATTCTAAACTAATTAGTTAATATTGCTTAGGGTTGAATTGAAGGTTTTAATTAGATCTCTGTCAATATCTTGTCCTTCTATCACCATCTTCATCCTTCAAGATCATACAAATTGCATCCTTCTTATCTCTTGGTGACGTGCCCTCACATCTTACTCCTTACGTGGAGTTAAGAATGGAATGGGTTAATTTTATTATCATATCACATCCATCATATTCTACCAATAAAACAAAAGTGTTAAATATTTCTTGAAATTCAAAGTATCTACATTATACTTGTTCTCATGTGCATCATCATATACATAAAAAGTGTTAATTTTGTTTATCAAATTTGCATCATTATCATCCATAACATGCATCCATAAACCATATAAAAATATTTATAAATTATAACTATCTAAGAGTACATAGATGATACAAATCATGATCAAGTCAAATCTTACACAGAATTTTGAAACCAAAAAGAGATATCTATATGTATATATAATAATGTCAAGTTTAGTATACAATGCCATCACACTCTTGCGAGTGTGGTCAAAACTCTCATGTATGAGCCAAAAATCCAAAAAAATTGACATACATATCCAAATATAGCCTCAAAGAAATAAAGGCATGTATCATATCCCTCTCTACAGAATCCTTGTGAAGGTAAACGACAAGGACTCCTGTTGCGACTCCTATGGTGAGAGTGAGAGCCTTTATGTGTTGATCGGTGGGAGTTTCCATGAGATTTCCCATGAGATGGGGTAGGTGACTTTCCGGTAGTATTGGACCCATTGCGAGAATGTTCTCGCCACCGTCTCCTATCAAATAGATCATATACTTCCATGTTAGTCCTCATCTAAGTTAGGGCCTCCACAACATACCATGCCAGCACGAACACATCTATGTGATGTCCAACCATTGTTGGACATCTGGTATCTTCCAAGATGCTTGCTCCCCTGCATCATCCCGTAGGGAATTTAAATGTGTCCAAGGGGATCTACCTAATAAAGTCTCACCAACCATCTCAGTAGCAGCTATAAAGCGCAAGTAAACAGAGGTGAGTTAGAATACTTCTAAAAAAATAGAGAGATGGTGTGTAGTTTCCTAAAAATCTAATATAAAGAGTAAATTTGGGAAAAGAGTATGTTACTTACTCATATCTTTGGGCATTCGGGTGGATCGGCGATTGGTGCTAGCATTGGAGCTTCTGCAGTACCTCCTCTACTCTAACCTCCTTAGTTACAACCTCCCATATACCCATTTGTGATGTGTAGACTTACTCCTCATCCCTTCCTCCTCCAACGGTCGAGGATCCTCTCGAGTAAAGTCTGTCTCCTGCTCTTTCTCTGCCTCATCCCTGGCCAGAAATCTTATCTAGTGGTCACCCACTCTATGTCACACTCCTCTTGTCTCTTCCTTCACCTTTGTCTCGGCATCCTCCTCCTCCTCCATGTTATGTGCAAGTCCTGCCTCAATCTACAAAATATTCCTCATCCTAACTATATCTCAAGCAACATGAGGTGTGTTGATCGAAACTCTAGGAGTGAAAATGGTCCACCTAAGCTTGCCCTTGGGCCCGATCTCACCTCTTGGATGCCTATATACACTGTGGGGACTGCTAGGAGGGTATTAGAATAGGGTACCACAAACTACTAAGGCACCCTAAGGATTTCATGGGTCTCTACCTTGTTGTTCATGTCCACTAACTGTAGTGTAGAGCTGCATGTAGTCAAATAATATCATGCTCGCCCCATATTCTATCGATGTCTTGATATTGTTGCATGATCATATCATTTGCAATGAGTGTGGAAACCAAATGATATGTCCCTCTGAGTGGAGATATGTCAAACCACCTCACTTCTCTAACTACCTCGGGACTTTCTATCTCAAATCCCCTCTGTTAGGGGATCATACGCTCATATACCCAACTCATGGAGAGTTTGGGATGACTAAGGGCCTTACCCTTTAGTCAGAAAACTCTATACAAATCATGATAAGTGGCACTAAGAATAACAACACCCCATACGTATATCAAGTCATGTTTCTCAATACTCTATATGATGGGTGCCCAACATAAAAGTAGTTTTTCCCACCCTTGTCCCCAACCAAACACGAGGCCATTATACCAATAATGGTCTTACGTATGTCGAGGATAGGAGTAGAGGTAACTGAGAGAAATCTCATCCCATGTATGGGTCCCACTTTGGTGGTCTGAGTAACTAAACCTACACTAGTAAAAAATAACTTCCTATCGGTGATAGGAACCCCCAGAATCTGGTATACATCCTCTAAGGTGATCATCTATTCACCTCTAACTCTCAACATTAAAAAAGTGTTTCGATCTGCATCTCAGTAAGTCAAAAGGTCACACAATAAGTGACTAACAAGTGTAACCAACTGCATCTGCGATATTTGTTAGATATCAGCCTTGTGAAGTAGGTTCCTCTCATCTTGAGTCGCCCTCTCCAAATTTGGAGATAAGAAATCACACCTACGGGGTATTTCTCCATCTGATGTACTTTCCCTACGTTCAAAAACATCAAAAAGGGAAAGTTAGAATCATATAAATACATAATAAGCCCACATAAAAATTTAAAACAAATAAAATTTCAATACTTAGTCAAAATTAGTAAACTTCCTTGGTAGTTATGCAATCATTGCTCTGTGTAGATAAGCAGTTGTGTAAATGCCACGATAATTTCACAATTATCATGATCTTTGTAGTGATTGCATAACCAACACGACAATTTTGCAACCACCGCTCTCTACGCAAAGAAGTGGTTGCACAATCGCCACTGTGAGTTCTATCTGCAAAATGTGGGTCATGCCCTCGGGTCCCAAAAATTAAAAAAAAAAAAAAAGACAAAAAAACATCATTTTAGATGAAAGAAAAGACATGTCTTAAAAGGTGCCCCCGTTCGATCATTTTCACTACAAAATTATTGAAATTACCCCCCTGCAACTAGTTTTTACCATTTTCTATGTTTTAGGGTAAAAATCAACGAATGGAGATAAGTGTACTCATCCCGACCCACTTGGTTTGGATACCATTGTGTCAAAATGCTCTTCATTTTGACTATACTCTCTTGTGAAATCGGCACAAGTAATCCATAACTCAAAATTTCACTAAGAGGTTAAGTGCAAATGATTTTCTATAAATATTAATATATATATTTATATAGCATGTTTCTACTGTTTATTTTGTGTGTGTGTGTTTTGTAGGCGGGAGCACTTGCTTGCGCAGGTATAATTCTCCTCCCCATGGATATGGTAAGCCCTCTTGTCATTTTAATTTAGTGTGTTTTGGTGATTATATCTTTATCTGCACTTAATTCTTGTTTCCTCTTGCAGGTGGCAAGAAGCTTGGATTGGCATCATTTTAACACACGAGCGTGTAAGGTTTAATTTCTAAATTTCCTATGTGGGAGCACCATACTTGGACTCCATGTTTTATGCCTCTTCATGGATAAAATGGTTCTTCTAGGGGGAAATATGTATGCACCCAAATTTGCATGGTGTTATTTGGAACAGTGAAAATCCCTTATATGAAAATTTTGTTTCCAGATTAAATGATGTATCCAAGTCAAATTTTCTTACTTGCAACATGTTCTTGTAGCTCAATTTACCTTACTTATCCATTTCCTAGCTTTTCTTGTTTTCCTAGTTATTTTTCAACCTTTTCCTTAGCTTTTTGACCTTAAGTCATGAAACCTTGCCAGAGTTTTCATAAACACTAGTCTTCCTTGAGTGGCGGTTACACAACTTCCGTATTAGTTGCATTGCGCTAGCTAGTACTGTGCATCTGAAACACTTTTGTATGCTCTAACTCAAGACTTTACCAACATGTTCTAAGTGTGTTTTTCTCTTTCCCAAGTTGATATCTTGCACGTTTCTTGACCAAATCAGCTTCTTTTGAGCTTATTAAATGTGTATAGAATTCTTCTCCATCAATTACTATTATTAGTAAGTTAACTACCCTTTCCTGTGGTGATTTGGAACTTCTTGGTTGTCAAGTGTGCTGCACCATTTTCCTACCAACTTTCTATAAAAACCAAGTTTTTTCCCAAAGCATTGTTTGGAGTACTTTGAATTGGAATTGCATTATTATGCTACCATAATCTTGTCAAGAAGCACACAAGAAAACATAGATCATTTTCCTTGTTGCTCTCTTACTTGCATTGCTACCAAACTACTTGCAAACTGGCCAGCTCCATCAATTCTACATCTTCTTCTTACATATCAACTAGTATAGCTCCCTGGACAACATTGGACATTTCATTGGAAAATAAGTTAAGGGGATCCACAAATGCAAAACCAAAATTGGAAATTATTTCAGTTCCACATTTCCAAGTTCTAGGTGTACTTGAATTCTTAGAAGCTTTGTTTTAAATAATTAGATTTCATTTCCTAGTTACATAAAATATGGTTTTAAGGAAGTAGAATTTACAATTAGCTACATTTCCTATAAGTAGCTTCTGTTGAGGATTTATTCTCATCTCATCCATGTGGAATTTTTGGGAAGGATTTGGAGGAAGTTATTGTTTACATAGTCTTTTACTTCTTCATTTCAAAACAATTATAGATTTCTTTTATGTATTTAGCTATATTGTAGTTGCATACAAATAAGGATTCTATTGAAAAATTCCTCCCTACCTATCCATGTGGATTTTCAAGAGAAGCGAGTTTGAATAAGATTCTTTGTTTGTGCATTTGTTTAAGTTTCTTTACATTTAAAAGCTTAGTAGAATTTAGTGTTTTACCTAGGAAGTCTCAAGGAAGAAATTACCTCTGAGAAGCTTTCTAATCTTCCTGTGATTCTGAGGTAGAAGTAGAAGAAATTAGATCCACAATTATAAATTAAGAAAATCCTTTATTTTAATTAGATTAGATCAATTCATTTGCAATAGATGAATAACCACTTTCAGCTATTTTACTTTTTAGTTTATTTTAGTTTAGAGTAGAGGTAGTTTTCACTTAATTTGAAGGAATTCATTTGTGTGTGTAGATTACCTTTATTTTAATTAATTACTACAAGGGTAGATATTATTTTTTGTTTAGTTAATTTCCTTTCAAGCAAATAAATTAAATTGTTCATTTCATTTTGGTTTTAATTGATCAGGAATGAATCTAGCTAGTTAAAGCACACTTGTATTTTAATCAAGTTAGATTTACTTTTCTTAAGTGGTTAAAATGAAAATTTCAACGTATTTTAAATTTCAAATAAAATTATACAATTGAACCATAGGGAATTTACGCTACCCTTACATAGCCTCTAATTCCCTCTTGGCTAGCTTAGCTCATAGGAATTTACACTACCTATTCATAGTCCTTGGTTCTCCTATAGCCCCGTTTTCAACATTTCTTGTAATCTTGCACATTCCCAGTTTTCCCAGCATGACTCAGGAGGTGGAGTGCATCTAGGATCATGTGTCGATACTTAGGAATACATTTCCCATACATGAGTTAGATTTGCATATAAAAATTGATTGTAAAACTTGTTGCAGCCCTTGTACTATATTACCCTTTAAAAATACATTTGAGAATTATATTTGACAAACAACTCTATCTTCCATATCAAAATAATCCCCTTCTAGGATAATGTAATGGAGAAAAGGAAATTTTCTAGTATAACAACAAAAATGAGGTTCCAATTAGTCAATTAACATGAAATAAATTTGTTACACTTGTTCCTAAAATGACACACTACAGACATGAGGAAATATTTTCCCAAGAAAAGATGAACTATTATTCTAAGCGAATATATACATGTGGCCCTGAATGAGGCATATGTATATATTCCATGAAAAAATTGTTGAATAATTAATATGAATACCCTTACATGATACTAATAAATTTAGCTTGAATTCTTCCCCAATTATATGGTTATGATTAATGGTGTAGCCATGCCATGTTTTGGTGATCTTACGCAATGTTTTCCCATTACAAAATTGATGTGAGCTCTGCAGGTCTTACATGTATGTCATAATTATTATTTATCTCTTTCTATATGGGTTGAATGATGGCCTTGCTAGATAGCCTTTGGCTCTCTAGATCCTGTAATAATGGTGAATTCTTGGCATTAACGATTAGAATTTAAATTAATCTTGAAATTTCATACGTATGAATCGGGGACGACATTTCTTTTAGACAATTTTTCAAATAGTTCACATTTTACATTTATATCTAGTATAACACTTGTAACTAAAAGGTCTTACAAAAATCCCTCCTCCATAATGCTTTAGGCGGATATCCACACCCGGTTTCAAATTTTCTCCCTTTGCATAGGCTCAAAGTAGCTGTTAATGTTAGTGTTCTCCTCACTCTACTTTCCTGCTTGCTAATTCTAAATAATCTTAGAACCAGGAAAAATAAGATGTTCAACTAGAAATGATATACTTTAGAAGGAGCTTGAGGGGGAAACACAAATTCGTAACTCATTAGGAATTGATCGGGGTGGAGAGTTGACAATTGTATTTGGTGAAAGAGTGTCAAAGTTGCAACTAATAAAGGAAAATAGTATAAAAATTTGAAATGAAAAATAAACAGATTTCAAAAAAATAGCATCACATCTGTGTAAGGGCTAGGAAATAAAGCTGGTTAAGAAAAAATAGCATCCATAGAGGAGTGTTGGATTTTGCAAGGCATTTAGATGTTTTTAGTCATTTTAGATGTCAAAATACAGCCACTTTTAAAATATAATTAATATGATTAACAGAAAATATATAATTTAAACATCAAAATAACATGTATATTCATAATTTGACCGTCACACACACACACACACACACACACACACACACACACACACACACACACAATAAAGTTAATAAATTAAATATTAAATAGACACTATATATTATAAATTTGTGAGATTCATGACAAATATAACATAAATGAAAATGGAAACTTTGGAATGTAAATAAAATATAAATACTATAATTATTTTAATATCTCATTAGTGAAATATGAATATATACATATCTTATTGATAAAAAAACATCCATTAATTTTGATTTTTAATTAGTACGTATTAACACAATTGAATTTAAGCATGATTTATTCGACAAATGAGATATAGCGTTAACATTTGTAACATAACTTTCCTTCAACATATAGGCATGTTAGAAGCATCTCTAGCCCCTTCGTCCATCTTTATTCATGGCTTTGATAACATCCTCAAGAGTTTCTTAGGTACTATTAATTTATTAGTCACTATTGGTCCATGTACAATTCATATTCCGTTTCATGTCATGCATAATGACCTTAATTATAAATTCTCCTTGGGAGACCTTAGATCCATGCTATGCATACGGTCCCCTCTACATTACATACATGGCTTAAATTTTGGCATAAGGGAACTGTTTATGATGTGTCGGATGATCCATCACCTTTTGAGTATTGTAATTCTATTGAAAAAGCTACTGATACCCCTACTTCCTCCAATATTAATCACAAATTTTCTAAGTATGGATTAGGGTATGAATATCTCTACCACTTTGGCTTCTCTGATACACAAGTAGATCAACAAGAACATAAAATCACAGAGCTTTGGGACCTCCCCACATGGTCACACAAGTTTGGGATAGGGTATCAACCTTCTTCTCTGCCTCCCATGGATGCTTATACCTCTTTTCATGTTCCTTCACTTCCCTTGTTGCATCTGGAACTCATTAGTGATGATGCATCTACTATTTGGGATACCCTTGATACTTTTTCTACTGATAGCGCACTACTTGATTACATGGGTGATTATGATCATCTTCCCTCTATCCACCATAAACAACATCATCCTTTGTCTCTCACTAATATGGTTTACCTCAGGGAATCTGATGTCACCATTGATAACGTCGATCCATTTGACACTATTCCTACTGATCCGTATATCGAGGATCATTCAAATCTTCTAAATGAAGAAACAATATAATACAACTTAGGCACATATGAACATCCATGCATAGTTTTTAGCTACCTCTCTCACCCCTATCGAACAAAATTATATCAAGCAATTCCTTCATGATTTATTAGATATTTTCACATGGGATTACAGTGATATGCTAGGTATTGATACATCCATGGAAATACATAATATTTTCCTTAAACCAAGTGTTAAACTTGTCCAACAAAAAATTCATAAAATACACCCCAAGGTAGCTCTATTAGTCAAAGAAGAAATTTAAAAGCTTCTAAATACAAGTTTTATTCGCACTGTTAACTATCCCAAATGGATATCTAATATCGTACTGGCGATGAACTCGATGGTCGAGTTCGTTGTTGCACCAAATTTCATGATTTAAACAAAGCTTTCCCTAAGGATAGTTTTCTTTACCACACATCGACACTATTGTTGATTCTACAACCGGATATGATATCCTTTCTTTCATGGATGGATTTGTGGGTTATAATCAAATCAAGATCAATCTGGCTGACCAAGAAAAAAACTTCCTTCACCACACCATGGGGTATATTTTGTTACACAGTCATGTTATTCAGCCTTAAAAACATTGGGGCTACTTACCAATGGGAAATGACACATATATTCCATGATTACATTCATAAAATCATCGAAGATTATGTAGACGACATCTTAGAAAAATATCGACAACATGTCCTCCCACGTGAAGTACCTTAAAATATTATTTGAATGATTACGACAATATTAGGTCCGATTGAATCCTAAAAATGTGTTTTTGGGGTCACAACAGGTAAACTAATTGGATATATTATCTCCCAATATGGCATTGAGATTGATCCTAAAAAATCAAGGCCATTATCGACATGCCTCCACCCAAAAACCTACACCATTCACGATCGCTATAGGGTAAAATTCAATCTATTCAATGATTCATTGCACAACTTGTTGAAAAGACTCAACCGTTCACATGATGCATGAAGAAAGATACCAAGTTTGTTTACAATGAGAAATGTCAACAAGCCTTCAATAACATTAACACTTACTTGCTAAATCCACCTGTCTTGGTTCCACCCTTAACCGATCAACCTTTCTTTGTGTATATCTCTATTATGTTTCATACGTTAGGATCTTTATTAGCACGACATGATGATTCTCAACATAAAAAATCCATATATTATATTATTCATACTCTACTCTCTTATGGATGTAACTATAGCTACATTGACAAACTATGCCTCAATCTTGTCTTCGTTACAAACAAATTACAAAAGTATCTTCTTAACAATGAGGTACATATTATAACCAAATTTTACCCATTACATTACCTCCTCTCCCACACACATCTCTCAAGACATTTGGCACATTGGGTCATGCTCCTCACAGAATTTGAATTTAATTTCTTACCACAAAAATCAATCAAAGGATAAGTTATCACCGATTAACTAGTTGTAACACCCCTCTCGGATGCATCACCAATTTCTGACTCCTTTCATGATGATTTCACTGCCTATACCATTAAGCCGCATACGTAGAAAATGTACTTTGATGGCTCTCATTGTTGATCTAGCATTGGGGCTGGGATAGTCTTCACTACCCCACACGGTGACCCACTCCCCTTCGCATATCGGTTAAGGTTTTATTGTACAAACAACATAGTTGAGTACAAATATCTCATCTTAGGTTTTCTCACTGCTCAAAATATCCTCATTCACAACTTATGCATACATGGTGATTATCAATTAGTCTTTAATCAGGTTAACGATATATATAATACAAATGAGGAGCATCTCATTCCATACAACAACCTTGTAAATGATATTTTAGCTACTTTTGAGTCTTACCCCATTACTACTATTCTTTGCAAAGATAATCATCATGCATATACTATGGCTAGTGCCGCATCACTCATCCCACAAGACATCGCCAATGAACATGCCACTTTCATAATTACACACTTATGACATCCATCTATCTCTATATTACCTCTTGTAACTTGCGCCATCATGCCAAGTCAAGATAACGTTGATTGGTTCACACACATTTATAATTACTTATATAAGAAAATTATCCCGAAACCCTACAACCTCATGAAGCTCATCGGTTATATCATGAGGCTTCTCATTATGTTATCATTGGGAACTGAATTATTTAAATGCACTATTGACGATTGTCTTCTTTGTTGTCATTCACTTACAAACATTCCCATAACCATCTTGCAAATTCATGATAGCATTTGTGGTCGTCACTTATCGGGTAAAGCTATGTTGCAAAAAATTTTACGCCAAGGATATTATTGGCCTACAATGGAACAAGATTTCCTTGAATATGCTACTCATTGTGAAAAATTTCAAAAACATGGCAATCTCCATCATGCACCCACGTATGACCTCCAGCCCATTGTGCCTACTTGGCCTTTCTCCTTTGGGGATTTGACCTCATTGGTATGATCAATCCTAAATCTACTGATAGACATAAATTCATTATCACTGCTACCAAATACTTTACTAAGTGGGTTGAAGTGGATCCTCTATGAACAGTCACTGGTACAAATATTTGTAACTTTCTCACCACCCATATTATCACATGTTTTGGCGTGCCTTCTACTATAATCATTGATAATAGACCTTCCTTCAAAATAAGGACGTTAAAAAGTTTTGTGCTTGATTCAAAACTTGAGGCCACTAATAAAACCATTTTCAAAATCTTACGGAAGAATGTTGACTCTAGTGGTACTGATTAGCATAACCAACTATTCTAAGCTCTATGGGCTTATCATACTAGCATTTTTACACCTATTAATGCTACACCTTTTTCTTTAGTTTATATCATTGAGGTCGTTATCCCACTTGAGCTTGAAATACCTTTCTTATGGGTTTATCTCAAAGGAATACTTAAAGATAACAAATATCATGAGAACCACTTTCATGAACTAGACATGTTAGACTCACGTCATGTTCAAGCACTATAAAATCTTCGTACATATCAATATCACATAGAAGATTCTTACAATCACAAAAATCACTCTCAAGAGTTCAACATCGGTGACCTTTTCTTGAAATAAAATCAAAAGAATGTGAATGCTAAGGAACCGCAAAAAGGTAAATTCAAACCCAATTGGCTTGGTCCATACATTATCACTGATAAGCTTGGTGGTGGGGTATATCTCCTCGCCACCCTTTTAGGTAAACCACTCAAAAATCCACTCAACATAATGCATCTTAAGAAATATTACGCTTAGATTACAACTATTTGACCATTACCAGATGACACACTCTTTTGCTTCGTCTCACACTTGACTATTGAGGGCTTACTACACATGAACCCCATGCACTATGTTGGTATCCAAATTTGTTCTCCTTTTCAGTCTTGAGCATCACCATAGATATGTCATGGATCTTAAAGATAGATTAGACCATGTTTTATGTCATTGGTAGCTGAGGATATGGTCTAGTTGGCACTCGGGTTTGTGGAGAAATGGATAGCACTCCAATAGGACTTGATCTTGTCCTAGCTGTTTTAGGTTGTGCCTTGTAACCAAGGTAAGAGGACCTATATTGTAACCTTGTAATGGTGAAGGAGATGAATATGTACTTCTCTTTGCTTGAAATTCTATGATGAAGACCTTGATGAAAACGTGATCAACACCCCGATCGAACTCTCGTGAGTTGTCACTTCTAAAAATATGGGTATGTTGATCGGGGATCATTTCTGAAAGTTCCCTAAACATCTCTAAATGGTGTCAGTGCAGAAGATCATCTCAAGAGCTTTCCAACGACTATGAGAACGCGACAAACGGACATCGGGAGCTCTAGATATGTTCGATCGAAGTTTGGTCAGCTGGGGAAAGTCCACTGCTGGTCAATGGTCAATATTGGACCGAATCGCCTGCGTGACACGTGGCTTGCCAACACTCGTCGGATTCGCTCGATTTGCCTATCGGGAGACGACAAGTGGATTACCAAGTTGATTATTTCTAGGCCACATTATATGGGTCGAAATAATATTTTATATTGGTAAGGCCACTTCTCAAATGCCATAATATATATATATATATATTAATGTTTAATACATTAATATTAAAACATGTATTGCTGACCACGTGGGTGGTGAAGCGATTGTTGGGAGGCATTAAGCCCTGCCACGTGGAAGAAGGTGAGTGAAGCGGTGTTGGAGGGGCCTAAGCCCATGCGTGGAGGAGTCCACGTGAGGTAAGGCTTTATCTCCCACCGCCTAACCTTAGCCAAATGCGCCAAATTTGGGATTTATTCCCACTTAACATGTATGCCATGCGCCAAACATGGGTTGTTAACCCATTTAAAAACATATATCCGCTCCACTTGGGATTTAATCCCATTAAGATATTCAATCGGCCAATATGGGTATTTTATCCCCTTTATTTTAGTACGGGTGAAGGCTATGGTATTTTTAGCCTAAGGGATAGTATGCAATGCATATTTTTGGGCCCTAAAAATGTATAAATAGGGACCCATTGCATTGTAAAAAAACACACATTGGAAAACAACATGAGCTTATTATTTGTTAAGCTTGTTGTGGACATTTGGTGCAACGGAGACACCGATCCCGAGCTTATTATTTGTTAAGCTTATTTGCGGGATGTGTCGACAAGTATTGTCTATTGGCCTATTATTTTAGGCAATATTAGATGAAATATTTGTGGCTAGGAGTTATTCAAACTACCTAGTCGGCCCATAGCACCACACCAAGTACTTGTAAATCCTGGATTGTCGACCGGAGTGCTAGCTTCGCATTATTTGCGTCGGGAAGGCCGATCACAGCCGAAGGAGATTGTACGCCAGGAAGGTGGAAGTCGGGTGCTATTTTTCACCCTTGTCATCCGAAGAACTGGTGTACTAGTAGGCAAGTAAAATTCCATTAGGTTTTCTTGTGAAAGTACTATTGTAACTTACAAGTTTTGACTAGTGGAACAGTTCGATCACGAACTCGGAGACGTAGGCAATTGCCGAACTCCGTAATCAATCTGTGTGCAATTGTCATTATTGTCTTGCATTATTTTAAATTGATTACTTAAAAGGAGTAAATTATCGGAAAATAATTAAAGCCTATAAGGGTCCGAGATCAGGTCGTAATAATCTGATTATTTTCGGATCAAGTTTGGTATCAGAGCTGGTAATCGATACCTGCAAACTTGCTAATCTCCGAAGCATGTTTGGTATCAGAGCTGGTTATTGGCTTGCAAACTTGCTAATCTCCGAAGCATGTTTGGTATCAGAGCTGGTTTAGCTCCATATTTGTTTTTCAGTAAATCTGATTAACAGAGTGATTGCTTCAAGATTGGTGCAGTTGGTTCAATTTGTGTGAATAGGGAACAAGTGCACTATGGGCAAGATGTCTACACAGGCGAAGCTTGAAGAGTTGAAGCTTATAATCACCAGATCTAGGAAGAGAATTCTCTCCTACGATCAATGTATTCCTCCTTGGAAGAGGAGTATGCTCGTTTGAAATTGGAACTGAAAACCAAGGATGAGCTCTTGGCAAGGTTGCAATGTGGTGATCAGAGGAAGGAAATACCTTCAACTTCAGATGCAGAGGCCATGGCAGATGATTGCACTGTAAGTTGTTCACCACTGGAATCTTCTTCTTCCTCCCATTTGGTTTCGGATTCAGGTAATGAAGTCTTTGGTTTGTTTGAAAAGCATACTAGAGGCATTGGATCCAAGTTACTAGATAAAATGGGATTTGATGGAAGAGGCCTTGGTAAAAATGGCCAAGGCATTGCTAACCCAATACAGGTCGAGGATCATCCTCGTTTTGTAGGTTTGGGTTATCCTAGTGTGGGAATGGAAATTGGAGAATGCTCCAAGAACGCTGATGGGAGACAAGCTTCCGAAAGCAAAGTGATTACCCCACTAGTCCTGCAAGAAGATTCTGAGCAGGAAAGTTGTGCTTCGTCGTCACAGGAAAGATGTGGTAAGAGAAATCAACGAAGAGGTAATGAGATTCCACCTCCAGTTTCTTACCATAATCGTAAGCACAAGTAAAACTTCTGATCCACTTTTTTAGCTTAAGAAGTATGGTTATGATTTTCAGAAGATGTGGAATTATTTTCCATGTAATTTTTGTGGATTGCATAATCATTCAGTGGCTGATGCTGGAAGAGAAGGACACTAATGAAGAAGTTGATGCCGTTCATCAAGAACACGGCAAATCAGAAAGACCAATCTCGTCATGCAGAGTCGAGAAATGGCAAAAAGAGTTCCTCATCCCAGAAGAAGGAGTTTAAGAGGAATTTTTGTGCTCATTGCCAGAGGAATGGGCATCGGGTGGAAAATTGCTGGAAACTGCATCCATCTCGCCATCAGAGTAATGGAAAGCCAAAGATGGAATGGAGGCCTATTGCAAAGGCAGAAGAAGTTTCTACTCCACCACCAGTTGACAATTCAACCCAGGACCAGGTAATACCTGAAAGTGAAAGTCCTTTAAAATGGGTAAGTCAACAATTTTTCAATTATATATTGCATAATTCAGATTGAGGAATCGTATGCAGTATTAAGTTTGGAGATCAGATTCTGTGAGAAAATGCTGAGAGAAAGGTTTACAATACTCAGTGGATTTTCTTACTTAGAAAATTTGATTAATGCTCCAAACATATCTCGTAATCGCATGTGAGTACGATACATCTTGGATACTGGAATTGAATCATATAAAGCTTGGAGATTGATCTGCCATTTGTGCAGACAGATAGAGTTCACAGAGATCAGCTCGGAACTTCATTCGTGTAGAGGCATTGTGACTGTGCAACAAAATGGTAGCTGAATCACCATTGGCATTGACGTCAGTCGAACTTCATTCTGTGTAGAGGCATTGCGACCGTGCAGCAGAATGGTACCTAATATTAGTATGTCAACAAGAGGAGCTCTAAAAGGATCAGCTCAGAACATCATTCGGTGTCAAGGCATTGCGACCACACATACGAATGGTAGCTGATCAACAGACTTAGCATCATACATCGGAGGCTCGAAGTCTTGAAAAAGGCTTAGCATCATGTATCAGAGGCATTGAGGTCTGTAACAGACTTAGCATCGTGCATCGGAGGCTCGAGGTCTTGAAAGAGGCTTAGCATCATGCATCGGAGGCGTTGAGGTCTGTAAAGGGACAAGGCATTGTCCATCATTGACATCGGATCAATCAAAGCTCTACGTAACATGGAGTTCCTTCAAACCAGTTCGGATTCTACGGAATCAACTCGGAGCCAGGAGTTGTGTTATAGAGTAAAATAAGATCCTTGTTGTCAGATATCAAGAAGCTTAGCACCGCACAGAAGGAGCATTGAGGTTTCATTCAGAAACTTAGCACCATAAAGCGGAGGCGTGGAGGTCTTCTTCGGATATCAAAGTGGCGCAGTGGAAGCATCGTGGACCCATAACCCACAGGTCCCAGGATCGGAGCAGAGTTTTCGAAGTGAGAAGGTTAGAGGAGAAGACCCAAGGGTCTACTACAGCAGCACTTCCGAGGAGGCAGCAAATTTTTCCAGATTCAGGACAATATGGAAGCTTTTTGGGACAAAAAGCTTTTCTCAGTGGGGAGGTGTGGTCAGGGGATCATTTCTGAAAGTTCCCTAAGCATCTCTAAATGGTATCGGTGCAGAAGATCATCTCGAGAGCTTTCCAACGACTGTGAGAAAGTGACAAACGGACATCGGGAGCTCTAGATATGTTCGGTCAAAGTTCGGTCAACGGGAAAGTCAACTCTGGTCAACTGGTCAATATTGGACCGAATCGCACTATGACACGTGGCTTGCCAACACTCGTCGAATTCGCTCGATTTGCCTATCGGGAGACGACAAGTGGATTACCAAGTTGATTATTTCTAGGCCACATTATATGGGTGAAATAATATTTTATATTAGTAAGGCCACTTCTCAAATGCCATATATATATATATATATATATATATATATTAATGTTTAATACATTAATATTAAAACATGTATTGCTGACCACGTGGGTGGTGAAGCGATTGTTAATGGCATTAAGCCCTACCACGTGGAAGGAGGTGAGTGGAGCGGTGTTGGAGGGGCCTAAGCCCATGCGTGGAGGAGTCCACGTGAGGTAAGGCTTTATCTCCCACCGCCTAACCTTAGCCAAATGCGCCAAATTTGGGATTTATTCCCACTTAACATGTATGCCGTACAAACATGGGTTGTTAACCCATTTAAAAACATATATCCGCTCCACTTGGGAATTAATCCCATTAAGATATTCAATCGGCCAATATGGGTATTTTATCCCCTTTATTTTGGTACGGGTGAAGGCTATGGTATTTTTAGCCTAAGGGATAGTATGCAATGCATATTTTTTGGGCCCTAAAAATGTATAAATAGGGACCCATTGCATTGTAAAAAAACACATTGGAAGACAACACGAGATTATTATTTGTTAAGCTTGTTGTGGACATTTGGTGCAACGGAGACACCGATCCCGAGCTTATTATTTGTTAAGCGTATTTGCGGGATGTGTCGACAAGTATTTTCTATTGGCCTATTATTTTAGGAAATATTAGATGAAATATTTGTGGCTAGGAGTTATTCAAACTACCTAGTCAGCCCATAGCGCCACACCAAGTACTTGTAAATCCTGGATTGTCGACCGGAGTGCTAGCTTCGCATTATTTGCGTCGGGAAGGCCGATCACAGCCGAAGGAGATTGTATGCCAGGAAGGTGGAAGTCGGGTGCTATTTTTCACCCTTGTCATCCGAAGAACTGGTGTACTGGTAGGCAAGTAAAATTCCATTAGGTTTTCTTGTGAAAGTACTATTGTAACTTACAAGTTTTGACTAGTGGAACGGTTCGATCACGAACCCGGAGACGTAGGCAATTGCCGAACTCCGTAATCAATCTGTGTGTAATTGTCGTTATTGTCTTGCATTATTTTAAATTGATTACTTAAAAGGAGTAAATTATCGGCAAATAATTAAAGCCTATAAGGGTCCGAGATCAGGTCGTAATAATCTGATTATTTTTGGATCATATGTTCTCAAAACAAGGCAAATGTTACTAGAGACATTAAAAATCTTGATCTTTTATGCATACTTTTGCAAATGGATTTTGATCTTCTGTGGGTACAAAAATACAAATCATGGGTAGTACATGATAGGACCTTGTTGTTTAGATGATTTTGGTGGGGATTGACAAGACAAGCTGGGATAGATCATATCTTTGACAACCTCTACAATACTTGAAACAATTATCAGATAAAATGCTTCAAATAATCAGGATGTTCTTTCAACTAGAAGAAGCACAAATGGAAGCCCAGGTTGCACTCTTCACACAATCTTTGAGAACTCACCACAAAATCTTGAAGTAAAGAACTCAATTAAACACACAAATCCTTGATCAAACCACGCCTAAGGTACCCCCAAAGACTTACAAACAATCTCAATTAACACATGAAGGTGAAGTGATTTTAAACTGCTTGTTTCCAATGCCAGATGAAAGCTCTTCTGACAAACAAAACTGCAAGTACCACTAAACTATCAATGAGGATGAGATCTGTGTGATTTATTAAAGATTTCCATGCAAGATTGCAACAAGAACAATGAAAGGTATTTGCAGGTATTTTAAAATAACAGCAGACATCATATGGCCCAAAAGAAAACACAGATTTAATTCAAAGCTTGTTAGATTCAACAACAATGAAATTTTCATAAACAATCTCGTAGCCGTGTGATGTCTATACACTTGTAACCAACTCACATACATGAATTTCCAACACATGAGACATTAACTCCGGTTCTACGGTGGATTTCTCGAGAAAATGAGCTTTCTCTTAGAATTTTCTCGTGAAAATCAATCTCCCCTCTTGCATTTCTCAAAAATGCACTATATACCTCATGCCACATTGGAGCCTTCTTTCACAAGCAAGGAATATGCCAAGGATCAAGTTTGTTACAAAAACCTCATGATTTAATGAAAATGACATCAAACAGAAAAACATTCGCAGGTTGGGTGTGCCAAAAAGATTGATTCATTACAAATATATGGATCATTATCCATCCTGGAGGCACGTTTTTCATTATTGAGGCATGCAAACACCTTTTACTCATCATTTTCACCTTTTTACCTTTTTAAATTACCTCTACAAATTCCAAATCTAACTTTTTCATTTTTTCTTGGGCTGAGCAAAATTTACCTCAAAAACACAAAAAATCAAAGAATCAAGTCATGAAAGTGCTCCCAATGTTTCTAGAAGGTCAAGACGACACAAAATCACTATAAATTTGATGCAAAAATCATGATTCCAAGCTTCGTGAAGCTCCCATTGTGGAAAAAAGATACGACGTACAGGAACCATTGATCTACCTTCAACTTTAAATCCTGGCCCTCCACGTGGAAGATGGGGACTCGAAATTAAGCTTGGGTTACCTTTGTAATTTTTGGATAAGACTAGAAACGTGGCAAAAATGATTAGATCAGGCCCAGTTTTAAAACATTTACTTTATGACCCTTTGAAAAATTTGGCAAATTTCTCCACCTTCCCCTACCTCCTTCCTGGACCTGCCACGTGTCCACAAGGTGGGTCCTAATGAAACCGCTGGACAATTCTACATATTTTACTCCTTTTTGGAAAAAGGGAAAATTTTCCTAAAACCTCCGCGGGTCCATACCTCCGAAATCATCCCCTCCACGTGGCGCTCTCTGATTCACCATGGGGCCAAGTCTCCTTTTCTTCATTCATACCTCCTCACAAATTTTTGAAAATTCAAAATTTCCACCATTGGCCCACTCCCTTTTGCCCTTAAAGATATGCCACATGTCTCACCTAGATTGGTCATGGAGCCACATCTCATTTTTAACCTTTTTGACAACCAAGCCGAAAATTCATTAAAATTTCCCTCGACCCCTTCTTCCCACTTTTTCCCTCTTGGACACGTGTCCTCTCCCCGATTAAATCACGGAACTTTGGCCCAAATTTTGACTTCAAACCATTCGGGGTTAAAAAATTCAAAGTCTCCAACACCTCTCCCACTCATTTTGACTTTTCTGGACATGTGTCCACCGTGATTTGCCACTTGGCCGCATGAGTCCAAAATTTCACCTTAGCCATTTGACCCCCAAAACACAAAATATAAAAAAAATTCTCTCGCCACCCGCATCCCACGCCTAAGCGCCACGTGGCCTCTCCCGATTGGAGCGGGGATAACAAATGATTTTACAACTTTAGAAAATAGAGTTAAAAACTCTAACTCCCAATCGGCCTGCTCCTCCATTTTGATCTTTCCTGGACACGTGTCGACTTATGATTGGTCGTGGGCTTCACTCTTAATTTTCACTTTAATCCTTTGAGCCCAAAAACATGAAATTTCACAAGGTTTTTCTGCCACCCGTATCCCCTCTAACCAAAAAAATGTCCACGTGTCCCTCCTCATTGGCTGCGCGGGGTTTCAGGGAAAAATTTTGACTTAGGAAATTTTGCAAAATAAAGCCAAAATTTTCTAAGGAGATTTGACTCCCGCCTCTCCTCGGCCAATAAGAACATGCCATGTAGGCAACTTTGAAAAAGGTGGAGCCGTGGAGCCAAATTTGCCACTTTGCCAAAAATCAAAAATGACAAGTTAGAAACAATTACCGCGCTCCTTAACCAATAAGAACCCACCATGTTTCCATTGCATGCAGAACAATGAATTTGATGGAAAAATGATGCCCGTATGACCGTCAAAATGTAGAAAATTCTAGGGATGCCCTAGAATTCAATTTTTTCACCAAGGATGGCAGATTTTTCAATTTTGAATCAACTGAAGCATGTTTTTAGAGCATTTTCGACCTTGGGATTGGATTTTTAAATACACACAAGTATGATTTGACCAATTTCAAATTTTTCATGATCGGGTAAAGGGAAAAATGACAGAGCCCGCAAATTTGGAAAAATTAGGGCATAGAAAAGGGCAAACTTGGATTATTCTTTGAAACTAGGGAAAAACAACAAGTTTGTGAGCATTTATAGAGCATTTGTCTGGAGGGGAAGAATTGTGGATCACCAATTCGAAGGATAAAATGTTTTTGAGCAAGTAAAGATTTGAAAAATTAGGGCAACATGGTGCGAGCTCAAAATGGCACCAACATCGGCTCTCGCAGGGATAGGCACTCCCGGTGAGTGCCACAAGAACAAAATGTAGACCAAGTGCCAAAATATCCATTAGGTAAAGGAGTCGACACGCAAGGTAGCAAAAAACCAGAAGCATCCTTCAAAAATGAACCGAGAAACCGACGGAATGGCTGCCAAGAGCAAGGGCAAACCACACACCAACAAAAGCAAAAACAGAGCAAAAACAAAGACTATACAACTGTCATAATTGATGCATACCTAAAATTTGGGTATTAATCCAAGAAATGCTTCAAATATCTGCCATTAATAGGCACTTCCAGCAATTCCCCATCTAAGTCCTTGAGAAAGATGGTATGTTCACCAATTCTAATATCAATGGCATAAGGGCCCATCCATAATGCATCAAATTTTCCATGCTTGCCCTAGTCTTGATGCCTACTATCCCACAACAAAACCAAATCTCCAACATTGAAGGCTCTAATAGTGACCTTCTTATCAAACAATCTCTTTAAGTTTTTCCCTAAATCTGACATGCCTTTAGTGGGATGCTCTTCTCTCCTCATCAAGCTCAACAATCTGATTTATCCTTGCTCCATATGGATTGAGCTCTTAATCTTCCAACCGCTAACAAATCTGAAATGAAGAAAACTGCAGATGTAAGGGTAGAAAACCTTGAGTTCCATACACCGAGTCAAATGGGTTCATACCCGTAGCTCTTTTAGGAGTTATCCTATCATCCCAAACTACAAATTTCAATTGCTCACCCCATTTCTTCTTGTTTTTTCCAAGGTCCTTCTAATGATCTTCAACAAATTCCTATTCTTGGACTCAACTTGTCCATTCCTTGGGGTTTATAGTTTGAAGAATAAGTCAAATTGGTTCCATACTCCTTGCACATTACCATTAAAAGTTTGGCTCTAAAGCACATTGCATTATCAGCTCAATCTTGATTTGGAACTCCAAATCTGCATATGATGTGATTCAACAAGAAGTCCATAACTATTTGGTGTGTTGCCTTCTTAGATGGGATTGCTTCAACCCACTTTGTAAAATAATAAGTGGCTACAAGAATTCACTTATGGCCAACACTAGAAGGATCTGAAATCTCACCAATGAAGTCCACTCCCCATTGTTTGAAAGGAGATTCAATTGACCAGCTGGCCACAAAGGAAGGGAGCACAAGCTTTTAGTCTTCCGGAGAAATGCTTGGCAACTATCACACTTTCTAACCAATTTGGGTTGCATCTTTGAAGAGAGTAGGCCACCAATAATCAGCTCTCAATATCTTATGTGTTGCTACCCTCCCAGGAAAGTGTCCTCCACAAACTCTCCCATGGAAATCAACAACTATTTTGGGAGCTTCATCTTGATTATGCATTTCAAGAGGACACCTTCAGGTTCTTCCAAGCCAGCCCAAGGTCTATGATGATATACTTTTGAGAAGCGGTTGAGGGCTATTTTATGATTTTTTTAACTGACTAGGGCTACATAGATGTCTGAGGTAGAAGATCACATATTTGTACCACTCAGAACTTACCAACTTTGCAAGCACATCTACCCTTTCTTCCTCTAGTTGATTCACTTCTACATTCTACAAGTTGCTCTCACCATGAGCCTAGCTAGAAGACCCAAACCACGTACCAACTTTGTGGTTTGGATGTCCATATCATACTCTTACGGTTTGTTCACCTACCTACATTTTTGCTTGAGATATCCATCTCGATAAGATGTCTTTCACCATGGTGTGGGGAACATAAGCAACAACTTTTGAACTCAATATATAAGGCTGAAAAAAATTGTTTCTTTCACCAAGGAAAATGCTTGTTTCTCCATGATTGTATACTTCAACTCAACTACTTGTAAATCCTTACTAAAAGAAGACAATAGGCCTCTCAGCCCCACTCTCATCCTTTTTGCAGCAAAATAGAAGCAATGGTACACTCGAGAGGTAAAGGAAAATATTTGGAAAGGCCTCTTGTAGTTTGGGGCTACTAAAACAGTGCATGTTTAAGTGCATCCTTAATTCCTTCAAAAACTTAAATGACAACCTCCTCCCATTTGATAACTTGGTCCTTCTTTAGCATACATGTAATTGGAAGATTTAGCTCAAGCAAAGTTGGAAACAAATCTTCTAATAAAATTAATTTTACTAAAGAAAGATTGGATTCCTTTCTTGGTCCTTGGGATAGGTACCACTGTTGATTGCTTCCACTCTCTCGGGGTCAATCATGATCCCATCTTTAGACACAATGTGACTAAGTAGCTTGACCTTTTTCATGCCAAAATGACACTTCTTTGGATTAAGATAAATGCCATACTCCTACATCGATCAACATCTTCTCCAAGTGTCGCAAGTGATCACCTCTCTGCCTTGAAAACACGGTCACATCATCTTGGTAAACTTCAATAAAGTCATTGATGTAACCGGAAAAATCAACATCCATTACTCTTTAAAAAGTGGAACTAGCATTCATCGGACCAAAGGGCATCCTAACAAAAACATATGTCCCCTAAGGAGTAGTGAATTTTGTCTTAAGTCTTTCGATTCTTTAACAACCACTTGATTGTATTCGAAGAAACCATTCAAAGTAGAAAGAAAATCTGACCACCTGTCACAAGCTACAACATATTTTCCATGTTTAGAATTGGGTATTTGTCCTTCATGGATGCTTTTGATATTTCTAAAATCTACACAAATTTTGATATCCCCATTCTTATTTCTAAGCGGCACTTTGAGGTTTGCAACCCAAGATGAATATCTAGTGAAATTTGAATAATACCTCCATCTCTCAACTTCTTTAACTCTTCTTGCATTTTCATAGAGAGAAGTGGATTAATTGGCCTTTGCCTCTGCCTCGAATGGTTTAGTCTTGGCCTCAAGAGCGATCTCATTTTGAAACAAGTCTTCTATATATGCCTTTAGCTCGGAATTAGACCAAGCAAGGCGGTCTTGATATTTTTCAAGAGTTGGGCATGAGGACTGTTTTTCCTCTTTACTTTAATTTCTGCCTAACCAAATCTTCCTTGGTTTATCATTAGTGCCCAAGTGATGCTCTTCCACATCCCTTGAGGCGGACATGTTTCTATTTATGATTCAATCAACATTGTTAAAATTTGACTTTAGTGCAACAAGACCTCTAGGAATGGTGTTTGTTTTTAATTGGATGATGTCTTTCTCAAACAAATTTTCTCTTCCTTGATCGTGCATACCATTGACTCCCAATCAATATTCTAATCTTAAACTCACCTTGGTTTTTTAAGAACCTTAGCACTTGAGTATCATCATTAAAAACTTGCCAATGTTTCACATTATCGGGGACATCTCGTCTAGTTAGCACTTCAATATTGTATTCGCAATAAGGTGAAATGATGCAATTCCCAAATCTAGAACCCAGCACTTCTAACTTTTTAGTAGCAGCATTGAGACCTCTATCATGATACACAATGTTAAAGGAATCAAACATTTCAATTAATCCCAAACCGCATGCTTATATTGTTTCATACGCTGATTTTTGTAGCATATAGTGTCCTTGTTTGACAACTAGCTCTGAATCCCCTTTTGACAATAATGTGCTTGATACCTTATTTGCATACAATTCTTAACCCCAACAACAATGCCTCATACTCAGCAACGTTGTTAGTGCATTCAAAATTAAGTTTGAAGGAAAAAGAAAACTCTTCCAAACTAGGAGAAAGCAGAATTATACCAGCACCATTTCTAAATTTGGAGCAAGCTCCATCAAATAGCAATGTCCATGGAGAACCTACCATATCAAGGAACTTTGATTTGTCCATCTTATTTTCTTTTCCATCAGCAAAACCAATGAAATTCTCAGTATCCACATCAGCAAACAACACTTCATAGGAAGCATTGTTGGGATCTTCAATTAGGTGTAACATCTTCTTTTCACCATTAATTTTGACAAGGTTTCCCTCAATGGGAATGGTGGAAAAATACATGTCCATCGAACGGTGCCACCAACACTTACAACCCATTTTCTTGACAAAAGCATGCCCCATTTGGTAGAGGCAAGTCAACAATTACAACATCAAGTTTCAAATTATTACCGGATAAGCTATAAGTGCACTACCAAATCCTTCACACAACCAACCACCGGAACTTCCCTTGAATCCATGGAAATAAACTTCCCATGAAAGCTCTGTCACTTTGATATCCAACTCATTCATGACTTCTAGAGGCATGACATTACATGATGCACTGGAATCAAACATACAATTGTGAAGTAGCCTATCTTTTATGAGCAAAGTTGCAAAGAATGGATCAACATTCAATTGGGAATCAACCAAGGATGTTTCCAAATACACCTTAGGAGCTTCCTCAAGATCCTCTAATGTTGGTGGTGTTCCAAGGTCTGCAATAATGGGAGGAGGAGCTTCAACAAATGTTCACATTTATGCTTGGGGTACTTTTTTCCTCCTTGAATCCCAAATATTCAAATGCTCTCTTCTTGTGCTCGGGTATTCTAAGTAACTCAATGATTGGAACACTCACTTTGATTTGGCTCAATACTTGGGCTATTTCATAGGGAACACTCTTTGGTAGGACAGCATTGGAAGGGATATAAGCAGATTCACTAAATGGCAAGGGATTCTTGGCAGCTTGGGCATGAGGAGGACTGAGATTTTTGCATGGGACAACAGAGTTCTTGGCAAGTGTTTCCCTTCTAGGAGTTTCTTTAGGAATTCTTGTGAGCAAGGGTGTCTTAGGCTTGGCTTGAGGACCAGCTCCTTTAACAACTTTGCTTCTAGTATTATACTCTTTCTCTTGACCAACAACAACATTCATTAATAATTGCCTATCTTCCTCTGAAGGGATACCACCATCATATTTCTTGATCATCATCTTAAATATTCAAATTCATTATTAGGAATTTCAAATGCTTGAACTACATCTACATCATGAGTTTGAGAAAGATAAATAAGTGGTACCCACTTTATGCAATCCCAAAATGTTGCAGCAGTCCTTGCACTTATTACCTCTGTTGATGTTGCTACTTGTTGTGAGCTTGAAGAGCAGCCCACCATGCAAATGTCATCATCAGTTCCATCCTCATTATCATCTTCACCAACTTGTTGGTCCACTTCACATGGAGGATGGGGAAGAAAACATCTATCACACCAATCCATATCAGCAACTTCATCAACAACGAAACCTTGGCAGTTAGAGGGTCAGGAACTAATCTACTTTCACGTGCTTGGGGTTGTCTATTTCCCCCTCCCATAGGTCCTTTACCTCTATCATCTTTTCTTTGATCACCCTTAGGATGATTGCCAAATCTATCATGGTTTTGTGCTCTTTGCTGACCTTGTGAACTTTGGCCAATTCCTTTCTCAGCCCGGGCTAATTTGTATGAAATTTCTTTGACATCCCCTACCAAAGTTTTGACAACATCCTCCAAATCAGCACCCTTACTAACTTGAGTTTTTCAGGGTTTATCAACTTCACACCATCCCTCTTGAGAGGTTTACCAATGACTTTAATATTGTTTTCAATCTGCAGTGCCATGGTAAAAGCCTACCTCAAATTTGTAGGGTTTTTGTCTCTCAAGTAATAGGTTGCTTTTTTATCAAATGCATCTGCATATTTGATTAAACAAGACTCATCACAAGGCCTTAAAATAACAGGCAACCTTCTCAATGTTTTATTAAACCTTGTATTGAAATCATGAACCATTTCATTTGGGTTCTTCTTGATATTCTCAAACTCAGACAAGAGGAATCTAGGATCAGTCTTGTCTCCATATTGCAATCTAAATGCATTGTTCATCTCTACCCATGAGTCAATAGAATTATCAGGTAAAGCCTTGTACCAATCCCTTGCATCCTCCTCTAAGGTGTGGATGAACAATTTTACATACACATATTCAAACTCTATCTCAAATTCTTCCATCATGTTAACAAAAAGTTTGAGATGTTGATCTCCAATCATAGCATTGTTACCTTGAAACTTTGGTAACCTATTTCTCACATCTTGTGGGACAAAGCATTTGGATATCCAACCATTCCTCTAAAATTGATAGGACCAAAGGTGTTAACAACAAATGGGGGCCTAGGTGGAGGGTGAGCCATGTTATTTTGTGGTGGTGATCTTGGAGGAGTAACAAATTGATGATGAGGAGTGATGGGTCTGATTGGAATAGATAAATGATCTTCAAATTGAACACCCCCCAAAGGCTCTCTCTCTTGATAAACTCTAGCAAACTTAGAAAATACAGGAGCATATTTAAGAGCAAGCCTTTCAAATGCACAAGAAGGTCCCTCACACACGATGGGGAATGCAAATCAACAATAGGATTATCTGAATCAGATTTACTAGAGGAAGAATTGCAGTCCTCCATAACAGCTACTCACTTTCAAATTTGACAATGGGAACCTCTTTTCTTGTAGTCAAGTCTCCAATGACCTTCCAAACTTTTATTCCCTCTAACTCTGAGTTTCTTGAATTTGTAAACAACTTCTTAGTAGAATCCTTGATGAAGAGAGATCTTCTTCCTTCCAGTTTTGCAGATTTGAGAAACAAATTAAAAATGATAGAGAGGTAAGACAACTGGTATTTTCAAAATCAAATCAGCATGGAGTCGCCACTAAGGAATTTCACCCTAGTTGTGCAAATGCACTAAAATAATTTGTCAAATGTTTGTTAGCACTGAAAACTTTGCAAGGCCTTATAAATCAGACCTTCTTCTTCTTAGATCAATCAATCACAATGTAACCAAAGTGTATGAAGCTGGGGAAATGGAAAAAGGGCAGACAAAACTTGAAACCCTTGTTTAAAACTTGCAAATCTGAAGTATAGGATGATATTTCAACAATGTAGCTGCTCAAATACTTAAATGCACAAGTGCTCAAACTCTTGAACATTTGAAACCCCAAGAAATTCCAAGAAGTCCTCGGCGGTGGCACCACTCATGTTGGTATCCAAATTTGTTCTCCTTTTCAATATGAGCATCATCATAGATATGTCATGGAGCTTAAAGACAAATTAGACCATGTTGTATGTCGTTGGTAGCTGGGGATATAGTCTAGTTAGCACTCAATTTTGTAGAGAAATGGAGAGCACTCAATAGGACTTGATCTTGTCCTAGTTGTTTTAGGTTGTGCCTTGCTGACCAAGGTAAGAGGACCTATTTTGTAACCTTGTAATGGTGAAGGAGATGAAGATTTCCTTCTCTTTGCTTGAAATTCTATGATGAATACCTTGATGAAAACATGATCAACACCCCGGATCTGAACTCTCACGATTTGTCACTTCTCAAAACATGGGTATGTTCTCACAACAAGGCAAAGGTTACTAGAGACATTAAAAATCCCGATTTGTTATGCATACTTTTGCAAATGGATTTTGATCTTCTATGGGTACACAAATACAAATCAAGGGTAGTAAATGATAGGACCTTGTTGTTTAGATGATTTTTGTGGGGGATTAACAAGACAAACCGGGATAGATTAGATCTTGACAACCTCTACAATACTTGAAACAACTATCGGATAAAGCGCTTCAAATAATCGGGATGTTCTTTCAATCAAAAGAGGCACAAATGGAAGCCGGGTTGCACTCTTCACACAATCTTTGAGAAATCACCACAAAATATTGAAGTAAAGAACTCAATTAAACACACAAATCCTTAATCAAACAATGCCTAAGGTACCCCAAAGACTTACAAGCAATCTCAATTAACACATGAAGGTGAAGTGATTTTAAATTGCTTGTTTCCAATGCTCAGATGAAAGCTCTTTGAAAAAAAAACTACAAGTGCCACTAAACTATCAATGAGGATGAGATCGTGTGACTTGTTAAATATTTCCATGCAAGATTGCAACAAGAACAATGAAAGGTATTTGCGGGTATTTTAAAATAACGTGAGACAACATATTGCCCAAAAGAAAATATAGATTTAATTCAAAGCTTGTTAGATTCAACAAGCAGGGGAAAGTTTCATAAACAATCTCAGAGCTGTGTGATGGCTATACACTTGTAACCAACTCACATACATGAATTTCCAACACATGAGACATTAACCTGGTTCTACGATGGATTTATCAGAAAATGAGCTTTCTCTCAGAATTTTTCTCGTGAAAAATCAATCTCCCCTCTTGCATTTCTCAAAAATGCACTATATACCTCATGCCACATTGGAGCCTTCTTTCCCAAGAAAGGAATATGCCAAGGGATCAAGTTTGTTACAAAAACCTCATGATTCAATGAAAATGACATCAAACAAAAAAACATTCATAGGTTGTCAGGTGTGCCAAAAAGATTGAATCATTACAAATATCTGGATCATTATCCATCCTGGAGGCACGTTTTTCATCATTGAGGCATGCAAACACCTTTTACTCATCATTTTCACCTTTTTACCTTTTCAAATTACCTCTGCAAATTCCAAATCTGACTTTTTCATTTTTCTCGGGCCTGAGAAAAATTTACCTCAAAAACACAAAAATCAAAGAATCAAGTCATGAAAGTGCTCCCAATGTTCCTGGAAGGCCAAGACAACACAAAATCACTATAAATTTGATGAAATTTGATGCAGAAATCATGATTCCAAGCTTCCTAGAGCTCTCATGGTGGAAAAAAGATACGATGTATAGGAGCCATTGATCTACCTTCAACTTTAAATCCTGGCCCTCCAAGTGGAAGATGGGGACTTGAAATTAAGCTTGGGTTACCTTTTTAATTTTTGGATAAGGTCAGACATGTGGCAAAATATGATTGGATGGGGCCCAGTTTTGAAACATTTACTTTATGACCCTTTGAAAAATTTGGCAAATTTGTCCACCTTCCCCCGCTTCCTTCCTGGACCTGCCACGTGTCCATAAGGTGTGTCCCAATGAAACCGCGGGATAATTCTGCATATATTACTCCTTTTTGGAAAAAAGGAAAATTTTCCCTAAAACCTCCGCGGGTCCATACCTCGAAATCATCCCCACCATGTCGCACTCTCCGATTCACCGTGGGGCCAAGTCTCCCTTTCTTCCATCATACCTCCCTCGTAAATTTTTGAAAATTCAAAATTTCCACCATTGGCCCGCGCTCCCTTTTGCCCTTAAAAATGTGCCACGTGTCTCACCTGGATTGGTCATGGAGCCACATCTCATTTTTAACCTTTTTGACAACCAAGCCAAAAATTCATTAAAATTTCCCTCAACCCCTTCTTCCACTTTTGCCCTCTTGGACACGTGTCCTCTCCTGATTCGTCACGGAACTTCGGCCCAAAATTTGACTTCAAACCATTCGGGGTTAAAAACTTCAAAGTCACCAACACCTCGCCCCCTCATTTTGACTTTTCCTAGACATGTGTCCACCTGTGATTTGCCACGGGCCATGGTCCAAAATTTCACCTTAGCCATTTGACCCCAAAAACACAAAAATCAAAAAAATCTTCGCCACCTACATCCCTTCTACCCAAGAAACTACCATGTGGCCTCTCCTGATTGGAGCGGGGATAACAAATGATTTTACAACTTTAGAAAATAGAGTTAAAAACTCTAACTCCCCAATCCGGCCCGCTCCTCCATTTTGATCTTTCCTAGACACGTGTCCACTTATGATTGGTTGCGGGGCTTCGCTCCAAATTTTCACTTTAACCCTTTGAGCCCAAAAACACAAAATTTCACAAGGTTTTTCCGCCACCCGTATCCCCTTTGACCAAAAAATGTCCACGTGTCCTCCTCCAGTTGGCTGCGGGGTTTCGGGAAAAATTTTGACTTAGGAAATTTTGCAAAATAAAGCCAAAATTTTCAAAGGAGATCCAACTCCCCGCCTCTCCTCGGCTAATAAGAACATGCCACATAGGCAAATTTGAAAAAGGTGGAGCCATGGAGCCAAATTTGCCACTTTGCCAAAAAAATAAAAAATGACAAGTTAGAAACATTTACCACCGCTCCTCGGCTAATAAGAACTGCCATGTTTCCATTACATGCAGATGATGAATTGATGGGAAAATGACGCCCGTATGACCTTCAAAGCGTAGAAAATTCGAGGATTCCCTAGAATTCAATTTTTCCACCAAGGATGGCGAGTTTTCAATTTTGAATCAATGAAGCATGTTTTTAGAGAATTTTCAACCTTGGGATTGGATTTTTAAATACACACAAGTATGATTTGACCAATTTCAAATTTTTCACGATCAGCGAGAGGAAAAATGACAGAGCCCCCAAATTTGGAAAAAATAGGGCATAGAAAAGGGTAAACTTGAATTATTCTTTGAAACTAGGGCAAAAAAAAAATTGTGAGCATTTATAGAGCATTTTCCTAGAGGGAAAGAATTTTGGATCACCAATTCGAATGATAACACGTTTTTGAGCAAGTGAAGATTTGAAAAAATTAGGGAAACATGGTGCAAGCTCAAAAATGGCACCAACACACTGCACCTATTCATAAATTATGCATCATACACCATACATTCTCCACTTAGTCTATAAAATTTTGACATTTGCACATTTGCACACCATATATCATCCTAGTCTTCATCCCACATGAGTCTAGAATTGCATTTTCCTACAAATTACGTTACTAGTCTATCCACATACACTACACATATTGCATTCTACACTATACATTGCACTGTTATACATACTACACTTACTTTACATCACATATATTACACTTGTCAGTTTACATCATACATTATACATTCCATTCATCACATGGTCACCTTTCATCATTACATATACTACACTTGTTTCTATGCATTGCACTCATTACCCTATGACGCACTTTAGTTCCTCGGTCCATACTTGACTATTGAGGGTTTACAAATAAAAATGGACCTTATACTCCTCACACGCTTACTATTCGACCTTTCATCATGTGACATTGTTAGCTTAGTGACATACACTTTAGGCTAAATAGTCACCCATTCTATCATTTTGGTAGTGATATACACCTTAGGTCACATCATCACTTCTTCCTCTTTTCATCTTGTAATGATAAACACTTTGGGCTAAATAATCACTAATCTATTCATCTTATAGTAATATACGCTTAGGGATGAATCATCACTCATCCATTCATATTAAAGTGACGTACGCTTAGGATAAATCATCACTTATACATTCATATGGTCATGATATAAGCTTCAGCTATAGGGCTCACGCATACCCTATCACTAGGTTGAATCTCATCACTATACCTACAAATTCATCACAATGTGTTAGACACACCACACACTTTGACCATTTCCGATGACACATTCTCATTTACGGTTCATTTTTACTCTTGAGGGGGTAAACAAAATTAACCTCACTACATACATTTCCATTCACTTAGGGGAACGTGACTCCTTTCACTTCATTTTGCATTCCATTCCATCCATTCACAACATATTGTATTATGGTTGCTTTTATTATTACTTACTTTTGTTTGTTCATGGTCACTTCATTACACATGCTAGTTAGCTTACTTGTATGTCATTTATCTATATCATACACACATATGCATTCATGCTTTTTCTAGTTGTGATCATAGATACATGTCTCTTACACGCAATATGGATGTTCACCTTCTACCCTTCCTACACTAGTCATTGGGGAATTCACATTTGTCTCTTACATGTGCTATTGTTTCATTTCATCTTTAACACTTTACATTACTTGGTTATACACACTTTTGACATATTGGTTATCTTTCTAACATGCTAACAAGTTCTTCATGTGTAGCCTTTGTTAAGCAAGTTATTTGTTTCCATACTTGTTTGTTACTATGTCCGACATCATTTATTACTTTTTACGGGCCTTTCCCTTTGTTTGGTGTGCACACTTTTTTGTTTATGGTCATAATGGTCGTGTGTGTCTTGTGACATCATGAGTGATGTTCCATGTTTGTAGCCTACTTTGTGCGGCTTACTTGTCTTTATGCATGATTGCTACATTATTTGGTGGCTTTTACACTATTTGTGTAGCTTACACATTGTTTTCTATATGCATGCATGTTTACACTTGTCTTTGAATAGCCTTCTTGTTTGTGCGTTCCTTGGTTTTTACCGATCACTTTCTAGCTTAGATGTGGTTGGTACTCTTTTAGGGCCACATTCTCCTATAAGCAATGTCGCATGCTCCCCAAAGAGGGGGGGATCATTTGGGGTTTACATACTAACACAACACATTTACATCCATTCAGTTCAGTGCACTTTCCACCCTTGACATTGTGGGTTTACATACATCGAGTGAGTTTAGACCAATCTAGGAACTCCATATACAATGGATTTTATAGGACATGGAGTCCTTAGCATTTTGGGAAGCAATTACAGGCTTAGAGGTTACAATGGGTGTGCCTCCCTACACTAATTTGGTCAAGTGGCATCGAGATCACCCAAAAATCTAGGACGATATGATATCTCTTCACACACATTTTAGGGAATTAGTTAGAGCTTGGAGGACACATACCATTTCCTCCCTACACTTCTTCATCCTATGGCATGAGATCGCCCAAAACCTCACAAGACAAGATACCCTTCTACATTGTCTTTCTCGATATATATCGGTACACATGTTCCATTTACATTTTCCATTTATATTTACGTATTTTATATTTACACGATTTCATACACATACATACATACATATTTGATTCTTTGGATCATTTTCTCCTTATATCTCGGTTGTATGATAAACAAGCACAAATAGGGACAACAACAAAAATGGCATCAATAATGACACTTGAAAGTACATCACACACCACAACAACTACACACACGTTCCACCCTAGGTTCACTCTCATCACTTTTTCATCTTTAGGTTGTACGCTCCTCCATCTTTTTATAATTCCACATTTTCATAGTCCTTTGGTGTATTTCTACTACACTCTTCATGGACATCAGGTATGCATCTCTATCTACTTTTTTAGCAAACTTTCCACTCACCAACATAAAGTGGGGAAAATGTAGACACAAAATTATGAACTTTAGAAATTATTTAGTCCCAGATTATCATACTACTATTTAGAAGGTTCGAGTTGAAAATTTTTGCACTTGTGCAAAAATGGGCAACTCGAAACTTTGTTATGATGGATAGCATTGGTGAAATGGACCTAACTCGAAAACAGAAAAGGGGGAAAATGTCATTTTATGAGCTCAAGCATACATGATTTACTCACTCAGAAATAAGGAGAGAGAATAAAATAAAACCATGGAACATAAGAGAGGCCAAAAAGCCTAAATATTTTCTTAAGTGTGCGAGATACAAGTTACTGGTAAAGAAGAATATAAAAGCATGTCTTACGAGTCTTCACTTTGTTAGATAAAGGTTGCATTTTTCAATGAATTATATCCTATGGTACATCAAGATTGAAATAAATCACAAGTATATAATAGTATGAATGAAGAAAGAAACTCAAAGTTCAAAGTAGCCATTCTAGACATAGAAGAAGTTACGGTCTGCAGATAAAAGGAGAGACTTGCAAATAACAATACATGTTTCAGATAAATCAACCAAGGAAGCTTAGTAGGTAAAACAGAGTACAAATATGGAGATATTTCAGAAGCAAAAAGAGCTGACAAGGACAAACCCTTATGCACAAAACTCACATAGAGAAGAATGTAAAAGAATCCATCTCAGAGATTGAAAAGTCAGGAAGAATCAGAGCTTATGGAGACAAAAATTTTAGAGTTTAGAGCTCAAAGAGATCATTATGATGTATATAAATTTTTTGTTAGGGATTCACCCTCCATATCAAAATACATACATCATATTACAGGCTGTAAGTTCGAGAACAACTCAAAATGAAAAACACAACTTCAAAGAATAACTTGAGAAGAAGAAAAACCAGTGGAGAAGGCATATATAGTTTTAGAACACCAAATCCCCATCTTCAATCAAAAGGATGGAGTGAAAATGTTTTCAAATACCCATATCAAAGGAGGAATACCTAGATCTGGGTTGATCAAAAGCAATGATTCACACCATCCAAGTTAAATAAGATTCAAGTATTTCAGAAATTTGTCATTCCCATTTGAATCAATTTCAAAGTTGTGGTATTTGAGGAAGAAAGGTACAGATCATGGCTTTGATCGAAAAAACCTTCAATGGGTTTTGAGAAATCAGAGTAAGGATCAAGAACTCATCAATTAAGTTGGGGTTATCAAACCCTTGAAAATCATCAAGTTCGAATGAAAACGAGGACCTAAGCGAGTCTCAACTCGAAATCTCCAAGGGAACCACGAAATCACAAAGATAATGCCAAGAAAGAACGAAGTATCAGTATCAAAAGGGAAAAATGGAAATAATGAAACAACAAAGTTTTCTTTTTGTAGCAGATCCGAGCTCAAAATCCTTAAACAATGGCGTCGGGCCAAATAATAGGTCAAGTAACCTTTACCATGCAAACCCAAAAGAATGGATGCGGCGTGATGGGTCCATTTTGCTAACTTAGCACTTTTTCATTATTTTGCAAAAATGTTAAATTGGTTTGGCAGCCTGATGAATTCTAATTGGATAGTTAAACTATGAAGTTACGGAGAGGCAGGCCCTTTTTACGTTTTAAAACATTATGGCGAAAGGCGTAAAAGTTTAAATTGAGTCACAGAGCCCAAAGCACTTAGTTATTTTTATTTTTATTTTAAAAATGGAGAGGCGGATCGCTGGAGTATTTTGAAAATTTGAGATTTGTTTTGATGAAAAGCGTAAAAGTATAAAAGTAACCCACAAACCCACAAAAGGACATGTTGTAATTTTTTATCAAAAGTTAAAGGCGGGTCACCAGAGTATTTTTTGACTTTGAAACTTTGGACCTTTTGGAAAAGGAGTAAAGTTTTAAAGTAACCCGTGACTCTGGTGATCCTAGTCAAAAGCATTGAAAGTCAATCGCATCGAAATTAAAAGGAGGAAAAGTAGATCATTGAAGCAATTTGGAAATTTGAGCTCTTTTTGGAAAAAGGTTAAAGTTATAAACTACCATGCGACTCACTGAAGACCGAATAAAGCCACGTTTTGAGCTCGCATTAAAAGTTAAAATCGGGGAGGTGGGTTGTTGGGGCATTTTAAAACTTTGAAATTTTTGGAAAAGGTAGTAAAGTTATAAAAGAAAACCATGATCTCGTTGGCACCAGGTAAAGACACGTGTGGGGCCTGAATCAAAAGTGGATGGGTAGGCCAAAGCATCTGAAATGCACAATCTCTATCAGAAAAAAAAAGAAAGATATTCCAGGCCCGTTTTTAGTTCAAATCTATCCTACGTGGACGACTCTTTTTCAAATAATGAAAGACAAAGTTCTTCACTAGAAAAAACTTCAGTCAAGCTTGAACAATCAATAATGGCGGCCACAGGAAAAATTTAGCAGAGCTTTGCTAGCTCGAATGGAGCTCAACAATGCAAATACCAAAACGATTAAGTTTGAAATACTTTTACACCTTAATTTGAGTCATGAGTTCATCGGATTCAACCGTGGTTAGAAAGTGCTAATATTATCACTACAAATGGATAAAGTTGCATGCCTTCACAAAAGGACAAGAACAAACCAGAAGACAAATTTTCATGCACAAGAAAGAAGACTTGCTCATCAAGGAAGAAGAAGGATTTTCTTAAAAATATAACAACCGACTACGCTTTCTGATCGAGTTGTAACCGATGGTTATTAATGCCTCTTTGTATTTGCATGTTTTATTTTTATTCCTTTATTTATTAATAGATGAAGGATAAAAATAGGATGCATGGGCGAGTACAATTCTAGCCTATTTTTAGGAAGGGTGGGAAATAATTTTTCTATATATTGTGTGCCTTGGAAAAGCACAGGAGGAGGAATTTTTAGATACAAGAGTGTTAAAGTAATTTATACCAATTTTTCCTCCGAATGTGAATTATTTTTTGCCTTTCCAATTATTTGCAGTCTTGTGTATGTTCCATTAATCTTGTGAATGTGAGTTCCTTGATTAATCATCTTGCATCATTTTGTAAATTCAATAATTTATGCATGATATTAATGTGTATGTGTAGCTTAACAAAGATTGTTGTGATTTTATCCCTTAATACATCAAAGTGTTTACCCTTAACTATATATGAGAAAATTGTTTTCTGTGTATCGATATTCATTCCATATCGATTGTGCATATACTCTGTCAAAGACATCATACAAATTTAGTGTATCATCTCGTTTCAAATCATTTACATCCATCTTTTACACTTAACCCCGTAAAATCGAGTTTAGGATACATCAATAAGGAACCGGCCTTGATACCGAGACTCACCTCAAAATAGGTATGCCCACTGACACGAGGTGTTTCCATTCAGATCTACAAAAGAGAGAGATAAATTTTGCAAGCTTAGAACACCTATAGCCATCTCTCTACAGGGTGCACTTTCGAGAGATAACAGTTTTTGGCACGCCCGGTGGGACACTCACACAAGCTAAAAGTTTCACTTTTCAAAGGTGTTTCATCATTCAAGCAGATCAGACACCATGCATAGTAGTTTTGGAAAGAACTACTATTGATGAATTCAAACAATTGAAGATTCAGGGTACATAATTCATCTGGTGACTCGTAAATCTGATTTCAGATCGTACATCACTTTTCAACTTCACTAATTTTTAGCTCGTAGTTTCCAGGTATTTTCAAGGAAATCAAATGTTATTTTTGTTGTTATCAACTATTTTGTGAACAACATACCTATTTTCATAGTTTCAATATTTTATGAGGTCCTACAACCATGAATCCTCATTTTCAGCAATATTATCCTCCAAACTAGCAACCCTTTTATCCACCTTCTCCTTCAGATCAATTTTATAACCCCTATCAGAATGAATATCCTTATAACCCAAACCCCGATTATCAATATGAGGGTTATGTTGTTTAAGGTAAAATTTATGCAGAGGGTTATGTTAAGTATGAAAGGCAAAGAGGTCTTAGAATTGAGCTTAATGAACTTAAACAATCACTTTTAGTTGTCAAGGAGCTATATGAGAAATCATTAGCAGTGAAAACTGATAGGAATCAGTTTAAGGAACCCTATCAATGGGATGTTCCCACTTACTTTCCCTATCAAAATACAATGCCTATTAATTCTCATTTTCAACTGATGCAGCCTATTCCTCAGTTTCAAAATTATCAGGTTGATGCAATTCCTACTTTTCCTACCCCACAATCATATACTGATGTCCAAATCAAGTGTCCAATTTGGCGTTTAGATGTTTTTCTAGAAGAAAATATTATACCCCAACCTCTTGTCAAAAATTTTCCAGTTAAAACTAAAATTAAGCCCACTCCTCCTTCTTTACCCGTACTTCCAGTCCAGAAAGAGAGAATCAAAATATCAAGTAGGAGGTGCAACCAAAAAAATAAAATAGTAGGCTAGACTATTTGCAGAGCATGCAGCAATGGGTTTCTAGATTTCAATTTGATTTTATTCCAGAGTTGGAAAAAGAAACCATGCAAAAGGTACAATCTATTTTTCCATCAGATCAAGAGAAGTTGGAAGATGATCAACAATCTACATATTCTGAGTGTAGTGTGCATGAGGGCACCATACTCACGTAGCTTACAGCCATATCAGAAGAGGATAGATCAATTTCAAATAAAAAGGAGGTTGAAATTCAAAGAAATTGTGCTTCAGATTTATAGCCTAAAGAGGCTGATTTCTTGTCAGATTTGGAAAATTGCATAGGTAAAGAACAACCTACTGAGAACCTTTGTTTTCTAAGGTTCCTCTTGTACTTGAAAAAGAGGAAGAAGTGCTATTAAATGCAGATATTTATTATCCCCTCCTGGAAGAACCATTTTGGGAGAAGAATGTCTTAGAACAATAACTTCATATAGATACCTATGAAGAAGAAGAGGATGAACTTGAGTATTTAGACTACATGGAGGAGCAAACCCATTTGAAAGGTACAAACTAATTTTTCATTGAGTCTAAATTAGATTAAGGATGATCAGTAGTCTTTGTATTCCAAACATAGTGTACATGAAAGAACCATACTCCTACAAACTACTAATTCATCCCAATTGGTAGAACTCGAAGGAAACTTGCATATCATTTTGAAGATAAATCACCTAATCTAAAGGACAAGAGCTCGGTTTGTTGCTTATCGACTCCATGGTTGATGACCAAAAGGAAACATATCAGTTTCAAAATGATCATGATCAAACATTTGAGTGTGAACATCCTCATTGTGCTACATGCATGGAGATAACAGTGTTATTAGGAACTTGCAGCATTTCACAAGGACTATTAGATGGTACTGCAAGTATTCGAGAGCATCAATTTTTGATTGAGGAGGAAATGAAATGTTCGAGAGAACATTGTAAGAAGGGAAAGAATGGAATAATTTGAAAGTGTTGCTGAAATGTCAATCATGGTAGTAGTGGATCAGCAGATTGAAGAGGGTGAACAACAGTTTGAATACTCTAAAAATATTTTCAAACAGTTTAGAGAAGTAGAACAACCATCTCATCATCTTCACGATGTTATGATCGATGAAATACAACAACTTGAAGAGGCTGAAATTTTTTATATCAGTTTCAGATTGTCAAAAAGAATATACTACAGTTTATAGAGGTAGATCAGCTCTCAAAACAACCTTCAAAATAGCTTCATAAATATCTCGTTATTGAAAGAAAGGAGATTCATTTTTCATTACAAGACAAGAAAATTAGCTTTTCAGCTATTTGGAGGCCATGTCCTATTCGATATCTTACTGGTTCACAACATGCCACAACAATTCTAGAATTCATGCTTGTATCAAAGGCTCAGAATGAGCATCAGCTACTCAAGAATTAGTTTCAAATCCCTTCAGAACAGTTTGTAGATCAATTAGAAAGATTCTTCGTGTTTTGGGCTGAGTTTTGGAACAAATTCAAGGTACACATCTCATTTTCAGTTCTATCATGTTACTTGTTTTCAAGCTGAATTCATTGTCTCAGCCTTTTGCAGAAAGGGGAGATACTTTTCATTGCCTGTTTTAGGTTTTGTTTAGCTTCAATTATTTCTGATTAGACTAGGGTAGAATATGATTTTCCCTTCAATAAGTGCGGTTCCGCACATTGCAAAGTTTTAATTCAATAAAGTGCATTCGTGCACGTCATCCGTTCACCAGATCCTTTCACAGGTTTAGTTTGTTTTGAAGGGTTGGAACTTCAGGAAGGTAGATTTTGGTTACATGTTTTAGACTCCATGCCCAATGGACAAGAGCAAGGCACTGGTTTACAAGCTATCAGAATATTTCCGTAGGATCACGAGAAATGTTGACAATTTTTGTACTTGTGTAAAAATGGGCAACTCAAACTTTTATATGATGGATAACATTCGTGAAATGGATCTAACCTGAAAACAGAAAAGGGGAAAATTTTCATTTTATGAGCTCAAGCATACATGATTTACTCACTCAGAAATAAGGAGAGAGAAGAAAAGAAAAACCATGGAACATAAGAGAGGCCAAAAATCCTAAATATTTTCTAACTATTTTCTTAAGTGTGTAGGTACAAGTTGCAGTAAAGAAGAAAATAAAATCATGTCTTACAGTCTTCATTGTTAGATAAAGGTTGCAGTTTTCAATGACTTCTATCCTATGGTACATCAAGATTGAAATAAATCACAAGTACATACTGGTATGAAGGAAGAAAGCAACTCAAAGTTCAGTAGCCATTCTAGACATAGAAGAAGTTACAGTGCAGATCAAAGGAGAGACTTAGAAATAACAAAGACATGTTTTAGATAAATCAATCAGGGAAGCTTAGTAGGTAAAATATATTACAAATATGGAGAGATTTAGAAGCAAAAAGAGCTGACAAGGACAAACCCTTATACACAAAACTCATACAGAGAATAATGTAAAAGAATCCATCTCAAAGCTTGAAAATTCAGGAAGAATCAGATATTATGGAGATAGAAATTTTAGAGTTTAGAGCTCAAAGAGATCATTATGGTGTCTATAAAAAAATTCCGGGCTACACCCTCCATATCAAAATGCATACATCATATTCAGAGGTGCAGTAAGTTCAAGAACATCTCAAAATGAAAAGCACAACTTCAAAGAATAGCTCAAGAAGAAGAAAAACCAGTGGAGAAGGCATCTACAGTTTTAGAACACAGAATCCCCATCTTCAAGAAAAAGGATGGAGTGAAAATGTTTTCAAATACCCATATCAAAGGAGGAATACCCAGATCTGGGTTGATCAAAAGCGTAGATTCGTGCCATCCAAGTTAAAGAAGATTCAAGTATTTCAAAAATTTTTCATTCCCATTCGAATCAATTTCAAAGTGGCAATATCTTAGGAAGAAAGGTACATATCCTGGATTTGATCGAAAAAACATCAATTGATTTTGAGAAATCAAGGTAATGATCAAGAAATCATCGATTAAGTTGGGGTTATTAAACCTCGAAAATCATAAAGTTCGGAATGAAAACGAGGACCCAGAATGAGTCTCAACTTGAAATCTCCAAGGAAACCACGAAATTGCAAAATAATGCCAAAAATAACGAAGTATCAGTATCAAAAGGGAAAAATGGCAATAATGAAACGCTAAATTTTTCTTTTTGCAGCAGAGCTGAGCTCGAAAGCCTTCAAAAATGGCGTCGGAGGAGGCCAAAAAATAGGTCAAGTAACCTTTACCACGCAAACCCAAAATTGGATCGATGTGACGGGTCCATTATGGGAACTTATCACTTTTTCATTATTTTGCAAAAATGTTAAATTGGTCCAGTGGCCCGATGAATTCTAATTCGATAGTCAAACTATGAATTTGCGGAGAGACGGGCCCTTTTTGCATTTTAAAACATTATGGCGAAAGGCGTAAAAGTTAAAAGTGAGCCGCAGGCTCGGAAAAGGAACTTGGTTATTTTTATTTTTTTAAAAATGGAGAGGCGGATCGCTGGAGTATTTTGAAAATTTGAGCTTTGTTTTGACGTAAAGCGTAAAAGTATAAAAGTAACCCGCAGACCCACAAAAGGACACGTGGTAATTTTTTATCAAAATTTAAAGGCGAGTCAGGAGTATTTTCTAACTTTGAAACTTTGGACCTTTTAGAAAAGGAGTAAAGTTTTAAAGTAACCTGTGACTCCACCGATCCCAGTCAAAAGCATTGAAAGTCAATCACATCGGAAGTTAAAGGTGGAAAAGCAGATCATCAAAGCAATTTGAAAATTTGAGCTCTTTTTGGAAAAAGGTTAAAGTTATAAAACTGCCCTGTGACTCCACTGAAGACCGAATAAAGCCACGTTTTGAGCTCGCATTAAAATTTAAAATCGCGGGCCACCGGGGAATTTTGAAATTTTGAACTGCATTTTGGAAAAGGTAGTAAAGTTGTAAAAGAAAACCATGATCTCACCTGGCACCTGTAAAGACATGTGTGGGGCCCGAATCAAAAGTGGATGGGCGGGCCAAAGCATATAAAATTCACAATCTCTATCAGAAACAAAAAAGAAAGATATTCCAGACCCATTTTCAGTTCAAATATGTCCTACGTGGATGAATCTTTTTCAAAGTAATGAAAAACGAGTTCTTCATAGAAAAACGTTCAATCAAGCTTCAACAATCAATAACAGCAGCCACGGGAAAAATTTAGCAGAGATTTACTAGCTCAAATGGAGCTCAATAATGCAAATACCAAAAATGATTAAATTTGCAATACTTTTGCACCTTAATTCAAGTCCTGAGTTCACCAGATTCAACCATGGTTAGAAAGTGCTAATATTATCACTACAAATGGATAAGGTTGCATGCCTTCGCAAAAGAACAGACTAGAATACGAATTTGCATGCACAAGGAAGAAGACTTGCTCATCAAGAAAAACTTATTTTTAGCAAATTATCACTCATGCTTTTCTTAAAAATAGAACAATCAACTGCAGTTGACTGAGTTGTAACCAATGGTTGTTAATGCCTCTTTGTATTTGCATGTTTTTTTTTTATTCCTTTATTTATTAATAGATGAAGGATAAAAATAGGATGCATGGGTGAGTACAATTCTAGCCTATTTTTAGGAAGGGTGGGAAATAATTTTGCTATATATTGTGTGCCTTGGCAAAGCACATGAGGAGAACTTTTTAGGTACATGAGTGCTCAAGCAATTTCTTCCAATTTTGCCCTCTAAATGTGAAGTATTTTTGTCTTTCTAGTTATTTGCGGTCTTGTGTATGTTCCATTTGTTTCGCTCGGAATGTTTGCCACGGGAATAGAGTTGCTTCTATCCTTTCATTCCTTTTAGAAACAGATGAGGTTAGGGCTAGGAGGAATACATTCAATGTCGAGATGGTGTGTGCGTACCGTAGAGAAAGATCGGGTTGCCGATGCGGAGAACTCCTTTTGTCTTGGAAGGACTACTGCAAATAAAAACACAAGACCACAAGATTTTGATTAAATAATAAATGAGGAAAGCGCCTTGGGCCAGGAAATATAAAACTTCCTTTCAAAGGTGGTCACTTCCTTGCTAATATGAATTAACACAAAAGACGCAAAATATCAATTAGATTACTTGGTTGAAACGGGTAGGAGAAGGTGGTTTACGGTTATAGTCGAGTAACCGATACGGTTTCTCGGTAACCGACGTCACTGGGCCTAGGACACTGTAGGTTGATTGTTTTGGTGGGGTGTTTGTGTTTCTTGGTGTTTGTAAGGTTGGTTTATAGGTGATATTAGGAAATGAAATGATGAGAGGTAGAAGAATGGTAGTTAGATGCAACGGGATCTTGGGTAGTGGGCTCAGAACTGGATTTAGGAGGACTGTGATTCAAGGAGCATAAGAAATGTTATAACAGAGGGTATGCAAGATGTGACTTACTGGTTTTGACGAAGATGTAAGTTGATCTCCTTTGCTACAAAACACTTCTGGTTTCTTCACTCGTCGCCGCTCGGTCAAGTGAAGGTCTGGACTCTGTTTTTCGCTCCCAATGATCTCTGTTGATTCAAAAATCGTTCGACCCTTGATTTTGGTTCGGGAGCCCATTTACTGGAACCGATGGCGGTTACGTAACCGACGGCGGGTCGAGTAGGAACCGGCATCAGTAAGGAAAAAGTAGGCTATTTTTAGTAAAATAGCCCACCTTCCCGGCTTTTCTCCCGAGAGATCGTTGCGGGCTTGGTCAAGTGGCTAGAAGGTCGGTTTTGGAGTGCGAGTAAGGAGGCATTAGTTATAGATGTGAGTCTAGACCAAGTCATATGTTTTAATTAGGTTAGTTTAGGGTTAGGGCTAGGTCATGATGAGGTGGCAAAGTGAGGTGGCGGGTAAGGTGGTGTGGATTTATCAATTACAAGGTAATTAATAAATAATTGTGTAAGGTTTAGGTGACGAGGTTAGATTGCGAGATGAGATGCGGGTCACAAGGGTCGTAAGACACAAATTTGGTGTCTACATTAGCCTCTTATTGTCGTGTAGCTTGTTTTGTAAAGTGCACGGACAATAATATGAAGTGGTTACTCCTGTTAAGGGTATAGGTAATCCCCCTCAAATCTATCACGAGATTGAGTGAACGGGAAATCGGGATAGGGTTGATAAAGGGTAAATGGGGTAGAGGGGATGGTAAGATGGTGGGGTAGGTCCAAGGAATCGGACGCATGTTGAAATGCAATAAATACGACTAGGGTACATGATTTGACGAGTAAACCAAAAGCGGTGCAGAGGCAAAGGTCGATAGTTTATCCAAACAAGGGTGATATAATCCGGTATCCAAGGCATAGGAAGTAGCCCTGTGGTATATAAGCAGGTAAGGCACAGAACGTTTAGGCATGTTCGGCAAGCACTGCAAAAGGTTGGTTTGGTCGAGATAAATGTCACGGCCCAGTCTAGGAAAAGTTGGTCGACAGATCAAGTCAAGGACCCTAATCATGCGAAAACACGAACAGTGAGCTCGATTGAACAAAAAACTACCGGATGGGTGGATAAAAGTGTATGGTGTTGATTTTGGGTAAGGTATGGAAGTGGTATGGCCGTGGGTTGGGCCAAGTTGTTGGGTTGCGGCCTTGGGTCGGGCCAAATGGTTGGGGGTGAGGCCTTGGGTCGGCCGGATGGGTAGGGTGAGGCCTTGGGTCGAGGCCGAATGGGTAGGGTGAGGCCTTGGGTGGGGCCGAGATGGTTGGGTGTGGCCTTGGGTCGGGCCAGGTGGTTGGGTGAGGTCTTGGGTCGGGCCAATTGTTAGGGTGAGGCCTTGGGTCGGGCCAATTGGTAGGTCGAGGCCTTGGGTCGGGCCAAATAGGTAGTAGGCGAGGCCTTGGGTCGGGCCAAATTGTTAGGGTGAGGCCTTGGGTCGGGCCAAATTGGTAGGTTGAGGCCTTGGGTCGGGCCAAATGGGTAGGTTGAGGCCTTGGGTCGGGCCAAATAGGGTAGGGCGAGGCCTTGGGTCGGGCCGGAGAGGTGAACAAATGGTGTTCAGCAAAGGTGGATATAGGCGATGTTGGTGAAAAAGGGGCAAATGGTAAAGAAGGGCAAAAATTGGGGAAAGTTGGGATACGAACTGATGTCGATTCTACATGACCGATATCGGTTAAGGGACCGATACCGGTTCCTTAGGGCAAAATGAAACCGATATCGGTTAAAGGCGAAAAACCTATAAAAAGAAAAATACGGCTTGTCATTGTCACTTTTGTTATTTGCAAACCAAATTGACTTGTCTGACGTGGAGAGTTGAGATTGGAGGTTTTATTGATTGAGGTGTAGCTATTGTACTGGAGGAGTGAGGTGTTAGTGGGCCCGATTGAGGAGGAGGCAACATTGGTGGTCGGGGACCCAGCAGATCGAGATTGGAGCCATGGCACAGGCAGGAGGAGCAGGAGGGGCTGGACCAGCTGGACCGCCACCACCCATCCCACCACGACGACGTGTCGTCGTTCGGGTAGGTTCAAAACTCTTTAATTTGTGCATTTAAATGGTTATTAGGCTACATTGGGGGTTTGGGAAGGGATTTGTATTTGGTAGGAAATTAGGAGTAGATGGACGTAATTTGAAAAAGGGAGAGGGTAGATAGGTAAAATATGCTAAGGCGGCTAGGAGGGTAGAATTTGAGGGTGTTTGGGTGGGTAAATGGGTAGAAATAGGTGAAAAATGGGTTTTGGGGGCCGCGCGGGGGTTCGGCTCCGGGAGAAGACAGTGACCGATGTCGGTCACTAAGCGACCGGCATCGGTCGCAAATGATATGGAAAGCCTGCTTGGGAAGGGACCGGCGTCGGTCGTGTATCGGCCGGCGTCGGTTTGTGTGTGGGAGGGGTTTGTTGTGTGTTGGGGTTGGGTGGGTTTGTTTTTGTTGTTGTGGGTTTGGGTTTGGGGTGGGTTTGTTTTTGTTGTTGTGGGTTTGGGTTTTGGTTCGGGTGGGGAGTTGGGTGGTTTTGGTTTGTTTGTTGGGGTGAGGTGGGTATGGGTTGGGTTGTGGATGGTAGGATGCTAGAGGGGGTGGTAGAGAGTCGGGGTATGGTCGGGGGATAAAAAGGGGGTTTAGATGGTAAAGTAGATGTTGTAATAAAGAGTAGGTCTAAGGATGTGGGTTGGTTTTGCAGGCACGTCAGCAGTTGACGATGCGGGATAGGATGCCCCCGTTGTTGGTGCGGATGCGGCCACACGTATCTGCGGCTCATTGGGCCATCATGCGCGAGGTGGGACTCGGTGGAGTCTAGAGGTGCAGAGTGATAGAGAGAGATCACATCCGATGGTCGCCCTCATTGAGATGGGATCCGGTGACCAATGTGTTCCATCTCCCGACTCGGGAGATGACCGTCACATTGGAGGATGTGTATCGCATCCTTCGGTTACCTATCGAGGGAGAGGCGATCTTCCTGTAGATTCAGACCGCCATGGACAACATACCGCAGTTTTGGGTTTTGGGGATGCAGTGCTTCACTCGACATACCACACAGCGCGAGCATTGGGTATGGTGACATGTACCGTGCGCATCGACACGAGACACGGCTGGCTGTGCTGATGATGATTGGGATCACCTGCTTCGCCCTCCCGGACTCAGAGGGAGGCCGCTTTCCACGGGCATTGATGGGGGTGCTTCATGAGATGGTGGAGGAGCACACCTGTTATGCTTGGGCACCAGTATATCTGGTGTAATTATACAGGGAGCTATGGGGCTATCGCCGGATGAGGCGATTTGGTATTTGTTCGACATTTTTGCTGCATTGTTGGGCATATGAGCACATCATATGCATCAGGCCAGTAGGGTTACCCCAGCAGCCAGGGCCACAGGTTATATACAGATATGGCTTTCAGAGGTGGTTGGGGGTCGTGGGCTAGCCACGAGTAGTTGTTGCAAGTCGGGATGTGGCATACTATAGACATTTGCTAGAGGGCCTCGACAAAGAGAGACATTATATGGAGACCCTACAGAGGTCACCACCTGGCAGAGGAGCCCGCGTACAACTGCGCCTGATCCAGTACACATTTTGGATAGCAGGACGGAGGCCGGGAGAGTACGAGAGGATACCCCTAGAGAGGGTACGCAGCAGATGGGGGCTGCACACAGACGAGCCACCTCCCTTCCCTTAGTACAGAGAGATGATGTAGAGGCCCCCACCGCCCGCACCACTGACCTTTGGATCCAGATTGGGTAGCGGAGAGGCCAACAGTGAGGTGTAGATGATGCTGGGTGCACGGGAGCATACAGGGTGTGTGGTGGGCGGGAGAGAGCAGCCAGATAGTACGCTGCCGGCCGCACGTGGTCATTTGCAGTGATAGGAGAGAGAGATCGGCTCGGGGTCAGTGCAGCTCTTACGGGGCAAACTGAAGGCTCTGCGCAGCAGTACGAATAGGGTTCTTACAGGCAGCTAGCCGAGCTCGAGCATTGAGCACAGGCGGCACCACCACAAAGACACGAGCCACAAAAAGTGTGTACATGCGGCGGCACAGAAGACAGGCACCACCGTGGCCACAGTACCACTGCAGCAGCAGCCAACACAGCGCAGGGGGCATTGGTGTTAGGTGCCAGGGGACCAGCCCCAGCTCCTTCGGTGGCTCGAGAGCGCTATATGGAGGTTAGAGCAGAGGCCCGATATTATCAGGATATTCTTGATGGTACCGGAGTCGAGTATCAGGCTTATGCAGCTCATAGGGCGTAGACCTCTCACGGCCCAGAGATCTTAGGGAGGTGCAGCCACACCCGGCGTGTCCGTGATGGGGGGCAGGAGGCGAGAGGCACCACAGGACTAGCGGGGAGAGGTGCCGAGGGCGGTGGGGAGATCTCGAGAGATCCCGTGAAATGGTTTTTGTATTTAGAGATGGGCACCGGTCTGCGAACCGGGTGTATTGATAGAGGCCTCCGTGCCTATGTAGTATTCATGTATTCATTCATTCATTTATTGTATACCTGCCTCGCGAGCCGAGTAGGGGTGTATAGTGGATACCGGCTCGCGAGCCAGTATATATCTATTTTTGATGCGAGGACCAGCCTGCGAGCCGAGTCGAGATTTTTTTGCAGATTATTGCGGCTGCGTGCCGGCTTTGTTGGATTATGAGATCACAGAGGCCCCGATGTAGGGCACATTGTATTTTTGAAAACTTGTATATATATATATAGAGACGATGTTTTGATCCACATGTAGTGTTCAAAATGTGTTTAAATATTTCGTCAATGGTTAGTGATATATAGAATGTGTGATGAGTTTAATTGACATGTTGATATATGGATAATGTTGTTGTCTTTTGTACGCATATATGGATGGCATGTTATATGATGAAATGTTGCATGTTTTGGTGCTGGTTTTGTGTCATTGTTATATGTGTATCAGATGAGCTGTATCCAAATGATGTATAGATTGATAGTTTTTGATATCCCTAGTAGATGGCTTGTTTGTTTTTTTATTGAAATGGTAATGATACGTGTGATGGATGGAGAAATATGTAAAATGGTGTTGTTATGCAGGAAAAGAGGCGGGTGCGACAAAAATTTAGGTAAAAAATGAAGAAAAGAACCATGTTTCAAAAAGGCAGGTGTGTAACCGATATCGGTTATAAAACCGATGGCGGTAGCTGAAAGACCGATATCGGTTAGATAACCGATACCGGTTATTTAGGTATGGTCTTTTCTAAAAATAGAAAAGCTAGGGTGGCAACTTAAGTTTTAATTTTAGAGCCATGCAAGAGGTTAAATACGCGAACGCGATGCTTTTGACGACCAAGCAGGTATTTGCATGAGAGATTTGAGTGATAAGGAGAAAAGAGACAAGGAAAGTGAATGTGATCCGAGATTCAGAAGGCAGAAAGACAAAGTTGAAAAGGGTGGTGATCATGGCAGAACGAGGAGAAGCATCCAGCAGGCAGGGACAAGAGGGAAGACAAGGGCCACCTCAAGCTGCTGCAACCCAAGAGGTATCATTTTGTTTGTGATTTTACTACTGCATGTTTTGGGAATAAGCTGGAGGAGAATAAGTAAGTAGATATGAGAAAGAAAACATGATAGCCAGGGTTATAGATGAGGTGAGTGTTATGGGGTAGGTAATTGGGGGTTTTGGGTATGTCTGTGTATATAGAAAGGAATAAACGATCAATTTATTGTCGTAGGTGGTTGTTTTAGGCAAGACGTATATTATTTACAGTGACCGATACCGGTTAGGAAAAACCGATATCGGTTACTAAACCGACAAATGTGATTATAACCGTATCGGTTACTGGAGAAATTTCCAGAATGTGAGAAAAAACCCGGGTGATTTGATTTATTGAACGGTTATTTGTTTTTGTAACGTATGCAGGCAGAGGCGGGGATAAGGATGAATGATAGTGTACCGGCGCTGCTGTCACGAATCCGAGCGGATGTAACACCAGCTGAATGGACATTGATAAATCATTTGGGGTTAAGTGGAATCCGCTATTATTCACGAATTGCACGGAACCATGCTATGTTGCAGGCATTGATTGAAAGATGGAATCCTGAGAAAAATACCTTCTATCTGCCAACAGGTGAAATGACAGTAACATTGGAAGATGTGTTTCGTATTTTGAGACTCCCAATGATAGGAACAACAAGATATCAATGGCAATGCCTAACACAGGCGGCAGCGATAACAACGAGATTTGGTCCATATGCACGAGATCGACACAGCGAGGTTTGACATTCACATATGGGGTAATGTATGCAGCACATTACGAGGAGACAAGGTTAGCAGTGATATTAATGATAGCGGTAGGGTATTATGTATTACCGAGGGCAGAAGGGGGAAGATTTCCAAAGGCATTGATGTGTGTTATTTGGGAGATGATAGAAAGGAACGTGACTTTTGCATGGGCACCTGCATATTCATGAGCTATACTGAGGGTTTATGGGCAAGTAGACGAAGTCACGGGGACGACACTTGGATGGTTCATACTTATTACACTGTTGGGCCTATGAGCACATTGTTTGTGTGCGACCAATAGGCCGACCCATCCAGTCAGGAGAGACCGGAGTGCAGAGGTTGGGATTCAGACGATGGGTCCGCATGCGAATAAGAAGCAAGATCTCAGCCGTGACGGGTGACATTGTGTATTATAGGCGAGGTATGGGAGAGGGTGACGGTTGCGGACATCCGTTGGAGGCCTTATGGTAACTATATGGTAAAGAGAGAGCATAGCCGAGGAGTTAAGGGGTGTAGAGCGAATGAGGTGGATCGTGGGGCACTGAGCCAGTGAATATGAGAGGATTCCTATAGATCGCATGCGGCGACAATTTAGATTTGTGCAAGACATACCACAAAGCTTATAGACCATATATGAGGATCGACGCAGGCGGTACTCTCACCTCCCACCCAACACCTCCGTAAGGTCTTGAAGAGGTAGCATTACGATCGATCGAGGTAATGGACGCAGAACGACAGAGGCCTATAGATTATGTGGGTAGCGAGATCGCGAGGTAGGTGTACGTGGTCATCCCGACATAGCGGTGATTACAAAGAGAGAGGATCGTCTGCAGCGTTTAGTTCAAGCAGCTCCAAACGCAGTGAATGAGACAAGAGGATTGTTAGCGGTTCGGAGTCACGGGCGGAGAGACTAGAGGCTGGAGTCCTCCATGCGAGAGAGGCATATTCATATGTTACAGGAGAGATTGGCAGATCGGTGGGCGGTACCAACGCGTAGCCGTGGTACCTTTGAGGAGAGAGAGGGTCAGTGAGAGGGGTCGACGATCACGATCATCACCTAGTTCGGGATGAGGCATAAGGGTATAAATAAATGTTAGCCAGTTATAAGAATAAATAAGGATGCCGACCTGCGTGTCGATGATAGAGAAGATGTATTTGTTTAACATCTAAATAAAGCTGAATATGTATGTTGATTTGAGTTACGATGATAATGAGAATGTTTTCGTTTTGACTTTTGGTGTTTTGAAAAAGGATAAAGAGGAATGTGATTAAATAGAAATACACAGAAATATTTATTTTTACCACATATGATAGGTTATGGTAGGGGATGGTCGAGCTAACCTTGGGAGACCCCATGTCTCCGAAGTGCTGCCTACATAGCCCATTGCACAAAGCAAGGAGGGGCCTCAGACCGATGTAGTTCTCCCTTAGGACCAGGGAGAGGTGAATTCAGGCAATTTAGGTATGGTTAGGTGATTGGTTGGTTGGTAAAGGTATTGATAGTAATATTGGTAAGGTAAGGTTGATGGTGTTGGTAACGAATTGGTGATGTTGTAAAAGGTATAAGGGAAGCGAAAGTTAGCCTACCCAAGTGGTAGGGAATCATGTCCTGATTAAGATCAACACACAATCCTAGATGCGAGGCAAAGAGGAAAGATTGCTCCGTAGGTGAACAGAGCAAAACAAACCACACAACATAGAATGAACTTGAAGCCCTAGGTACCGGTGCATAGACGAGAAGTCAATAGGTGAAAAGAGTTGTATGATCACAACCTATCAGGTGTACATCACGTCCCTTGAGTTGAAACAAATGGTGAGGTGAGGTGAATGGTATAGTTGAGGTACGGAAAACTTGTTACAAAGTGAGTGTTTTGATGAAAGAGAACCGACCCTAAATAGACAAGTCCATGACTCGAAATTTTTTTTGAATAAGGCTTTTATTTTATTGAATGTAGACTGATCGATGCGGGAAGTCTACAAGAGATATTGATTGTATTATTTTGAGGTCTTCACAAAGCGATCAATGCGAGAAGCTTCGATAAAAAGGGCGACTGTGTATAGCTGTCCTTCGAGGGAGCAAAAGTCTATTTATAGTAGCAGAGATATGATTTTAGTGCATAGTCTGTCCTTAGGAAGCAGAATATATATAATAGCAAAGAATAGTTCGGCATATAAGTGTCCTTCGAGGGAGCAGTCTATATTTAATTTAGAGGACTAGATGTTCTTTTAGCATGAAGCATCTAGTTTAGTAGGAAGTTTGACTCAAGAAAATCCCATAAGCATACGGATTATTTTAATACTTTTGAAGTCATGGACTAGACTAAAAAGGGAAGGTATTCTTATGGTGAGATGAGAATCAAATTATGTGAGCTTGAGTTTATCATGGGGTGTAGGAAATGAAGTGCGTGCGGTCATAAGTGAGCTCAAGGGACGAGCGATGAGTAGATAAGAAGTGATATAACACTAAATTCATCAAGTAGAATGGTCAAGATGCAAGGCATTAGGGGTTGAAGCTCAAAGTTTACCATTAAGCAAAGCTAAACGATAAGTACCAGATCCATAGGTGTGAGTGATTATATAAGGCCCAATCCAATTGGGAGCAAATTTTCCACGTTTGCTCTTTTCTAGTTTGGTTACATGTTGATTCTCTTTGAGGACAAGATCACCAACCTTAAAGGTACGCTCATGAAGTCGCTTATCATAAGCATGTTTAATGTGTTTTTGATAGATTTGAAGGTGATCAAGAGCGTAAGACGGCATTCGTCAAGAAGCTCCAATTGGGCTAACCGCTCTTGGCGAGAAATCATCGTTGGTGAGAATATCTGAAGAGATATTCTAAGGGAGGGTATTTGTATTTCGAGAGGCAAGACAGCCTCGGAACCATATACCAAAGAAAAATGTGTGGCATTAGTAGAGGTACGAATGCTAGTACGATAAGCCCAAAGGGCAAAGGGGATGTGATCGTGCCAATTTCTTCCGGACTCATTGACAACTTTCATGAGGATTTTGGTTAGGGTTTTATTAGAGGATTCGGCTTGTCCATTTGCTTGTGGATAGTATGGTGATGAGAAGCTGAGTTTGATACCAAAGTTGTCACAAAGGTCTTGCAACAACTTATTTTTGAAATATTTTCCATTATCTGTAATCAGGCGATAAGGAACACCAAAACGACAGATAATGTGGTGGTTAATGAACTCTACAATTTTTTCTTTTTTAGTTGAAATGAGTGGAATAGCCTCCACCCATTTTGTGTAATATTCGGTTGCTGTGATAATCCATCGGTGACGTTGCGAAGAGGACGGATGAATCTCACCAATAAGGTCTAAACCCCATTGTGAGAAAGGCCAGAGATCTCGGGCGACCTGTAGCGGATGGCTAGGAGTATGTTGAAGGTTGGCATGTTGTTGACACATGACACAACGCTTAACATATTCGTAGCAGTCGTTATTGAGAGTAGGCCAATAATAACCTAGGCGAAGGATTCGTTTGGCCACAGCAAGGCCGCTAAAATGTCCGCCACAAATACCATCATGGACTTGTTGGATGGTATGGGTGATCTCCGCGCCGGTGAGACATCGAAGGAGGATGCCATCAAAGCCACGCTTATAAAGGAGTCCCCCATAACTACATAATGAGAAACGCGTTTAAGAAAAGTGCGCTTACCAAGACTAGTAAGGTCAGGTGGGAGAACGGAGGTTGTAAGGTAGTCGTGGAATTGGTGATACCAAGTATCCTGCGAGTTAGCAGACACAGTATTTATCGTACAAACAACCAAGGCTGAATAAGATGGGGCAAAGAGTTGTTGGACCAAGACGAAAATATCAGAATCATTTGATGAAGCTGGAATTTGCGAGGCTAAGCAAGCCATAGTAGCCATGCAAATTTGTTAGTGGAGCGGGGAATGGTTTGGATAGAATAGTGAGTAAATAAGGCTAGAAGTGAATCCACGTAGTGTTTGTACTTTTGAAGTTCCTCATTTTTACATTGGTAGATGCCCATAACTTGATTGACTACCAATTGAGAGTCACCAAAAATATTGATAGATTTGATACCTAAGTGCCAATGCAACCCTGAGACCTAGAACAAGGGCCTCGTATTCCACTGTATTATTAGTGCAAGGGAAATTGAGTTGGAATGAAAGAGGCATAGGCTCGGCATCGAGAGGAATGAGAACAACGCCGGCTCCTCCACCGCGTTGGCATTTGGATCCATCGAAGAAGAGAGTCATTGGATACGACTCCTCCCTGAGTGAAAGAGTGGCGATGAGTTCGTCGGGAATGTAAAATTGGTAAATTGTTCCCTGTAAAGGGGCTTCCGCAAGTTGGTCTCACGATGGTTTGTCCTTTGATTGATTTTTGGTGGACGAACTCAAGGTCAAGGTCGGCGAGGAGCATGAGCCATCGGGCGATGCGTTGGTTTAGATGAGGTTTGGCATACATGTAATGGATGGGGTCCGTGTTGGTGATGACGAAAGTTTTTGATTCAGAAGGTAGTGTCGGAGTTTGGTGGCCACGAATGATAGGGCTAGGCACAACTTTTCTACATGTGTATACCTAGTCTCATAGTCCACCAAAGTACGACTTATATAATAAACGGCTTGTTCTCGATTCTCAGAGTCACGATGTGCAAGCATGGCTCCTACGGCGTGGTCGGTGGCGGAAAGGTAAAGGTAGAAAGGGCGGTCGTCTTGAGGTGGGATAAGCACAGGTGGCTGTAAGAGATACGTTTTGAGAGCGTCAAAGGCTTGGTGGCATTCTTCGCTCCATTGGAATGCAATATCCTTTTTAAGGAGGTGATGGAAAGGTTGGCATCGATCCGAGAGTTGGGAGATGAAACGTCGGATAGATTGTAGCTTACCTTGTAAACTACGTAATTGTTTGAGATTAGTAGGTGGGGGCATTTCTAGGATAGCTTTGACTTTAGATGGATCGACCTCAATGCCACGCAAAGAGACGATAAAGCCAAGAAGTTTTCCCGAAAGGACACCAAAGACACATTTCTTTGGTTGAAGATGGACAGAATATTGTAATAGGCGGTCAAAAATAATGGTTAAAACATCGAGATGTTCACTGCGATGTTTAGACTTGCCAAGAAGATCGTCAACGTAATCTTCAAGGATAGTGTGCATTATGTCATGAAAAATGTAAGTCATATCCCGCCCGATAGGTCGCACCAAAGCATTCTTAAGGCCAAATGGCATGACGCGATAATGAAGGTTCCCAAGGAGTTATGAAGGCAGTTTTATGTTGATCGGTAGGGGAAACCAAAATTTGGTTGTATCCTGAAAAGCCATCCATGAGAGAGAGCATCTCATGACCTGCAGTTAGATCAACAAGTTGGTCAATGCTAGGTAAGGGGAAGTCATCCTTGGGGCAAGCGAGGTTAAGATCTCGGAAATCCGTGCATATCGAAGTCCCCCGTCCGCTTTAGTGACAGTACGATGTTAGAAATCCATTGAGGATAGTGAATAGGCGCGAATGAAGGAAACAGAAAGGAGTCGTTGAAGCTCTTCTTTGACTAAGAGGGCAATGCGTGGATGCATTTTTCTCAGCTTTTGTTTTATTGGCTTGGAATCGGGTTTCAGGGTGATGTTATGGACAGCAATGTCAGGATCAATTCCTGGCATGTCAGCGTAGGACCAAGCGAAAGCTTGGTTACGAGCACGGAGAAAGGTAGTAAAGGCGACTTGTTCTGATGCGTTAAGGGATTGTCCGATCTTTACAATGTGAGGATCCTCCTCCGTGTAGCATAGTTTGGGTTTGAGATGGTAGAGGCGCGTTGAATATAAGAGTCATCCGCGCCGGGTAAGTGAGGATGGAATCATCATCCGGCACTCAACAACATTAATCAAGGCGAGTCCTCTTCGATCATGTCTGGATATAGAAGGGGATAGAAGAGGGTCCTCATTATCATGTTGATAAGTGAGAGGACCTAAGAAGATAGCATTTATGAAAAAAAAAAGTTAGGAGGGATAGATTCATGATCTATCGACTCAGTGGGTGACGATGGCAAAATGGGTGATGATGGTTCGGTAGGGATGACATCGTTCTCTTCCAGAAGGCAACTGACATGAGGTTCCTTTGGGGTAAGCGTTCCTGGAAATCCAAGACCACTACGGTCATTGTGTTTGCGTGTAGTTACGGGAATGATTGTGTGCCGGCCTTGTTCGTAAAGACCGAAACCGAAGCCCTTCCAAGCGCAGCGTGTCAGGAAGGTAAGGGCAAAACGACGATTTGTCAGGTATTGGAAATCGGATTGGAAAGGAACCACACTCAAGAGGAGGTTCAGGAGTTATGGAAGAGGCGTCGACACCCCCATATGTCAAATTGGTGCGGCAATGAGGTGGTCCGTAGGAGATTACTTCCCCCACACGATGATCATAGGTAGGATGTGCATGTAATTGTCCGTACTCTTGTGGAGTATGGAAAGAACTAACGTTATATAGGTGATACTCCCCCAGCGTGAGGCGTTGAAAAACATCTACTAGAGGGTCTGAGGTTGGGATGTTATCCGCGGGGAGGGAAGTAGTATTTGCAATGGTGGTTTCATTAGTTGAAGGGGTAGGTGCGGTTGATGTGGATGGTTGAGGTGTGGTTGACGTGGATGGTTGGCTTGGGTGAATGGGTGTCTTGATTGGCACAAGCACATCGTTTGGGCGGTATAACATATTGCAGGTTTTGAATGGGGGAGGGTCAGCTTTTACGGTGTAGGACTTTCCCTCATACTCAAATTTTATACATCTATGTAAAGTGGAGGGAACGCATCCCATAGCTCGGATCCAGGGGCGGCCTAACAACATGTTGTATTGAAACTCTCCCTCAAGGACATAGAAGAGCTCAGGCAAAGTACGTGGTCCTACACGAATGTTAAGGATCACAGTGCCTAAGGTAGAGGTAATGGCATCGTTGAATGACCGCAACATGATGGGGTTGGCACACATGTAGCTAGAAGGGATATTCATTTGTTGAAAAGCTTTTGAAGAGATGATGTTTAGGCTAGCGCCCCCGTCAATCATAACACGACATACTCGAATGTCCCGGACGTAAGTGGAGATGAAAAGGGCAGGGTCAGGGTCTTCTGTACCAAAGTCAACAATTTCATCTTCAGAGAAACTGACTACTGGCAGCTTGTGGTAGAGAGACGAAGTGGTTGGGGCGATGGGTTGTTTGGTGAGAGAGGCAACATGATTGGGTGTTAGAATGGAGGTCACGGTCGGTGGTTTCATTAGGTAAGACCTTCGATCCTCGAAGAATTTCAACGAGAGCTTGTCGATGAGATTCAGAAGTCTGAATGAGATCATACAATGTCATTTTTACAGGTGATTGGTGAAGCTGTTTGATCATGGCTCGATGGGCAACTCCATTGGAGACGGGGTATGCGGGTCCACGAATAACCACTTTGGGTGGTGGTGCGATCGGGATGGTAGACGGAGAAAGAGAGGCTGCAGGTGTGTTTTCTTTAGCTTTCTCATTGTTTTTCTGTGCTCGGGTGGCAACACTGATCATGTTAATCTCATAGACTTGAGATGAGGAAGATGGTTGGGATAAATCATGGTCTTCAAGAGGTGGGGTTGTAATAATGATAGATCTTGGTGAGGCGGGGACAGATGGTATAGGAGAGGGAATCGGAGCTAACGGTCTCTCCTTTCGTAAGTTGTCTTTCTTAACCTGTTTATCTGAGAGAGGTGACTGACGAAGGATGGTTTTTAAAGCTTTGCATCCCTCCACATCATGTCCTAGTGTGCGGTGATAAGCGCAGATTTTAGACTCATCATAACCTATAGGTCGAGGTCTAGACGGGTCATAAGGTCTGAGTGGGGGTAGGGAAATGGTAGCATTCTCTACTAACATAGCAAGGATTTTGGCGTAAGATCCTTTGAATGGGTCAAAATCAGAAGAGGATGAAGGTATTGATTGTCTTGGTTTCGATACTGTTTGGATATGGTTGGTTTGTGTGGGTGGTGGTTTAGCCAAGGGGTGTTGACACGTGGTTTTCACTAGACGTGGCTTCTTTGGCGCAGAAGCTACATTCAGCTGGTTAGATGATGAAGCCATAGATGATGTGGTAGTGGGACACAGCCACGGAGAAAGGGGAGCGGCAGAAAATAAATCCTTTGATGATGGAATTTGTTTAGGGTTGATTGGTGGACCGGATGCGTAGGGTGACAGTGTTGATATACCCTTTGATCCTTGTATGGGTGCAGGGGGTGAAGGTCGTTGTAAAGAAAAAGCGGGAGGAATGATATATTGATGCAAGGTGGAAGGATGAGGTCCCAATATGGAAGGTAAGTGTGACGATGATGGTTTGGATTGTGATAGAGGCATGGGTTGGGTTTGTCTCCTAGGCGGCGGGGCGGCTTTATTTTTGGATAAATCTAGTCGCTTAGGCGGGTGTGTTAGACTGGGTATTGGTGAGGTCCCAAGTGTAGGGGAAGATTTGGTTAGGTTGATAGAGGTGGATGGGATACTCGGTATAGATGCGGGGGGTAAGAATGAGGATATAGGCATTTTGAGTTTCGGTAAACATTTCGGGTATATGGTAGAGGTGTCTGGATCAGTCATCTGCATTTGGGTAGAAAAAGGGATACTCAAACGTTCCCATAGGACTCGTCTATCTTCTGAAGAATGACAGTCTCCAGGTGTGATTTGTAATTGTTGTACGGAAGAAAGGTGGGTTGTGATTCCAGTCCACTGTGGGTGTGATACAAGGGGTAGATGAGGCACTGTATCAATAGGCGTTAAGAGGTCAACCGGTCGTTGAAAAGATTTAGGCGATGAGGGACTAATGGGTAGGAGGGCGTGTTTGAGAGGGTCTGTTATGGTTAAAGAAGTTGGTGATGTCGGTGCAAGAAGTTTCTCGTTTAAGGGTGACAAAAGGGGTGGCGAGCTCTCCTCTTGTGTAGCAAGAGTTGTAGAAGGGGATGTTTGGGAAATAGATAGGTTAGATAACATGCGTTCGCAGTCTTGCAGGGATGTGGTGTAAGAAGACTCATCGGTGAGAAGAGAATCCTGGGCGGTTGATTCCTGTATGGGTAAAGGAATGATTTCGCCTTGTGTTGATGGTGGTGAAGGAGGTTCGGGCTCCTGTGTCAATGAAGAGGCTTGATTCAAAAAAAATTCGATAGAGGCTTTTGGCTGGGAGTCGAAGACTGCATGGATCTCATGAACACTCTCCTCGGCTAAGATATCCTGGTTTGTGTTACTGTTGGGAGAGTGATTCGGGAATGGTTTGTTGAAGATTTTCAAATTTCGGTTGGCAGGGGCATTAGGATTATCGAGGGTTATATCCCCTGCGTCAACCATTTCCTGCACTATGTTTTTCAACATCTTACAGTTTTCATGACTATGTCCTTTTACACGGTGAAAGTTACAGAAGTCATTTTCTTTGTACCAGGAAGGTATAGCGCGGGTGGAGTCAAACCCGGAGTGAGGTTTAACAGGAGGCAAGGTAACAGCTCCGGCTTTGAGAAATTTTTCCAAGATGACGCCGTAAGTTTCTCCTAAGGGAGTGTAATTGATAGGCTCGGACTTTGTACTTATAGGTGGTTTTGGTGGAGTATTAGACGGTGCTTGAGATTTGACCATCACCGCGTGGACAGCTCCTTTTGATTTAGAAGTAGTGGATGCGTGAGGGGTGGTGGTGTTTTTTTATTGGTAGAATCGGGGTTCGGAAAGTGGGGTTTTGTTGCGCAACCGTAATTTCTCTTCTTCTAAGGCTCGAATTTCTAGTTTCGAAGCCATGGTAAAGGCCTCGTCGAATGTGCGGAAGGTTTGAATTTGAAGAGTAGGAGAAATGTGCTTAGCACATGCCCGCGTAAAAATTTCGATAAGTTCACCTGAGGTAAGGCATATGTAAGTTGGTTGATAAGGCCGCGCCATCTTCCAACGAAATCTGCGATAGATTCGTCTTGAATTGTCGGATGGCATAGAGGTCGGTGATCGATACTTTCTTGGCAATGTTTATGGAGAAATGATCCAAGAAAGATTGAGCTAGCTGGTTAAACGAGAAGATTGAGTGCTGGGTTAAAGCACCGTACCACTCAAGGTGGGTCCTGATAAGGACATGGGGAAGGTGCGGAGTAACAAGGCATCATCATGGGAAATCAAATAGCAAGCATGTCTAAATGATCGTGAAGTGTTGTTGAGGATCCTCTTTACTATTAAAACGAGTAAATTTCGGCAATTCCCATTGAGGAGGATATGAGTGAAGGGGAACAGAAGGGTGGATAGGCTCCCGACAAACTTGTTCGTATGTCAAGGCGCTAAGGCTTCCTAAAACCGAAGCCTCCAGATTTTGCATTTTTTCCATCATTTGTTTGATGAAATCTGTGGTTGGATGAGATGATGGTGCGGTTGTGGTAAATGGAGGCAAATTGGGCCAAGGGCCTCCGCTGGACAATGGTGGGGCTAAGTGCTGATAAGGTATGGAGGATGAGTATGTTGGGGCGACAGAATAGGGATGTCCCATATAAGGCGTTGAGGTTACCGGATACGTGTATGGGAATGAAAAGGTAGGCGGAGCTTGAGAAGGAAAGCTCGTGTGAATAGGTGGCAGAGAGCAAGTCATGAACGGAGTAGTCTCGAAAAGAGAGATGAGGTAGGGGCAAAATCGGTGGTAATGATACGTGAGGTCCAAAATTAGCCAAGGAAAATCCAATATGAGTCGTATGAACCTCTCGAAAGTCGCCGGATTGGGAGACGGGGCTAAAGGTGCGGGAAGTAAGGCGGTGTTATCAAGCGGAGTGGGAGCTAAATGAGCAGCTATACTAGTAGGCATGCCAACAAGGAGTTGACCATCAGGCGTACGGTCAGGGGCATGAGACAAATAGTATTATCAGCTAGGATTAGCATCCAGAAATTTGGCAAAGTCCTTATCTCCTACAGAATTTTGGGGATCTCACCTGGTGTCCGTAGGGTTCCTATAGAATGTGAAGGAGGTGATTCGGGCAACGGCAGACTGAAGCAGGCTTGTGAAACCATGGCGGCGGCTTGCTTCCGAGTGATAACAACCATGGACGAGAGTACACAGTAAGATTTCAATCTATCAAGAACAGAAACAACCTCAGAATGATGAATTTGGCAAGTTCTTTGGTTTGTCGGTCGATGATGAAGACAAGAACCGATATCGGTTTAATAAGGTGTCGATCGAGAAAGCAGACGATGTCGGTCGATTAACCGATGCGGTGTCAAAATTCTAGTATAACAAGATATAAAAGGCTGCTAATTTGATTTTTAACAACGTTGAGTATATTTGTCAACTTATTGATCACATAAGACAAAGAAAACGGAACTGAAAATAAACAAGATGCACACGTAAATCGAGAGACTAACCCTAGGGTTAATTCTAATTATTGTGGGCTTATGCCTTTAGGCGTAGAATGATGTCGAAAACCCTAAATAGAAGACTTTAGAGGGAATGTCAGTTTGTTTTGGCTTATAAGGTTACCTCAATCGGGCGGAGGAATACCGCGGAAAATGGGGATGTTTGAGCTGTTGTGCGGTGAAACTAGGGTTAATTTCCTGTCAATACCGTGGATATCACCCCCACGTGTACGACCTGTTACTTAATCTATATTCACTAGAATAGAAAACAACAAGCAGGAATGCAATGCACGTGTTTTAAACCCAAATCGAAAATGATATTCGATGAAGAAAAAGAGATGACTTTCACTAATGCAAGACGTAAAAGCAAAGCAAGTTCTTTTACCAAAATAAAACAAAGTACGTTGTGAATATCTTAAGAAGAAGAAAAACAGCAAGTATGCTTCCTATATGAAAACAAGCAAGAAAGAAAGAAACCCAAAATGGGTCCCACCTAAGCGTGTGCAAAATGTTTCGCTCGGAAAGTTTCAAGCCTGGGAATAGAGTTGCTTCTATCCTTTCATTCCTTTTAGAAGCAGAGATGAGGTTAGGGTTAGGAGGAATACCTGTGAATGTCGAGATGGTGTGCACGCACCGTAGAGAAAGATCAGGTTGATGCGGAGAACTCCTTTTGTCTTGGAAGGACTACTGCAAATAAGAACACAAGACCACAAGATTTTGATTAAACAATAAATGAGGAAATTGCCTTGGGGCCAGAAATATAAAACTTCCTTTCGAAGGTGGTCGGCTTCCTTGCTAATATGAATTAACACAAAAGACGCAAAATATCAATTAGATTACTTGGTTGAAACGGGTAGGAGAAGGTGGTTTTGGTTATAGTCGAAAGTAATCGATACCGGTTTACGGTAACCAGCAAGCGTCGGTTGGGCCTAGGACCGTAGGTTGATTGTTTTGGTGGGGTGTTTGTGTTTCTTGGTGTTTGTAAGGTTGGTTTATAGGTGATATTAGGAAATGAAATGATGAGAGGTAGAAGAATGGCGAGTTAGATGCAATGGGATCTTGGGTAGTGGGCTTGAAGCTGGATTTAGGAGGACTGTGATTCAAGGAGCATAAGAAATGTTATAACAGAGGTATGCAAGATGTGACTTCTTGGTTTTGGCGAAGATGTAAGTTGATCTCCTTTCACTGCAAAACACTTTTGGTTTCTTCACTCGCCGCCGCTCGGTCAAGTGAAGGTCCGGACTCGTTTTTCGCTCCCAATGATCTCTGTTGATTCAAAATCGTTCGACCCTTGATTTTGGTTGGGAGCCCATTTACGAGGAACCGATGGCGGTTACGTAACCGACGGCGGTCGAGTAGGAACCGGCATCGGTAAGGAAAAAGTAGGCTATTTTTAGTAAAATAGCCCACCTTCCCTGCTTTTCTCCCGAGAGATCAGTTGCGGGCTTGGTCAAGTGGCTAGAAGGTCGGTTTTGGGTGCGAGTAAGGAGGCATTAGTTATGGATGTGAGTCTAGACCAAGTCATATGTTTTAATTAGGTTAGTTTAGGGTTAGGGCTAGGTCATGATGAGGTGGCAAAGTGAGGTGGTGGGTAAGGTGGTGTGGATTTATCAATTACAAGGTAATTAATAAATAATTGTGTAAGGTTTAGGTGACGAGGTTAGATTGCGAGATGAGATGCGGGTCACAAGGGGTCGTAAGACACAAATTTGGTGTCTACACCATTAATCTTGTGAATGTGAGTTCATTGATTAATCGTCTTACCTTGTTGCAAATTCAAGAATTTCTACATGATATTAATGTGTATGTGTAGCTTAACAATACTGTTGTGATTTTATCCCTCAATACATCAAAGTGTTTACCCTTAATTATCTACAAAAAAATATTCTTGTGCATCAAAAATTCATTCCATATCAATTGTGCATATACTCGGTCAAAGACCTCATACAAATTTGGTGTATCACCTTAATTTTAAATCATTTTACAGCCATCTTTTACCCTTAACCCCATAAAATTAGTTTAGGATACATCAATAAGGAACCGGCCTTGATACCGAGAGACTCACCTCAAAATAGGTATACCCACAGACCTGAGGTGTTTCCATTGTATCTACGAAAGAGGGAGATAAATTTTGCAAGCCTAGAACACCTACAGCCATCTCTCTACATAGTGCACTTTCGAGAGATAACGAGGTTCTTGAGTGAAGAAAGTATCAATTAACCCCCATCTTATGGCCATCTTATTTTATTTTATTTTTCCAATACCAACCTCTTGTACCCATATGCCCAGTCATCTTCTATCATCTTGTGTTATTTTGGCCTTGACTTAGGCACCCAGATTTATCTTGGGGTGCTCTGTGGGCACCCTAGTCCCACTAGGTGCACCCGATCCTTTTACACTTTCTCGCCACTTTTTAGGCTCTTTCTATCTATTTAAAATCTTTATATTTCTTGTGGTCGGCCTTTTCGGGGTTAATTACGAAATTAGATCAAGAGAAACCTATCAATATAAAGTTATGATACCATAATGAGAGACCTAACATCATTCACTACTATCACTCATCTAGAGTTGCATCCATCTATTACATTGGATATCACTTACATCCACATAGCTCCATCATCAAGGCCCGAGGCTAGGAAATTTTCATCACATACTTCATAGGGAAGGATTCTATTCTATTCCATGTGCACATGCTATTACATTTTTCTACATTTAGCTATTACTTACTACTTCACAAAGTGCAACTGACATAAGAGAACTTAGGGCACATTATGCACACACTTAACAAAACTACATTTGGGTCTGAAATGTAGTACGACGCTCAGTTAGTAAGCCCAATGTTATGTGAGATGAGGTTATTCCTACCCATTCATTTGAATTATTTTTTTAGGGGTTTGATACTTCTTGTGGTCTTTTACAAGTCTTTTATACATCTTGTATTATCAACGACATCCGGTGCGGGATAACGAAATTGATGTGATAGACAATGAGGGTTTCAGACCATCTGTAGAACTTGTGAAGATGACTTTAAGAGTTTTTATGCGAGACTAAGGCACCCAGTTGGAGACAAGAGCACCCACAGGCACCCCAGTCCCTCTCAGATGCTCCAATCTATCTAGATCATCCAGATCCATCCTTTTTGGAGCTCCTGCATAGTCATTCCTACTTCCATATTTTCCAATCAACTCAATGATTTGATCTCACGAGCATCTATTAGTTATATGAGTTCTTTCCTCTTCCTTCTTACACATTAGGCTTAGCATTTTTCTTTTCATAGTCACATAGATCATTTACATACTTTCTTTATTGTATTTATTTACTTTATTATAGTTTTTCATAGCTTAGATTAACTATCCCCATACACACTACATAGCTGGTCAATTTTAGTTAATCAACAATCTATAACACCAAACTCTATAATGTTATCCAAGTCTTCCCAATATGTCCCCAAATGGGGGTTTTTAAACCAGATATGGGCATCTATAAAGCATGATAACATTGTTTTTCAAATGTTACTGATCCACAATTTCTTTTGAAAATATGTATATAACTATAATATATCTATGGGGAAATTTTTATTAAGTTAATGAAACATTAACATTTATTTCATATAAAATGTAAAGAACATACCCTATTTGTTGGTAGTGTTGAATGGTATACATTTATTTAAAAATATGGATTATTTGAAATAAATGCAAATGACTTATATGAATATATTACCGATCTCCAACATGGGAAATTATTTGATAAAATGCATGATAAATTGTGGAAGGGGACTCTTTGAATATCATCTCTTGTATGATGGGAAAAAACTTAGCTTCTCTATCTATAGAAGACTTTATTAAAAATGCAAAAAGGAAAATGTCTTCCTTCACTAAAATATCATTCCAACATATTTATCATGAAGGAAATAGATTGGATGATATATTTGCTAACAAAGGTGTGAAGGCTATAGACTTTAATGTGGTTGAAGAATCAACCAATCTTGAAGCTCAAATATTTCATATTATGAAAGGGGACTATGATCCCTATCACATATCTATATAATGATGAAAATTAAGTATAATGTGGCTTACAGGATGATGTCTCTGGAAATAATGAATATTAGAATCATGCCAAACATAACTTCTAATAACTCCAAATATTGGATTGACATGGATAATCCTTTATCATCTTGAGCTACTCGAACATATTTTGTAAAAATAGTTTTTGAATAGACTTTGAAACGGAAAGTTGTTAGGTCACAAGAGAAAGAAGTTTTACACTGCAATACGGAGGTGACCTTTTTGAAACAGAGCCATGCATGATTTTTGAAATTTCGTAGGAAGCTTTTGAGTTGTTGGAAAAGGAAAGTTTGATGAGTTTTTTCAAAAATTTTGATGGTTTTAATGAAGATCTAAGCACTAAGGTGGCTAAAACTTTGAATGAGGGCCATGTATATGTCTATCGGTTTTATTTCACTATATCCCGAGATTTTTATTTCTATAGTGATTTAGTTATCCTTGGTGTTGGTATCCAAATTGATTCTCCCTTGGAAATCCAAGTAGAATCACAGATTTAACAAGATACTTAGAGACAAACAAATCGATATATTTCGTTTTGTAGGTGGGGAGGTGATTCAACTAGCTCTTTGTCACTCAGGCATTGGAGAAATGGATAACACCTTCATAAGGGTGTGATCTACCCTCGCTACTTTAGGTTGTGCCTTTAACCAGGGTGAGAGGACCCGTTTTGTAACCTTTGTTGGTGAAGGACATCAAGAGATCCTTCTTTGCATAATTTTTAAAGAAAACCTTGGGAAAATATGATCAATACACCACAATCTAACTCTCACGATTTGTCACTTCTAGAAGATGGATATATTTTCTAAACAAGGTTTAGGTTACTAAAGACAATATTCAAGACCTATTTGTTTACGCATATTTTGGCAATGGAATTGTTTCATTTTTGGATACACGAGTACAAACATGGATAGTTCATGTAGGATTCATTGTTTGAGAAATTTTTGGTGGGAGGTTAAGAAGGATAAATTTGATTTCACCAGATCTTTGAGAACCTTTACAATAATTGGAAAAACTCACAACAAAATGCTTCAGAAATAGCAAAAATATTCCTTTAACCAGAAGGTGTGCATCAATGGAGGCCTAGATCTACACGGTTTCACACACTCTTCAAGAATTCAACACGAAGGCTCGAGTTAAAGACTCAATTAAACATTAAAAATCCCTGGTTCATCACACCTAAGATACACTCATAGACTTACAAACAATCTTTGTCAACAAGTGAGAGTAAAGTGATTTTAAATTGTTTATTTCATTACAGGATGAAACCTCTTCTCATAATGAAATTGTAAATACCACTATACCATCACAGGATAAGATATTGTGTGATTCATAAAGATTTTAACATAACACCGCAACAGAATAAGAAAAACTATTTGAAAACAATCTGAAATAAAAGCACACACAATTTTTCCCAAGATCAACACATATTAATTCAAGATCTATTAGATTTATCAGCAAGGGAAAGTTTCTTGAACAATCTCAAAGCTTGTCAATGGTTGTACACTTGCAACCATCTTGACGTGATCAAATCTAAAACACAAGAGATTAACAAGTTTCTCAGATGGTCTCTCAGGAAGATGGGATTTCTCAAATTTTCTCATAAAAATTAACCCCCAACCATTCGCATGACTCAATCATGCCTTTTATAGCACTCATTTTACATCAAATCCTTTCCCCCAAGAATATAATGTGGAATACTTTTTTACACTCAAAAGCCACCAAGTGCTCAAAAGGTGAATCTTTTGAGATATTTTCACCAATTGCTTTAACTGGGATATCTGCTCATCGCTTTTGGTAGCATGTTCTTCATCTTTCACGCTTGTAGCATCATTCTTCTCATTCTTTCCTCTGTAATTTTCTCTCCTGGATCGACATTTTTGCAGTGACCGAGAAATTATATTTCAAAACTTCAACTTTTGCACCTATTAGATTTACAAATCGAGCTCCACAACAATTAAATTTAAATTTGCTGACAAAAACTACAAGAGATCATCATATTAACAATGAAAAATGATGCGTATTCACATCTCCTAAAATCTTGGAGCATTAATGGTGGAAAAACTAGATGCATCGCACCACATTTGTTGATTATGCCCTTGACATGACTTCAAATTTGAGCCATCCATGTGGAAAAGATTTGAGCCAAAACGGGCCTGGGGGCACTTTTTACATTTTATGAATTTTGAAGAAAATGTGCATTTTTGACATTTTGCCACCCCTCCACCTTTGAAAAATGGGCTCAACACGTGGCTAAACACGGGTGTCGGCTTAAGTTGCGGCTCACTTTGCAACTTTACCTCTTTTACAAAAAGGTCGAAATTCCCAAGTTTCCTCGGTGATCCACCCTCTCACTTTTATCTTTTGATGTGGGCCCCAGCGGGGTCACGCTTCATTTTATAACTTTACTTCATTTACAAAAAAATCTAAATTTCTCAAAGTTCCCAACGACCCACCTCCCCGCTTTGAATTTTCAATGCAGGCTTTAATCGATCTCACAGCGGGCCGCGCTTCACTTTTATACTTTATTCCTTTTTCATAATAAAGCTAAAAGTTCCAAAAACCTCCATAACCCGCCTCCCCACTTTGAATTTTCAATGCTGACTCAAACATATGACATTAATTGGTCCCCCGCGGAGTCGCATGACTCATTTTATAACTTTGCTCCTTTTCACAAAAAGGCCAAAACTTCAAAGTGCTCCACCGATCCTCCACTCTACTTTGACTTTTCAAACCACCACATGTCCTTCTCTGGTCCCCAACGGAGTCGTGGTTCACTTTATAACTTTACTCCTTTTACAAAATAAATCCAAAAAACTTTAAAGTAACCCGACGATCTGCCTTCCCATTTTTGACTTAAAAGCGGTCATGTGTCCTCTTCGGGGTAGAAATGAGAGATTTGCTCCGCCACTTCATAATTTCGAACAACCAATTATAATCAACGGAGCCACGAGACCAATTCAATCTTTTTGCAAATGTAACAAAAGTGACAAGTTCATCAAATTGATCTATCATGCCGCAACCAATCAAAGGACACCATGCATCGGTCAACGCCCGAGATAAAATTTGATGGGAAAAACATGACCGTTGAACAATAAAATGCGAGAGGAAACCTCGGCATTTGCACCTAAAATTTGGATTTTTCTTCAAGGATAGAGATTTTGCAAATAATACATGGCTCAAAGCAATCCACGATCATAGAAATAGATTAACAATGACATACAAATGAAGGAGAAATTTTTCATGCATCCATTCGGGAGATAAAAAAACTTGAGACCACACAAGGTTGGGAAATTTTTAAACAAACAGGGCGAGGTCAAATTGAGCACCAATATCAACTCCGACTTGAGGATGGGCACTCCTAGTGAGTGTCATAAGAACAAAGCATGTAGACCAAGTGCCAAAAATCCATTGGGCGATAGAGTCGAAGAGCCAACCCTCCAGAACAAAGCGATAAATCAACAAAAATTGGCCGCAAGGACCTGGGACAAACCCAAATAAAAAAACATGAAAATAGAACGGAACCAAAGGACTATACACATCACTGATGATGTGCACCTTGATTCTAAGAAATCAATCAAGGAAATGTTTCAAGTGCTGCCATTAATAGGAAACTTAAGCAATTCCCCATCTATGTCTTTTAAGAAAAAGGTGTGCTCACCAATCCGAATGTCAATAGAATAAGGGCCCATCAATAATGCATCAAACTTTCCATGCTTTCCCTTATCCTTGTGTCTTCTATCCCACAATAGCACAAGATCTCCCACATTGAAAGCTCTTGGAGTTACATTTTTATCAAACAATTTCTTCAATTTCTCCCGAACTTCACATCTCTTTGATGGTATGCTCTTCTCTCTTTATCTAATTCAATAATTTGATTAATACGTGCATCATTTGGACTAACCTCTTGATCCTCCAATTGTTGAATAAATTGATATGAAGATAATTGCATATGCAAGGAAGTAGAGCTTGAGTTCCATACACCAACTCAAATGGACTCTTTCCATTAGCTCTTTTAACAGTGATTCTATCAGCCCAAACAACAAACTTCAACTACTCACCCCACCTCCTTTTGTTTAACTCCAAGGTTCTTCTGATTATCTTCAACATATTTTTATTGCTTGATTCTGCTTGTCCATTGCCTTGGGGATTGTAATTGGAAGCATATGTTAAATTGATCTCATATTCATGATACATGGCCACCAAAGGTTTAGCTCGAAATTTCATGGAATTATTAGCAACTATTTTAGCAGGAACTCCAAACCTACAAATGATATGATCCATAATGAAATCCATGACAATTTGATGAGTTGCCTTCTTGGTGGGGATTTCCTCCACCCACTTGGTGAAGTAATCAGTGGCTACTAAAATCCACTTATGGCCTGCACACTTGAGGAATCTGAAATCTCACCAATGAAGTCCATTCCCCATAGCTTAAATGGGGCTTCAATTGATACAGGCTACAAAGGGAGGGAGCCTGAAGCTTTGAATCTTCCTAAAAAGTGCGGACAAATTTCACACTTCCTAACCAACAAAGTTGCATCTTTGAAAAGAGTTGACCACCAATAACTAGCCCTCAAGATCTTATGAGTTGTGACTCTTCTAGCAAAATGCCCCCACAAACTCCTCCATAGAAATCAACAATTATTTTAGGGGCTTCATCCCACGGGGATTCACTTAGTAAAAGTATGGTATAGCATGTGTGTTCAAAGCACATTAAATAATACCCTTAATTCTAGTTTTTACCTCTAATTATTCAATTGATAATACCCCCTCATGTTATATTATTAGAATGAAAATACCCCTATTTTTTCCACGTACCTTACCTATTTTTAATTACAATTTTATTTATCCCTTTTATTTCTACTGTTTGAGAATTTTTGCACTTGTGCAAAAATGGGCAACTCAAAACTTCGTTACAATGGATAGCATTGGTGAAGTATACCTAAGCTAGGGGATTTTTTTTCAGATATATTATTATTATTGCATTAGTTAATGATTACATGAAATCTACAACTATGTGTGCTATTACAAAATGTAACAGATCACATAGTCTACAATTTCATGACTATCTTTAGAAAAATAACACAAGGCCCTGAAGGACAAGTTGTGTTGTCTTGATGAAGACATTCAATTACAAAATAGGTGAAATGTTGAGTTTTGGGACAACAAACATAAGTGCAGATTACAGAAATTAGAGTTCATTACTGGATGTTACAGGTTTTCTTTAATGTTCTTTCCTTCATGATTAAGACATTCAATTATATTACTGAGTTGTTTAGTTCATCATACAATCTATACAAAAAGCTGAAATGTAGAAAAAAATACACAACTCAATTTCTGAGAATTCAATGTTTTATGAACATAAGGAATTTTCAAATGTTTCCCACACAAGTCATGGGATGTAACTGAAAAATAAATTATAACTACTGAAATAAGAAGTACACATGCATGAAAGAGAAAATAAAGGAGTATAAGTGAACCCATCATTACCTTGGGGGTTTTCTTCTTTGGTTGAGACATCTCCATTTCCAGCTTTGTTCCTTCTTCATCTTCATTGCTGAAATCATTGTACCTAAAAAGAAAGAAAGAGAGAACTATCAGTTATGAGCTCAGGGATCAATCCATATTCCTATACTGTCCTAATTCATGCATATGAATCTCTTAACAATAGGAGATATAGTTTACTTGAAGATCAAACTGCATACATGTTTTACTCACTCAGAAAGAAGAAAGAGAAAAGAAAAGAAAAAACCATGGACATAAGAGAGGCCAAAAAGCCTAAGTATTTTTCTAACTATTTTCTTAAGTGTGCAGGTACATGTTGCAGCCAAGAAGAAATAGATAAGTCATAAGTACATGTTTTGGATTGCAACTAAAGAAGAAGAATTAGATTTCAAGAAGCTAAAGTTAAGCGGAAAGAAAGGTTTGGTGAAACAGGATGAGAAAGAAGATTTTGGGAAAATTTTGATAGGGCTTCACCATATAAAATGGACATTTACATCTTTCCATCATGTTGTTTTTAACTAATACATGCTTTAAAAGATTTATGTAAATCAAGTAAGTGATACAGAAAAGTAGAAAAGCATGCCATGATCAAGATAACAATTATTATGTTTTAGTCTCCAACAACAAATCAGCTTCAACATAAAAGTGTTACATTTTGTATTTTGAATTAGAAAATACAACTACTACAGCTGAAAAAGGAAGGAAGAGAGAATTCTGGAAAAAAATTGCAGGATTCACCATGAAAAATCAACATTTCAAATTTTCTAGCATTCCAAAAATACTACTATCAGAGAAATAAGGCATCTAAGTAAAAGAAACAAGATTATAGTATTTCAAAAAAAGTGACAGAATCAACTTCAAAATCAAAGAATGCAACTACAGGTCACAAGGGATCATTTCAGAAGGTGAACTAAAGAGAGAGATATAAAAGAATGCAAAGATCAGACAAATCATTTTAGTTACAAACGTTATCAAATTTAGGCTAACTAATTTCAAGGAACATAATGTCTCTTATAAAGCATACAAATGTAACACTATGAACTCAGTGAGCATAATTCATACTCAAATGATTAGTCTTTACACGGAAACAAGACCGCTTATAGCCTACAGATAATTATGCTACAGATTGAATTACAACCCAGTGAACCAAAGAGGAAAAATTCTACAACATAGGTACAAATTCATATCAAAGCATAATCCATTTTGAAAGTAAGAATCAAAGTAGAACTATGTCATTCGAAGCTCACAAATAAATAAGCATGATAAAACAAAACCCACAATCACCTTCATTTATGAACATCATCAAATACTTCAAGTGTGAATATTCAAGACATAAAGGAGTTTTTGATTTACAAAGCACAAAGTATATTTTGGCTCTAAATATGCTCAAGGCAGAAGAAGCTAATCATATACAATACAATCATATAGTAAAGCTCAAAGAAAAATTCATGGCAGCCCAATTTTTTCGAACTCCATGTTATCTCCATAGAAAAGCAAATAAAATTGCATGAGAAGAATAAATGCACAGATTATCCTGTGATATTAAATTATGGAAACCCTTCTCAGGAATGTGCCAACAAAATAATGCAGAACCCATATTTGGGGAGGAATAAAAGTTACAAGTCTACATTTTAGAAAGGGCTCTAATAGGGAGAATTCCATAATGACTATGTTTTTGAACTCACAAATCAGGACCACATTTCCAGTTGAATATCTTACGAAAACACAGATCTACAAGTATCTATGTCTCGGAAAGCACAAATCTTGTCAATGAATGAAGACCCATTAATGAGTAGCAAGAAATCACAGAGAAGATACAGAAGGGAGCTTATTATCAGTGTCTCGGAAAATCAAATGGCAAAAACGATGAAGTTTCAAATCTAAGAAAAGCTCGGGCAGAGGTCAATAACAGAGACACCAACATGAAAGGAGAAGTCTTGAACTCAAAACATGAATACCCAAATCAAGAAACGTCTAGATCTAGAATTTAAGGCAAAGAATTCACAAACAGATAAAACCCTTCAACAACAAAGCTTCATATTCATCATTTAGAATAAAAACCATTCGAAATATTGCAATACCCAACAAGGGAGGTTCGAAGATTTGGAGATAGATATCAAAAATATTTCACAAACTACGACATTGCTTCCTTTTCAAAAGTTTTACGAAAAACCCGTAAAAAATGGTCAAGAACTTACTATTTCGAAGTGTTTTCTTCAAACCCTTGAGTTTCAGAGGAAGTAATGGAAGCCCAGAAAGAGTTTTCCAACTCAAATGACCATTTTCACCTCAAAATCGCACTTATAGAAGAAATGTAAAAGATGAAGTATCAGTGTATGTCGAATAAAAAGGATGAAGAAAGAACGGTTTTAGAGTTCAAATAGAAATAATGGCCTTACCTTATTCCATCCCAGATAGCACAAAAGGCTAGAAGTGCACAAAATATGCAAGCTCGAATCAAAACCATTTCTCAAAAAGAACAAAAATGGTGGCCACATAGAAGGCCAACTCACGAGACCAAGAATAACGCAGAACCAAGCTCAAAATTTACAACCATGGCGGAAGACATCCAAAATGGTCTTTCTCCAGAAAACTCCAATAGAAAAAGTCAAGAAATACAGATGCTCGAAGGATCAGAAGACCGAAAATGGGAACTGAATCGATCTCAATACATAGCAAATGGCGGAACAACAAAAATTTTCACCACTCTCTGGGAGCAAAGGAATGACCAAAGGATAGGGCTCGAGTACCTTTAAACCCACTTCAACCACAACTTAACCTAACTCACCCAGAGTTAGTAATAAAATGATCAAAATTCAAAAAGTATGAAGATCAAGGGCTGAAGATCGAGCTCCAATATTCAATGCAAACCACCTAGGTAAGATGCCACTGACAACATTCAATGATGGCGAAACCCTAACTACGGCCCAAGATTGACGGCCTTAGATCTCAAAGTACAGAGATCAATGATTACAAAATGATCACCAATATCAAAGCGAACTCTACCTAAGTTATTCATGTCACCGACCAACTATTGAAGGGGTGAGTCATCATCACGAGGGGGCTAGCCCCATGATTAAGAACAAAATCATTGCATTCAAAATGTCAAAAGGATTAGCTATAGTCAAACTTCAAAGAATGTAAAGTGCCAACCAAATCATGTTCACCGATGATCACCCAAAAGGTAAGGGTTATAAACTATGATCAAGTGTTATCCAAATGCAAAAGCCGACAAGTATTACATGGTCGTGTTTAATCAAAGGTGGCTGAGTATGACATGGTGGTCTCTTACAAAGTAACCCCCATATACATCTAAAACACAATAATGTGCTAATTCCATCAAAGGTGGCCAAACCGAATGGAGATCAATGATCAAGTTCAAGGGTGGCCCCACAAACTACGGAGGAAAAGTTGAACATGTACACATGGAGGTGATCCCCATCAAGTGGATGAGTGGATGGATTATTTTGCAAATATTGCAAGTATTGTAATTGTTTTGATCACAAACCGGGGTTAATTTTTTGCATGCTTTCACTAGGGGACAAAACAGATAAGAAGACGAATTCACATGCACAAGGAAAGAGACTTGTTCAGCAAGCAAGCTTTATTATTAGCATTATTCACCAGTTTTCTTAAAAATAGAATAGTCAACTGCAGTTTGACTGTAATGTAACCAAAGGCTATTAATGCCTATTTGTAATTGCTTGTTCTATTTTTTTCTTTATTTATTAATAGACAAAGGATAAAAATAGGATGCATGGGTGAGTATAAGCCTTAGTCTATTTTTAGGAAGGATGGGTAAATTATTTTTGTTATATATTGTGTGCTTTGACAAAGCACAAAGGAGGAATTTTTGGATATAGGAGTACTGAAGCAATTTCTACCAGTTTTTTCCCTCTGAATGTGAAATATTGTATGCCTTTATAATTATTTGTAGTCTTGTGTATGTTTCCATTAGTCTTGTGAATGTAAATTCCCTGGTTAATTATCTTACACTGTTGCAAATTCAGTAATTTCTGCAAGATGTTAATGTGTATGTTTAACTTAGCATTATTATTGTGATATTTTCCTCAATACACCAAAGTGTTTACCCTTAATATTTGTAGAAAATTGTTGGTTCATGCATTAAGAATCCTTTCACATTTTAGTTTTACATATACTCAGTCAAAGCCCTCATACACATTTGGTGTATCACCCCAGTTTAAATATTTTACAGTCATCTTTTACCCTAAACTCCATAAATCAATTTTAGGATACATCAATAAGGAACTAGCCTTGACATCTTTTGGAGACTCACATAAAAATAGGTATACCCACAAGTGATAGGAAATAAGAGATAAAATATGCGGAATAATCCCTTACGAATCGCAATAGTAGAAACTAATATGCATAAAATATTACTGAGATCTCAAATAAATGTGCAAAATAAATAACACAACACGAGGGACAAGTATTTAACATGGTTCACCCAATTTGGGCTACTTCCACCAAGAATCACTTGCTCAGATTTTATTACAAGCCTCAACTCTCTCAATACAATACCAGATCTGTTTGTAGCTATGCTCAACAAACTCTGAAATTCACACTCGAATTCAAAGCACATCTGCAATGCATTTGCTTGTATATCTATCATATGCATAAGACCATATAAATAGACGATTGCTTAAGCAGTTTGATACAAAACCGTGGGTATTAAAACCATGGGCAAAAAACCATGGCTATCAAAACAATGGGTACCGAAAAACCATGGGCCCAAAAACAGCACATAACGGTTACCCATTACCCATGGGTTAATAAACCACCCATGAAAATTTGCTTCGGGGGCTTCACCCCGAACCCCTTTGACCCGCTCACCGGCGAGCGGGACCGCCATAAAAATACCCAAGTGTAACACATAGAAGGTGTACCACACTCTAACATTAAAATAGGCTCTACAAACATAACAAACAAGACTTGAGGTATTTCCATTGTATCTACGAAAGAGAGAGATCAATTTTGCAAGCTTAGAAAACCTACTGCCATCTCTCTAAAGGGTGCACTTTCGAGAGATAACACTACCCTAATATATTAAACAGAAAATAAATCATATGTCTCGCTCAAAAAATTATAAATATGCATTTCCTCTCGAAAGATAGGTTGAATCCATCTAAGACCTATTACCAATCACATTATAAATGTTAATCTTTAATTATTTATCAATAGTTCTTCAAATAATTAAGATGGTAAAATAATATCACTTCTGTTGAAAATCATACTCAATCCTAGTTTTCTATTATCTTATTATTTCTTGGTTAAGAATATCTTAATTGATATTTCTTTATTGAAAATGAGATTATACTTTAATTTATGACCACACTCTTTTTGAAATTTTAAGGTATTTAATTTTAGAAACTAGGATTCAAATATTTTAGTTTTATATTAAAATTAAACCTCCCTTTCCTTTGGCCCACCTCTCTAACCGACCCCCAATATTTGATTCAAAATAAGAATAGAGTAAGCCCTTTAACCCCATCATGTCTCTTGGTATATTGACTTGAATTTTATTAATTTTAATTACCTCAATATGAACCCACGTGCTAGGATATTTCCTAACTAATGAACCCCCGTGCTTCATCCTCAGTGATACATCTTAAGAGAACTCCCTTCAGAATTTAAAATAATATCCTTGTACCATTCATAATTTATCAATTTTTCAAGGATATTCAACCTTTCTTCTTCAACTTCATTTACCTCAATCTGTTTGCAGGTTTCTCTCTCGCCATAAGCTTTCTTAGCCCGGACCTCGACCAATTTTGTAGTTTGGATATCCATATCATACTCCTGCAACTTATTTACCCATCGACATCTCTTGCTTGAAACTTTCATTTCTGATAGGATATCCTTAACCATGGTGTGGGGAATATAAGCTATGAATTTAGAACTCAGAATATATGTCCTGAAGACCTTTGTTGATTTTACCAAAGTAAATGTATGATTCTCCATGATAGTATATTTTAATTCAGCTCCTTGTAATTCTTTACTGAAAAAGGCAATTGGTCTTTCAGCTCCTTCATCATTCTTCTGTAACAACACCGATGCAATAGTATTTTCTGAAGCAAAGGAAAACATTTGAAAAGCCTTCTTATAATCAGGAGCTTCCAAAATAGGAGAATTCTTCAATGCCTCTTTGATCCTAGTAAAATCTTGAACAACTACTTCATCCCATTTGATACTTTGATCCTTCTTTAGCATGATAGTGATTGGGATAGTTAGTTAAGAAAAGTTGGAAATAAATCTCCTAATAAAATTTATTTACCCGAAAAAGGATTGGATTCCCTTTTTGGTTCTTGGAATGGGAACTTTGCTAATAGCTTCCACCCTTTCAGGATCAATCATGACCCCTTCTTTTGACACAATGTGTCCAAGCAGCTTTGCTTTCTGAACCCCAAAATGGCACTTCTTAGGATTCAATGAGATACCATATTCCCTGCATCTTAACATATTTTCCAAGTGTTGACAGTGGTCACTTCTTTTCCTGGAGAAAATTGTCACATCATCCTGATACACAACAATGAAATAATTTATGTATCCAGAGAAAGCTACATCCATTGCTCTTTTGAAAGTGGCTCCATCATTCATCAGACCAAAAGGCATTCTGACATACACATAGGTTCCCCATGGAGTGGTAAAGGTAGTCTTGATTCTCTCTGACTGCTTCACAACCACTTGGTTATATCCAGAAAAACCATCCAAAGTGGATAACAATTCTGAACCAGTAACCAATTGTAACATATTATCCATATTCGGCAGAGGGTAGTTATCATTTATAGATGCCTTATTTAAGTTTCTAAATTCCACACACAACCTTATGTCCCCATTCTTCTTTCAAACTGGTACCAGGTTTTCTACCCATGAGGAGTACCTTATAGGCTGTATAATTCCCCCATCCCTTAACTTTTTCAACTCCTCTTGCATTTTTAGGGAAAGGAGTGGATTGATCGGCCTTTGTTTCTACCTAAACGGCTTGGCATTAGCTTCCAGGGGAATTTCATGCTGAAAAATATCTTCCCGATATCCTTTCAGTTCTGAATATGACCATCTTGAACAAGCTTGGTAATTTTTAACATTTGGACATATGATTCCTCTTCTTCCTTGCTCAAATTGCAACCCAACCATATCTTCCGTGGTTTCTCCTCTGTTCCTAGATTATGTTCTTCAACATCCCTCGAGGCTGACATGTGTCTATTGACAATGTAGTCAACATTATCAAAATTTAATTCTAGTGTAACCAACCCTCTGGGAATAATATTAGTCTTCAGCTAAATAATGTCCTTACCAAATAAGGTATCCTTCCCTTCAGCTGCACAAACCATTGGTTCCCAGTCTATACTTTGATTGGAAAATTCTCCTTTATTTTGCAAAAACCTTTGGACTGGGCATCATCTTCAAATACTTGCCAATGCTTGATATTGTTAGGGACTAGATGGCCTAGTCAATATTTCAATATAATATTCACAATATGAAGACATTGTACCATTTTCAAACCTAGATTCCAATACTACTAATTTTTCTGCTATAGTATTGTATTTCCTATCGTGATGTATTATATTGAAAGAGTCAAACATTTCAATGAAATCCCAAACTACATGCTTATATTGCTTCATTCTCAGATTCTTTGTTGCATACAACTTTCTAACTTGTTTGACTATCAATTCTAAATCCCCTTTAACAATGATATCCCGACACCATATTTCCAAGCAATCCTTAAACCCAATAACAATGCTTCATACTCTGCGATATTGTTTGTACACTCAAAATTGATTTTAAAAGAAAAAACAAAATCTTCCTGGCTTGGAGATATCAAGACAATACCAGCACCATTACCAAACTTAGAACAAGCCCCATCAAACATCAAAGTCCAAGGAGAACCTACTTGTTCAGGATACTTACACTCCTCAATTTTGTGCTCTTTACTATCAGCATAACCAACAAAGTTATCAACATCAATGTATGTGTATAATACTTCATAAGAAGCATTATTGGGATCCTCAATGAGATGTAACATTTTCTTCTCACCATAGAACTTCACAAGGCTGCCCTCAATTGGTATGGTGGCATAATACATGTCCATTTGCACACTTCCACCCACACTAGCTGCCCATTTTTTGGATAATAACATCCCCCATTTAGCAGGACAATCAACAATAACAACATTCAAGGTTAAATACTTTCCTGGATAAGCTGTCAGTTGCACTACTAATCCTTTAACACATCCAACTATTGGCACCTCTCTTGAATCCATGGCAGTACATTTCCCATAAGATGTTGTTACTTTGATATTTAACTCATTCATTACCTCAAGAGGAATTACATTACACGAGGCTCCTGAATCAAACATACAGTTATGTAACAACCTATCTTTAATAATCAGCGTAGTAAAAAATGGATCCACATTCAACTGAGATTCAACCAGAGAAGTTCCCAAATATACCTTATGGTTTTTCTAATTCTGTAATAGTAGGAGGAACCTCTACATTGTCCACATTTCTGCCCTAGGTAATCTTTTCTTCTTTAAACCCCAAATACTCAAATGCCCTTTTCTTATGCTAAGGAATTCTAAGCAATTCAAAAATAAGAACAGTAACCTTGATCTGACTCAAGATTTGGGCTATGTCACAAGGAACGTATTTGGGTAAGGCAGCATTAGGAGGGAGATTCATAACTTCATTTGATAACATAGGATTTTTCACAGTCTGGGCATGGGTAGGGATACAATTTCTATTTGGGGTGATTAGGCCTTTTCCGGATGCATCTTTTTTAGGGGTTTCCTTAGGGATACTGGTAAGCATTGGAATTTTTGGTTTTTCTTGTGGCCCTACCCCTTTGACAACCTTACTTCTAGTATTATGTTCCTTTTCTTGGGCAACTATTGCATTCATTAATAGTTTCCTATCTTCTTCAGAAGGGATTCATCCATCATACTTTTTAATCTTCAATTCCCTTAAGTATTCAAAATCATGACTAGGTAAATCAAAAGCTTGTACCATATAAATTTCAAAAGCATGAGTGGGAGGAAGAGGTAATACCCGGTGAATGCAATCCAAAAACTTTCAACAGTTTAGGCACTTATCATCTCAGTTGAAGTTTTTCCCTGTTGTGAACTTGCAAGGCTCTCCATCATGCACACATCATCATCTGTCTCATCATCATCAAATTCTTCCTCAACTTCCTGATCTACATCACATGGAGAATGTGGAAAGAAACATCAATCACACCACTCAATAGCATGATCCTCTTCCACAGTAGTAACTCTAGTAGCCAAAGGATCAGGCACCATTCTATTTTCCCGGGGTTGGGGTTGTCTATTTCCTGATCCCATGGGCCCTTTTCCTATGTCATCTAATCTCTGATCACCTCTGAGATGATTTCTAAATCTCTCCTGACCTTGTGGCTTGTGCTAACCCTGGGAACTCTGTCATATTCCCTTCTCGGCTCTGGCCAATTTGTAAGATATTTATTTAATAGCTCCAGCCAAAGTTTTCACAACCTCCTCTAGATCCACAACTTTGTTTTACTGAGGCTTTTCTGGATTGATCAATTTGATACCCTCCCTCTTAGGAGGCTTTCCAACTACCTTGATGTTATTTTAGATCTGCAAAGCCATGGTAAAAGCTTGCCTCAAAGTTCTTGGGTTTTTGTCTCTTAAATAATAAGCAGCCTTTTTTTCAAAAGCATCGAATACTTTATCAAACATGATTCATCACTTGGCCTTAATATTATAGGTAATATTTTCAAGGTTTTGTTGAACCGATTATTGAATTCATGGACAGATTCATTTGGATTTTTCTTTATATTTTCAAACTCAAATAAAAGAAACCTGGGATTTGTCTTATCCCCATATTGCAATCTAAAGGCATTTTTCATCTCAGTCCATGAATCTATTTAATTTTCTAGTAAATCCTTGTACCAGTCATGTGCATCCTCCTCAAGAGTATGAATAAACAATTTTATATACACATCTTTAAACTCGATTTCAAAGTCTTCCATTATGTTGACAAAAAGTTTTAAATTTTGATCGTCAGTGATAGCATTATTCCCTTGAAACTTTGGTAACCTATTTCTGACATCTTGTGGCACTAAATTAGGATATCCATCCATACCTCTAAAATTTATGGGTCCAAAAGTATTGACAACAAATGGAGGTCTGGGTGGGGGTTGGGCCATATTGCCTTGAGGAGGTGAATTTACAGGGGAAACAAAATGATGAGGAATGAGGGGTATTTGGGGCACAAGAGTATAATTTTCAAAATGAATATCCCCTAATGACTTTAATTCATAGAAAACCCTATCAACTTTGGAAAATACAGGGACATACTAAGAAGCACACTTTTCAGACACAAATGATGGCCCCTCACAAGTTGGAGAATTCAAATCTACAAAAATACTACCTGATTCAGAATCACTTGAAGACGTATGGTAATCTTCAAACACAGGATGATCACTTTTCAAAACTGATAACACCTTTCTTGATTCCTGATCTCCAACTAATTTCCAGATTCATTTTCCTTCTGAATTTGTCTTTCCCAGTTCTGGAAACAACTTTCTAGTAGGGTATTTAAAGAAGAAATATCTTCTTCCCTCCATCTTTCTAAAGATTAGTGACAAATATCACTTGACACAGGTTAAGACACTGGTATTTATCAAAAATTAAATCAACACAGAGTCACCACTAAGGATTTTCACCTTAGTTATGCAAATGCACTATAAATGACTTGTCAAATGTCTTTCAACACATAATTCCTACAAAGCTTCAAAGATTTGACCTTCCTTTACCTGTATTTATCACTGATGATATAAATTTAGTGCAATAACCACTATAAATTGGAAATATTGCATAATGAACTTGTAACTTCGCACAATTCTTACAAATTTGAACACAGGATGACGTTTAAACAATGTATTTGCACTTAGATCATGTAAGAAACATTACCAGGGTCTGTATGTGTATGCATTTGTAAAAATACTACTGCGAAATGGCACCACAATGGTGATGTTGATGGGCCAAATATGTATTGAAATGGTCCCTTAAATGGCACCAAAATGGTGTTGGTATCCAAATTGATTCTCCCTTGGAAAGCCGAGCAACATCACAGATTTAACAAGATACTCAGAGACAAACAAATCCTGATATATGTCGTTTTGAGCCGGGAGGTAATTGGTGGCTCTTTGTCACTCGGGCGTTGGAGAAATGGATAGCACCTTTATAAGGGTTTGATCTACCCTCACTACTTTAGGTTGTGCCTTCAACCAGGGTGAGAGGACCCATTTTGTAACCTCTATTGGTGAAGGACATCAAGAGATCCTTCTTTGCATAATTTTAAAGAAAACCTTGGGAAAATATGATCAATACACCACAATCTAACTTTCACGAGTTGTCACTTCTAGAACATGGAGATATTTTCTAAACAAGGTTCATGTTACTAAACACAATATTCAGGACTGTTTGTTTCTACATATTTTGGCAATGGAATTTTTTCATTTGTGGATACACAGTACAAATAAGGGTGGTTCATGTAGGATTCATTGTTTGAGAAATTTTTGGTGGGAGGTTAAGAAGGATAAAGTTGATTTTTCCAGATCTTTGAGAACCTTTAAGAGAATTGGAAAAACTCACAACAGAATGCTTCAGAATAGCCAAAATATTCCTTCAACCAAAAGGTGTGCATCAATGGAGGCCCAGATCTGCACGGTTTCACACACTCTTCGAGAATTAAACACGAAGGATCGAGTTAAAGACTCAATTAAACATTAAATATCCCTGGTTCATCACACCTAAGATACACTCATAGACTTATAAACAATCTTTGTCAACAAGTGAGAGTAAAGTGATTTTAAATTGTTTATTTCATTACAAGATGAAAGCTCTTCTCATAATGAAATTGCAAATGCCACTATACCATCACAGGGATAAGATCTTGTGTGATTCAGAGATATTTTAACATAATATTACAACAGGAACAAGAAAAACTATTTGAAAACATTTTGAAATAAAAGAAGACACAATTTTTCCTAAGATCAACATAGATTAATTCAAGATCTATTAGATTTATCAGCAGGGGAAATTTTTTGAACAATCTCAGAGCTTGTCAATGGTTGTACACTTGCAACCATCTTGACGTGATCAAATCTAAAACACAAGAGATTAACAGGTTTCTCAGATGGTCTCTCTAAGGAAGATGGGATTTCTCAAATTTTCTCATAAAAATTAACCCCCGACCATTCGCATGACTCAATCATGCCTTTTATAGCACTCATTTTACATCAAATCCTTTTTGCCCCTAGAATATTCCGTGGAATACTTTTTTTGCTACATATTTGTTCCAGAAAGTGACGTTTAACAAATTTACACTCAAAAGCCGCCAAGTGCTCAAAAGGTGAATATTTTCAGATATTTTCACCGGTTGCTTTAATTGGGACATCCAGTCATCACTTTTGGTAGCATGTTCTTCATCTTTTGTGCCTGTAGCATCCTTCTTCTCATTTTTCGTCTTCAATTTGCTCGCTCGATCTAGCATTTTTCAGTAGGTGCCCGAGCAATTCTGTTTCAAAACTTCAACTTTTGCACCTATCATATTTACAAATCGAGCTCCACAACAATTAAATTACAATTTGCTGAAAAAAAAAAATGACAAGAGATCATCATATTAACAATGAAAAATGATGTGTATTCGCATCTCCGAAATCTTAGAGTGTTAATGGTAGAAAAACTAGATGCATCGCACCACTGCCATTGATTCTTCCTTCACAACTTCAAATTTGAGCCATCCACGTGGAAAATATTTGAGCCTAAATAGGCCTGGGGAATTTTTTGCATTTTATGACTTTTAAAGAAAATGCATATTTTTGACATTTTGCCCAGCCCCTCCTCCCTTGAAAAACGGGCTCAACACATGGCTTAACCTAGGCATCAACGGAGTCACGGCTCACTTTTGCAACTTTACCTCTTTTACAAAAAGGCCGAAATTCCCAAATTTCCTTGGCGATCTACCCTCCCACTTTTATCTTTTGATGTGGGCCCCAACGGGGTCACGCTTCATTTTATAACTTTACTTCATTTACAAAACAAATCTAAAATTCTCAAAGTTCTCCGATGACCCACCTCCTCGCTTCGACTTTTCAACGTAGGCTTTAACTGATCTCTGGCGGGGCCACGCTTCACTTTTATACTTTATTCTTTTTTCATAATAAAGCTAAAATTTCCAAAAACCTCCAGCGACCCGCCTCCCCGCTTTGACTTTTCAATGTTGACTAAAACATATGACATTAAGTGGTCCCATGAGTCATGCAACTCATTTTATAAATTTTCTCCTTTTCACAAAAAGGCCAAAACTTCAAAGTTCTCCGCCGATCGCCACTCTACTTTGAATTTTTAAACCACCACATGTCCTTCTCTAGTCCCCAGGTGGAGTCGCGGTTCACTTTATAACTTTACTCCTTTTACAAAATAAAGCCAAAAAACTCCAAAGTAACCCGACGATCTACCTTCCCATTTTTGACTTAAAAGCGGTCACGTGTCCTCTTCGGGGCAAAAATGAGAGATTTTCTCCACCACTTCATAATTTCAAACAACCAACTAGAAATCAATGGAGCCACGGGACCAATTCAATCTTTTTGCAAATGTAACAAAAGTGAAAAGTTCATCGAATTTATCCGCCATTCCATAACCAATCAAAGGAGACCACGTATCTATCGACGCTAAGATAAAATTTGAGGGGAAAACACGATCAAGTCGAACAATAAAATACAGGGTAAATCTCACCATTCACGCCCAAAATTTGGATTTTTCTTCAAGGAAAAAGAATTTGCAAATAATACATGGCTCAAAGTAATCCACGATCATAGAAATGAATTAACAATGACATACAAATGAAGGAGAAAGTTTTCACGCATCCATTCGGGGAGATAAAAAAACTTCAGACCACGCAGACATGGGAAATTTTTAAACAAAACAGGGCGAGGTCAAATCGAGCACCAACACCTGGAAGGAAGGTGCATTTTAAAACCCAAGTCCGATTATAGCTTGGAGATTGACAACTTTATGCAAGGTAAGGGCACTCTTAAACAACTTCATAATGGATATGCTAGGGAGGATTTTCCTTCACCATATGATGAAATTTCCCTATTATTGATGTCTTACATAACCCTGGAAGGGCCTTACTAGGTTGTTTATGGGTATTATTTCCCGGTGTTTAATCACATAAAAAATGACAGGATTTACAACTTTCCTAAAAAAAATTGTATCTCTCTAGCGAGATCTATTGAGTAGGTTATGTTGGTGTCCATTTTTATCTTACACCATTTTGCCCTAATTTTCCTTCACTATGCATATTCTGAAACATTTTCTATATCATGAATGGATGATCTGAAGCTTTTGCCTCCATTTGAATGCCTTGATTGTTTTCCAAATCCATTGTTATGCCCTTTTTTGAAGAAGTTTCCAAGTATGCCCTATTTTTGCCCTAAAATTCTTCAAATCCAGGGCTCTACTGTTTTTTCCTTTTTCCCGATCATGGAAGCTCAAAAATGATCAATTTATACTTGTATGCCTTTGAAAATCCATCCCCATGGTCGAAAAATGCTTGGAATCATGTTTCACTTGGTTCTGTTTCAAAAAATTTCCATCCTTAGTGAAAAAATCAGATTCTGGGCATAACTAGAAAATTTCGTGTTTTTGATGGTTTGACAGACATATTTTACTTGTCAAATTATTCCTGAGCATCATGTTACGTGGCTTCTTCTAATTGGTCAGGGATGGCGGGAAAATGTTTTAACTTATCGCTTTTTACTTTTTTGGCAAAAAGGCTTTTTGGTCCCATGGCTCCACTTCTTTCTGATTACTTCCAATGATGCTTATGTGGCTTCTTCTAATTGGTTGAGGAGCGATAGATTTATCTTGTAAAATTTTTATTTTGGCTATTTTTCCTAAAAAAATTAACTCGCCCCGTGGCCCTGCCAAGTTCTGATTGGCTGAATTCAAGTGGCGGAGAAAATTTCTTAATTTTTCCCGAGGATGTACACGTGTCGCATGTTGAGCGATTGTGGAGTAGTAGGTCTTTTTTGTGCTCTAAGGCATTTTGGAAAAAGTAGTTAAAGTGAGAAAAAATTCCTAAGGCCCAAGCGGGAGGACACGTGGCGGCTTCAGAATCAAAGATGGAATTGTGGGTTGTCGGGTTCCTTTAAAGTTTTTGACTTTATTTTGTAAAAGGATTAAAGTCACAAAGTGAACTGAAACTCCGCTCCAATCAGAGAAGGGCATGTAGCAATTTGAAAAGTCAAAGGCAAAGGGGATGCGGGCCGATGGAGAACTTTGAAGTTTTTTGCCTTCTTTTGGAAAGAAGGGAATAAAGTATGAAAATGGGCCAAAACTCCACCTCCAATCAGAGAAGGACACATGGCTTTGAAAAGTCAAAGAGGGAGGAGAATATCAAGTTACTTTGAAGTTTTTAACTTCAAAAGATAAAGGTTAAAATATGAACCGTAGCTCCACTCCAATCAAGCAAGAGACATGTGTCATTGAAAAGTCAAAACAAAGAGGTAGAGAATGAAGTATAAAAGGAAAACTGCAGCTCCGCTCCAATCACAAAAGAACATGTGGCAAGGTCAGAGGTGGAAAGGTGGAGATGCGGGGAAAATTTGGAAAATTTTCTTTTTTTCCAAAAAAGAGGAAAAATAGCATAATCGAGCTGTGATTCCGCTGGGACCCACATTGGGACACGTGTCAAGCCATTTTTCAAAGGGCGGAGGGGCGGAGAAAAATGTCAAAATTTTACATTTTTCCAAAAGTTATAAAATGTCAAAAAGCGCTCCCAAGCCCGTTTCCAATCACATTTTTCCACGTGGAGGGCTCAGATTAAAAGATGAAGGAAGATCAACGGTAACTGTGCATTTCATCATTTTTCCGCCATTCGAGCTCCAAGATGTTTGGAGATGAAATTTTTGCATCAATTTTCATCGGATTTTTGGCAAATTTGTGTCATTCTAGTCGAAATGATCAATTAAATCAATTTGATGGTTCAATTTGTGAATCTGAGGTACTTTTGAAAAGGATTTTTGCTCGGGCTCGTGTAAAAACGTGAAATATCAGATCCAGAAGTTACAGAGGCAAATTTGGAAAGGGAAAAGATGAAATGATGAAAGGAAAGGGGTATGCATGCGTGCCAAGGATGAAAAACATGCCCCTATTGAAGTAATGATGTAAATTTTGCAATGATTCACCTTTTGAGGCACCTGACAACTTTTGAACATTTTTATGTTAAACGTCCTTCTCTACGAATCATGATGGAATTTTGTAACGAACTTGATGCTTAGGATATCATTTTCTTGGGAGATAAGGCTTGGATGTAAACAAATGATATATAATGCATGTTTGAGACTTGCAAATGGTCAGGAGTTCATTTTCACAAGAAATTTTTGAGAAAATCTCATCTCTCTGAGAAACCAGGTTAACTTCCTCTGTGTTAGATTTTCATTCATGTTGAGTTGGTTACAAGTGTATAGCCATCAACAAGCTCTGAGATTGTTTGAATAACTCTCCCCTGCTGAATAAATATGATAAATTTTGAGTTAATTTGTGTTAAATCTCTGGCAATTTTGTGTTTATTTCACTTTCAGAATGTCTGCAAGTAATTTCTCTTGATCCTATTGCAATCTTGTATCAAAATCTCTCTCAATCACACAGATCTCAATCCTTGTGATAGTTTAGTGGCATTTGTAATTTCAATTTTTAGAAGAGATTTCATCTGGGAATGAAATAAATGATTTAAAATCACTTTTCTTTCATTTGTTGACAGAGATTGTTTGTAAGCCTCTGGGTGTACCTCAGGCGTGATTGATCTTAGATTTTGATGTTTTATTGGGCCTTCTAACTCGATACTTTGTGTTAGAATCTCAAATATTGTGTGAAAAAGTGAAAATCTGGGCCTCCATTGATGCACACCTTCTGGTTGAAGGAATGTTTTAACTATTTTGAAGTTTTATGTTGCTAAGTTTTCCATCATTGTGAAGTTTCTCAAGGATCTGACAAAGTCCCATTTGTCTTGTTGATCTCCCACCAAAAAATTATTCAAATAACCAATCCTACCCTGAACTACCCTTGTTTTGTCCTGTATATCCACAAAAGAACAAAATCCATTTGCTAAAGTATGTAGAACAGATCAGGTTTCCAAATGTCTTCAGTAACCTTAGCCTTGTGTTGAAAATATCTCCATATTCTAGGAGTGACAACTCGTGACAGTCAAATTCGGTGTGTTGATCATATTTTCCCAAGGTCTTCTATATAAAATTTGTGCAAAAGAAGGATATCACCATCTCCTTTACCATTTGAAGGTTACAAAGTAGGTTCTCTTACCTTGGTTGAAAGGCACAACCAGAAATAGTTAGGATAAGATCACATCCTTTTAAGGTGCTACCCACTTCTTTCAAATCCTGAGTGCTAAAAAGTCAGATAAACTCCTTCCCCAGCTATAAAATGACACACAATTGTTTATCTGTCTCTGAGTGTCTTGTTCATTCCTTGATGTTGCTCGGTTCTTGAGGAAGGATTAAATATGGGTACCAACAGGTTAGCTGAGGTAATTTTACTCATCCTTTACATCAAGGGCTTATTAAATCTATGATTAAGTTTTACACTCCTCTCATAGGGAAAAGTGAAAAATTTGGGGCCAAACTGATTAATCATGGATAGGAAGATTTGGGGAAGAATGAAAATTCTAAAGCCAATATTGATATCCCCTGTATGGAGGATGTGGGGAAACCTATGGAAAAAAGAACTAGGTCAAGTATGGCAAAAGAAAATGCTAAGAAAAAGAGTAAGGAGAGTGGGTCTTCGGGACTTCATGAGAACATAGATGTTAGCTTGGATTTTGGATACTAAAGAGATGAAAATGAGAAACAATTTAGCAGTGGGGGTGGGAAAGAGGATTGTGAAGAGGTTAATGGAAACAATGAGGTTCAGACTTCCCAGAATATGGAAGAAGCTATTGCAAACCTGCATGCTCTTAAAGTGGCACAAAAAAATTGTTTACTACTCAGGACTCGGCAGTTAAATCAAATGTTTTCTTGAAAGAGTTTGAACACTGCAAACTTGATACAAACATCAATAGACACAAAATTAGCATGGTGACCATAGATTTTAGGGAGCTTTAAGATAAGGTTGAAAAAATCATTGACATAGTCCTCAGTGACCAATTAAAGAATGCAAATGAGAGATGTCTTTCCATGGAGCAAGAAATGCTGAAGATGAAGGAGATCATTTTACAGATTAAGGATGCCCACATTCTCAATGTTAAGAGCGCTATACATCATCTCAAACTCTTGGCTGAAATGATCCATTCCAAGGAAATTGCTAAGAAAATGGAAAAGGAAGGAATTGGGCCTAAAGTTGAGATCACTGAACCTAACTTTCAATAATGAAAGACCACCATTTCTAGCTTGGTCAAGGAGTGGAACAAATGCATGCACACAATGGGAGATATGATAAAAGAACGAATGGTTGTTTTTTGTTTATTTCTTGGTGGCAAGAAACCCTTTTTGTTTTGTTGTTAATTTTCATGCCTTTGCTATTAGTTTGGTCTAAATGGACTGTTATTTTGGTTAGTATGGCCACTAGTTTTTATATACTTTTGATATAGTGGGGCTCAAAAGGGTATACCCTTGGCCTCATTGTTTTGTTCTATATCTTCATATTTTGTACGAGGTAGGGTCCCCTCAACCCTGTTTTACCTCTTTTAAAAAATGGGTTCTCACACATTGGAATATAATTTTTGGATAGGCACATGACATGAAAATTCAAATATATTCTAACTTAAAAAATATATTACAAAAATATTTTTCTAATCATTATCTAATTTACTTTCAAGAAACTTTCAAATAATAGCTCCACAACAATTTTTGGTGGCATGTGCCTATAGGCACCATTTTCCCTTTATAAAAAATGAAAAAAAGTCAAAGGCTTTCATATGGAAAGTTTGATATTACAGTTTTGAAGTTAACATGGTTTGTGATTTAGAGGTGTTTGTCAAGGTGGACTAAAGAGACAAATGAAAAAATTGGTTTTTCCAAATTCTTAAGAACATATTTCATATCATTGTGAATAATTTACACATATAAATACAATAAAATGTAGCAAAAAAATGAAAACGATAAATATATATTGAAATGAAGTAGCATACAAATGAATGGTTTTATCATTATATCTAACTTAAAATAATTTTAAGTCGAAAATAAAGTAACTATTTGCTTCAGACTTAAGTAGCCAAAACTCTTCAAATATATGCAAATATGGAATTTTTTTCTATGCGGAAATGTATTAGATACAATGATACATGTATTATATAAAAAAATTAAAAATATAAAGTTTACCCTGATAAATAGAACTAACCATGCAGTATAATATAGTAACTCCAAATACCGGGACTTGTAAGTTTATTTAGAAATTCTATTATAGACAAAAACATTTTAAAAAGTGACAGGGATTATCAAACTGTAGTAACAACAATTTTAGGAGTGCAAACAGATTCTCATCTGCAGAGTGCATCAACATTGGGCATCACTTCATTTATGGAGGAAAGTTAATGCTTACCTAACACACCACAGCATACGAGATAATGTTAGGTTATGGAGCCTATTTAATGTGTGAAAGTGTTGAATACCGTCTGATAAGAGTATTGTACACTTTCCACAATTGTCTCGCCGGGGTTGGGCGTAGCCCTTGAGAATTTTTTTTGGGCCTTGAAACGTGCCCGATATACCGAGAAACATAATTTTCTCATATGGGCATGGTTTTTGACCCATAGGTTTATGAGACGGTTTTGGCCCATGATTTTGATATCCACGGTTTTGTAAAACTACTTAAGGAGTTGTCTACTTATGTGGTTTTTGCATATATGGTAGGGATAAAGTAACATTGTAGATCTGTATGAACTTGGGTGTGAATTCTGCAGAGCTTGTTAAGCATAGCTCCAAACAGATCTCGGTATTGTATTGAGAAAGTGGTGGCTTGTAACAAAATATGAGCAAGTGATTCTTGGTGTATGTAGCCCAAATTGGGTGAACCATGTTAAATACTGACTCTTTGTGTTGTGTTATTTTTACTATGCACTTTTATTTGAGATCTATAATATTTTCTACATATTAGTTTCTATTGTTGTGATTCTGTGAGGGATTGTTCGCATATTTTATCCCTTATTTCCTAACAGATAAAAGCTTTGATTCAAATCCCATTTGGAGGCTATAAAAGTGTGTTGCAAAAGGTAAGGTTTGGAGGATCTCGACATACAAGATCTGGTCTAGGCCACTCGACCCTAACACATGCACTATGGATTTCCACCACCAATTGAATCTTCGTATTGAATGTTACATTGTGCCCTTTGATCCGTTCATGTGTTTCATTGTAACTTTTCCAAGCTTTACAACAATCAGGTTTATCATGTCTTCCTACTCTTATCTCTCGATCATCGACTCCTGAACCCTATTTCTTGACCCTTGACTCCTGAACCTTATTTCCTGACACCTATCTCTTGATCCTTGACTCTTAACCCTCAACTTCCGAGCCCCTATTTCCCAACTCTTGACTCTAGACCCTTGTTTCCCTAAACCCGTCTCATGACCCTTGACTCTCGAACCTCAACTTCTGACACTTGGCACCCAACCCCGACTCTCGATCTGTGTCAGCAAGCTCCTACCCTTCACCATTCCAATTTTCTTATTTATTAACCTCTAATTCATTCTACACCAACTGAGAGAATTTTCCTTACATGTTAGGTTGTGCCCCCATCCACAGATCCCCTACCTATCTACCTTGTTCGTTGGTCAACCTGAAATCTGCTTTGTTAAATAGATTGGGGAGTTAGAACTATGACAGAATAAGAATATTGAGCAGATATTTAGCATGTTTAAGAGGAAAGGAAAGGTCTAATACAATCTACAATAGTAGATTCACATGATTATGTTTAATAAAATTGTGATTATAGAACAAGGTTACACTTCTTTAATGCTGCATGCTTTATAGAAGAGATGGAAACATATTTAAATCCGAGTGAGATAGCACAACAACTTATTCCAATTTATCTCCTTTTTCCAAATGACTCTACATACACTCGGTCTAAATCCTCAAAACCCACAAATCCAAGAATGATGGAAAAAATAATGCCAACACAATGGAAAAATAAGAAACATAGCAGAGATAAACCACAAATCACCCAGGACATGCCGATCAGGCCCCTACTCTATTCTACGAGGATCTTTATGGCTCGAACTACCTACATCTCGACAAGATTTTGATTTGTGACTCGAATCGGTTCCATTTGGTCTCTCTTGTGTGGTCAAATGTTTGAAATGGAAAGAATGTATGTGGGGGTTGTGGAGTCAAACAACTTGGGAAAAATTGTACTAGCATACAAAAGTGGGAAATGGGTGTGGGTCAATTCAAAGTAATATCGAGTAATAATAAAACACAAGATTTCATGCAATAAATGGGGACTCTAAAGAATACAACAAAATCAAAAGATGAAAACTACTCCACTTAAACAAAGGGATAAAACTCAAACCAAAAATGGAACACACAATCGGGAGGCATATCAATATAAATATAAAAGAGTGGAAGAAGTCTACATAGCCCTACTTCCACTCCTCTTACCTGGTCATCCTATTTATATGTGCAAGAGTTGATGAATGTGAAAAATAGAATGGAATGCATGGAATCCCAAGAGAAAGAGAAAAATTGCAAGATCCAAGAGATTGTAACAACAAACTAGAATCTTGCAGAAGACAACAAAGTGTTAAAAGAACAAGTGAAAACTTCAAGGAGGGGACTTAAAAATAGGAAAGCATGAATGGAAAAAAATGAAAAATGATAATGAAATGGTGAAAGATACCTAGCAAGACATGTTAGCATCGAAAAAATTGGGTATGAGTGTAAAAACCTTAAAAATAGAAATAAAATCTCATACGCATCAAGGAACAAAAGTCTCATTGCTTTTTGGTTGAGGAATGTTCTAAAAATAAAAAATTTAAATGTAAACAAAACCAAGTCATGGTCTCATATTGTTAAGGGTCCATTGAATAAGGACAATGAGGTAGGTGCAAATTTGGGCAGAAAGCAAAAAAGAGAACATAGATAAAGGAATGAGAGGATAAAAATCTAATTATTAAATGGGTAATAGAGTATGACAAGAATGAAAATACATTAGTTTTGGAAAGTGAATTTTTAAGAGACAAACTACAATGGCAAGGACCAATCATGAAAGCAAGGAGAGTTGGAAAGGTAGATGAAGAAAGGGATAGACCTATCAAAGTGGTCATGAGGAGATTAGAAGACAAGTACCAACTTTTGGGTAAGAAGGGACTCTTGAGGGGATCAAATTTATTTTTAGATGATGATTTAACTTCAACTCAATTGGAGGACAAAAGGAGAGAATTAACTAAAGTAAGAGCAGTAAGAGACGAAGGTAAAAGAACATGTTTGAACAATGGAAAAACTGTTATTAGCAAGATAATGTCACAATACTCTTCCCAAAATGATGACAACAAGAGAACAATGAAATTGATGTCAACAAGAAATGATTTAGGCTAATTGTGGACGTAAAGTTATGAGAACCATGCTTCGAGTTCTCAACACCACAATAAATAGGAATCAGGGCCCTCCCAAGTATTGTTAAAACTTGCATGTTGGAATTGTAGAGGTTATCCTTGGAGAAGAGGACTGGGTTAGGGCTGTAGCAGAAGGAATAGATGTAATTTGTCTCATAGAAACTCATGAGCATGATGGTTGCAAGACTCCTTATTTTGAAGGATATAGGAAGTTTGCAGTTTGGAATGAGGCAGCTAGCGATGGGAAAGGTTTTGAAGGTATAATGGTTTTAGTTAGAGAAGTGGAGGGTAAGAAGATTCAATAGGTAAAAGAGGACACAAACAAGTAGTTCATTTGGGTTAGAATATCAAAAATGAGAGTAACATTAGAATAGTTGTTTTTACTTTGCACCTCAGGTCTCAAAAACATACAAAAGAGGTGGGCTAGATGGGAAAGACCCTTATGCAGCCTAAAGAAAGATATTTAAGAGTTTTCAAAACAAGGGGAAGTTCTTCTTTTAGGTGATTTCAATGCAAGGACTAAAAATGAGCAAGCTTACACTTGGTGTAGCAAGGAGAACCATAATCCACTATGGATCAAGAAAGAAAATAATTAGTAATGGGAAATATGGTTGGAAGAAAACCGGGACATCAATCATGTTGGTGAAGAATTCTTAACTCTATGTGGCATGTTTCATCTAATTATTTGTAATGGTATGGAAACATGGTATGAATAGGGAAAGTGTTGTTGAATATGTAATTTTTCGCAAATTATAGTCGATAGGAAAAAAGAAGTGGACATTGATGATTCTATCAGGGACCTAAAGTCAGATCATAATCTAATTTCCATAGTGGTAGATTGGTCGAGCAAGAATCAGCTCATAAGGAAAGAACTATCTCAACATCTACCGGAAAAAGGAAGGATCCTTGTAACACAAGCAAACAGTGATATCTTCATAATGGTGTTGATTCGTTTGATGCAAGAGGGGGAAGTAAGATCACAAGGCCATAAAATATATAAGTTAATAAACATCATTAAAAAGGAACTTACAAGTTGTAAAAGAATAAAAAGTAATAAGAAGCAAATAAATTATTTTATGGTAAATAGATGGTTTGATGAAGATTTCGAATTGGTGAGGATATTAAAGAAGCAGGAAAGGAGAAGTTGAACACAAAGTTGCATAAATATATCATAAAGAAGAAGAAAATGAGTTTATGATCATAAGGAGGGAAGAGCTTATACACTTAGGGAAACATAACCCAAAATCATTTTGGAAGGAGCTTTAATCAAATAAGAAACATGCAGATGACAACAATATCACAGCTAATCAGTGGTTTGAGTTTGCAAAAAAACTTTATGAATAGGATCCAGAAGTTGAAGGCCCCCCTTTGATCAACACGACAACAAAAATTTTGACCATACAAGAAGTGGAAGACGGTATTATGAAATTGGGTGCATTGGAAAAGATAAAAACTTAGATGAATTTCAGGTAGAAGATTTAATACGGGAAAATGATTTCTCGCTCCTCACATTGTCAACATTTCCAACATCATCAATCAACAGGGTTTTCCTAGAGATTAGACTACTAGTCTTGTGATACCTATTTTTAAGAATGGAGATGTTTAAAATTATTCTAATTATAGAACCATCATGATCAACCCTTTATTTGCAAATGTTTTTGGTAGCATGGTGGAATGTAGAATCATCAAGTGGGTAGAAGAAAAAGGCAAGAGAGAAAAAGGGCAAGCAGGATTCAGACCTAAGTATTCAACAATAGATCATTATATCACTTTAAGGAACATTATTGAAAAAATTTGGGCTTATAAAGAGGAAGCTTTCGATTTTTTGTTGACTTGAAGGTGTTTGACTCAATTCTAGGAGTAATCTATAGGACAAAATGAAGGAGCTTAGTATTCAAACACATCACACAATAGTTGTACATAGAATTTATGAAAATGTATGAGTAAAAATTAGAACTCACACTGGTATCTTAGAAAGTTTCAGGAGTGATATTGGGGTTAAACAAGGATTCCAATTATTGACTACTTTATTTGTCCTATATATCGACAAACTTGAGGAAAGGTAAAATATGTAGAGTTAAGATGGTGTTCCCCTAGGAGAGCATGTTATAATACGTATCCTATATGTTGATGATCTTATCTTGATTTCTAGGTCTACTAAAGGCCTTCAAAAGAATTTATGTGTGCTTTTAGAACTTTTGAAAAGAAGTGGGTGATGGGTCGTTGTTATTTCCAATCATTTAACCAACAGATTCAATTTTCGGTGTCGTTCTCAAACCAGTGTTATGTCCTAAGTTGTATGTAATGAATTTGGATGCAACATAGTTGTTATGGTGATTCTATTTTGGGGGGTTTCAATTTTTATCGCTCTCTTGTTTCTCTTCTACACTACATAAAGTAAATTCAACTCTACGTTACTGAAATGAAAGAAAAAATTTAGTAAATACATCTATTCTATTGAAACAACGCTGCTATGATAAAAATGCTTTCACAGGAATCTACTTAACTGAATTGAAATGCACACACAAATTGAAATGCTCACATGAATTGAAATGACAGAAAGGAAAGTTACTAAAGCAAGGAAATCTGCATTCAAATAATCATTCAAATCAAAGTACTAGAACTTAAACTTATCATAAATAATGATCATGCACGAAATATCAACCCTCTAATTACCTCGGGAGAGTGGGCCCCTGCTCTCCTTCGGGATTGAGGTGCCTCAACACCAATGATTACTCAAAACAACATATAGATTATATTGATTCGAATAAGTTTAGAACATTTTTCACCATAAAACTATAAAATAACTTCTAACTGGTGTATAGAACTTGAATACTATCAACTACTAACTATGAAATAATTTCAAGAAGGTGTCTTTATAGACACAATTAGTTACAAATCATACCACAATGATAGGCCAGATTCAACTAAATAACAACCTAATTAAATCTCATTGACACCTTATAATATAGCTAAAAATAGGGCCCTCGTTTTTAGGTCTGCTATAGGAAAATCCTCTAGAATGACATGGTGGTGAGAGACTCGGTATTCTTGACTATTAATTCCTCAAAATTGACAAAGAATTATCTTTATCAACTTGCACACGTCATCACATTACTCACAAAAGTAGTTAGTGGGAACTTCTACGATCATTAGTTCACATAAGACAAGAACAAGATAAATGCATCAATATTACTAAGGATATAACTATTTAGAATATCCCCAATACATTAATTAAAATAATTAGGAGCAAAGATCAATAGTCATATGGATGATATAATAAGTCAATTTATGCACTTATCATCTCCCCTGAACTTTACCTTTTGCATGTCCTTATGCAAACTCATCTTTTCCCTACTCTTTGTCCAAGTTTTTGTGCCATATCATAATACTTGAATTGGTTTGCATATTGATTTATTGTCCCCTTACACGCCTAAGTTTCCAGGATAACATTTGCACATGCTTTGAAACTATCGTGAGATTTAGTAGTTGTATTATACCAAGTAGCCATGGGACTAAGAATAATGGGAGGTCTCACATGCATGCCAACCCACTCATTACTATATTTTTTCGCACCCTTCTCTCGCTAATTTGCGATGATTATAACAAGTGCATCTCCCTCCTCATCTTTATGCAACTAAGGTTTTGTGGAGAGATTACTTCCCTTCTCTTCAATGGTAAGCTCAAATTATCCCATATTTTGTCACAAGCCTTTAGAACTTCATCAAAATTCTACTGACAATAAATTTCAAAATCCTGAACATATTTCACTAAAATATCTGAAGTATTCTATCAAATGCCACTTGATAATACTGAGAGACGAGGAAATAATTTTTCATTGAAAAATCGTAGTGGTGGGTAAGCTGAATATAAAAACCAATGGTTCAGGATGTTTGATTAAAAATTTTGTTTTCTCACCCCATATAATCTGGTTCCTAACCAATGATTGAAAATCATTCAATTGAAACACCCCACAAAAAAATTGATGAAGAAGTCAAGGACATTGGTAACCAACATGTTATGAAGATAAAATTCACATAATAGATTTTATATTTCTGGAGTACTCTTTTGATATATTTCTAATTTTTTTTGCCATCAAGAGCCTCATAGGGATCCCCACAACACATCCTTTGTAATTTCCATGCATAAAATTGTTCTTGAAGAAATATATTGTAAATGGAAGATGGTTTCCTTCAAGATAGAAGTTTCATAAGTGGAGGACAAATAGACTCCACAACTGATTCCAATTTATTTGTAGCACTTGATTATGAATTAACCTCTTCCTTAAGTTTCTTATTTTCTTGGACCAATTCCTTATTTTTAATGGATAGTTGGTCATAATGAGTAGAAAAATTATTCCATGCTTGTAATCCAATATTCTTTTGCCTTTTTAAACCATCAACTTCAATTTTCAAGATAATTATTTCCCTAAATTTTTCAATAGTTTGCTGAACAAATTCATTTTGCATGGACTCGAGTATCTTCCATACCTTTTAATTTCTTCTTCAAAGTATCAATTTCATCCTAATACTACTTGAGGAATACATCTTCATGTGATTCAGGTGACCAACCTCCGTTGCATCGGTTTACGGAGATACGATCTGCATTTTCGGTGCTGGGTATTTCCAGAGTTATAGACACAGTTTCCAGAGCTTCAAAAATGTCTAACATATCAGTGTTAGGGCACTATTCTTCAAGAATAGTTGTCGTAAATTCATCATCCCTCAATTGTTCACCAAAACCGGATGAAGTACCAACCTCATCAAGGGTAAGTGCATGAAGTTGGGGGCCAAAAAGTGGACAAAAACCCCAAAAAAGCAAAACACGTACACGTTCTATTATAACACGATCGCATTTTAAATTCTTAGGTTTGGGATTTACCAAATCATAATGCATACATGTTATAACGCGTACGCATTATGCCTACTATAAAGAAAAAAAAGAGGCTTGAGCCTCTATCATTTTATCTCCCTCAAACGCGAGTTTCAGAGCTTAACCGTGCCCTCATGTTTTTTCATTTAGCTAGATCTCAAGCTCAAAGGATCGTTTTTGGATCGCTAGGAAGATATGAATCGACGATGGCACCACAAAGAAGAGGTAAGCACAATTCTTTTCTCAAAATTGCATTGAAATATGATAATTATGTATTAAAATTTGAATTCACTACATATTTTTATTGTTACAGTTGGAGGTCAAGGGAATCAACCACAACCAAACCCTGCTATTCCTATCATCCCTCCCGACACTCCCACAATTGCTCAACATCCCCCGGGTAGTCAAGAAGATTTAGCAACCCATATAGTTGAAAAAAAAATTGATATTGAGGATTTAATCAAAACAATGAGGGATTCACAATCTACAAACCCCCACTGTGCCTCTCTTGTAAACACATTGGAGGCATTACTTTTTCAAGTTGACATGACAATGGGGAAAATTGATCATTGGACAACTTACAAAGAGGGTTGTAGGGTTTATTATTCCAACAAATTGTCATATGTGGATGTAAAGAAAAAAGAAATTTCAAAAGACCTCATATGCACCTTATTCATGAGACCCTCGCACTAATTTTTCTGCTCCATTGTCATGTAAAGTTTCCCATTCATTGGTGCAATAATAATTTTATTAAAATTAATTTTGGGACCAATGGTAGATGGTGTTTGATTTTCCACCTTGTAATAACAACGAGGTGACACTATACTTTCGAGGAAACTCTATTGTGAGTTTATCCTCAATGTGATCCCAAATTGATTACGATATTTCTAGGGCCGAGGAAAAGGATCTACATAAGATCGACAGTGCATAACATGCACCTATTCGATAGGGTAGATTCCCGCATAGAATCCCCCTCGCCACGAGATTGTCCTTCAAGCAAGTGAAGGAGACAATAGAGATTGATACACTCCACGTGCTTTGGGGCTATCTGCGACCCTTGTTTAACATACGAGGTATATTTGAGCCAGATGCTCATGAGAGGTACATAGAGTATTCCCTCGGGAGTACTAGCATGAGGCCACATCTTTGCTCATCATGTGGTAGAATATGTTTGGGGCCCGAGGAGGATGATACTTTCATGTATATTAATTTTGGTGCAATTTGGTGCTAGGGGTGCACATGATAATGTCACTATGTCGGATGTCCTTTTGAGTGATACATTTAGATTACGGTCATCGACTTCACCTTCGTAGATAAATTTGTTATGTTTTATTATGTGTGTTATAAAAAGTTTGAAGTACTTGATTTACTTATATATGTTAATTTTTTGAAATTATTGTATTTTTACATGTATATGCATTGATATTACGGAGCGTGGGATGCACATCTTCATCCCGACCACATGCGGTGAGCACCATGCGTAAACATACATTCATAGAGGTAATTTAGAATGTTAATTATGTAAAATTTTCACATACATGTGCATATATATATATATATATATATATATATACATATATATATATATATATATATATATATATATATATTAGTTTTGAAGTCAAATATATGTATGTTCTTGTATGTACATCTAACTCATGTGATGTAAATGTTTGATAAAGATGTTAACTTCACTAAACACCCCACCATCTCTGCTGACAAGTAGATAAAGGTGTTTCCGCTTCAATTTCATCGCACAACAACTTACTAAGGTATTCAAACAACACGTAAATTTTGTTAAATTTCTCGTGTAATTCATATTATGTTAAATAACATGTTAGTAATGTCTTTCATTATAGAATTATTAAATTATGTTAATAATGTCCTTCATTGTGTATATGCAGGAGTTACTTGCGACAAGTAGTAAAGCCTTGTTCATTTGATTCACAGGCGTGGTAGGGTAAAAACAATAGTTCTATATTGATAAAATTAGTTAAAATATTGTCATTATGTACATACATGTACTTAGTTCAATTTTGCTAATTCGATGTTAGATTTTCTGATTTTATGTGTATGTAGGGAACTTCAACCCCCTCTATTTTGACTTTGAGGGCACGGACTCCTCCATCTCGTCATCTTTGTACCCCCATTTGTACTACAGGAGCTCCCGATGACTCATCTTGAGCGTGAGATGCAAATTTGGCATGATCGACAACTTGCGCTAAGTTTGTGTATTTATGTAAATAATTTCATTCTAAAGCATGGTCTTAAATACATGTTGAAAACATATATAAACTAAGCTTTGACAAAAAAATATTGTTTGCATTTACAGGCGAATATTCAAAGCGGAAGAGGACTTGAAGCATGGGCTCGAGATGATCCAAAGTCATCTCATAGATCTCCATCTTTGTCTAAGGTAGGGCCTTCTTCAAGCAAGGCCAAGAGAGGGATAGATTTTGATGATTAGGAAATATATATGTCTTACATGACATTTTTTCTATATGCCTATGTGCATGGCATTGTATGTACGCTTATATGACATTTGAATTTGGTGGTATATGACCTATTTGGGCATTTTTGTATTTATTATGCACATTAAAATACTATTTGGAACTTGATAATTTTGTATGAGACCTTACATTTTTGAGATTATTTTTGCATGAAACTAATATGATGTGCACTTGACAATATTTAAGACATTATGGATTATTTTTTCATTTATTGGTGATGTACATGTACTAGCATTTTCAATGTATAATATACATCAAACTTTGGAAATCAATATTTATATAATGTATGTATATAAAGAGTTACCTAATCGAGTAATTATTCATTCAATTTATCAATATGTATATGTGTATGTGTATTTACCTTACTTGCGCTTCTTCTTACTCATGGTCTCTTTGTACTGGTTCCTATATTATCATGCACTTACTACATTCTTTTATGCTTCTTAGTCTTCTCCCCTGTTAAAACACTCAAGAGTCATCACAATTTGATGTCTTTCATCTATTGATATTTTGATAATGTCTCTCCATATACATTACTCCAATGCTTGAGAATATCTCCAGATGTAATGACATTCTAATTCAGACACTCAATGATTCTTGATTTTCTAATCCTGTCCAATTCATGTTATTACCTTTAAATCTGTAGGCATTTCAAGTTATTTGGAAATCACATCACACCCTTCACTAGGCTTGATGACTACCCCTATCCTTTTGAAGGAGCTTTTGAAAGCATCCATGGGTTTATCATAGCATAAATTATCAATGAATGGAAGGTCACCAAGCCGTAGGCCAGCTGACTCCCATCAAAACTAAACAAGAAATATTTATTAGGTGATTGATAACTCTCGTGTGTTCTTAGACATACCCCTATCAAATTCATTCTTAAGCAAATCTAGTCATTCGGGGATGTTAAGGGACTACGCCCGGATGAGGTAGCTGAAAGCACGCACAACATATGGAACAAAAAAATCCTCCAATAGCGTTCATTTGGCCACCCCGATATGTTGGCGTAGTTGGTTCGGTCCCCTGAGCTTCTATTTGCAAACTATAGCATCTCGACAACCTCTACAATGACTCAAACCTGTAGTATTTCGCATGTTTACAAATAATAGGATAGTGAGAGAACCGAATGGAGATGGAAAAATTGTGAGATTATTTTGTAGAGGGCCCCCGACATGGAGGTCTTGGATTTGACAAGGCGTCTCTAGGTGCCACGAGTCTAAGAAATCACCGTTGAAGATATAGCGTGTTTTGGCCTCAGGGCTCTTAAGGGACTACGCCCGGACAAGGTAGCCCGAAAGCACAAGCATCATAGGGAACTAAAAAAATCCTCCACTAGTGTTCACCTGGCCACCCCGACGTGTTTACGTAGTTGGTTTGGTCCCACGAGCTTCCGTTTGCAAACTATAGCGTCTGACCCCTACACCGACTGCATCGCAAAATTTCACGCGTTTGTAAACAATAGGAAAACGAGAGAACCGAATGGATATGGAGAAAATCTGAGAGGATTTCGTAGAGGGCCTCAACGTGGAGGTCTCGATCGACGAGATGTCTCTAGGTGCCATGGAATCGAGAAATCACTGTCAAGATATAGCATGTTTTGTCGTCAGGGCTCTTAAGGGACTATGCCCAGACGAGGTAGCACAAAAGCATGGGAAACATAGGGAACCAAAAAAAATCCTCCACTAGTGTTCACCTGGCTAACCCGACACGTTGGCGTAGTTGGTTCGGTCCCATGAGCTTAGTTTGCAAACTATAGAGTCTATGACCTTACACCGACATAGTATGAGTATTTCACGCATTTACAAACAATAGGACAGTGAGAGAACCAAATGGAGATGGAGAAAACCGAGAGAGGATTTCATATAGGGCCCTACCATGGCGGTCTCAGATTTGATGAGATGTATCTATGTGCCATGGAGTCCGAGAAATCACCTGTAAAAGATATAGCATGTTTTGGCCTCAAGGATCTTAAGGGACTACGCTTGGACGAGGTAGCCCGAAAGCACGGACAATGTAGGGAACCAAAAAAATCCTCCACTAGCGTTCACCTAGCCACCCCGACGTGTTGAAGTAGTTGGTTCGGTCCCATGAGCTTCCGTTTTCAAACTATAGAGTCTAGCGAGCCTTTGACTGACTCGCTATCGCAATATTTCACGCATTTACAAACAATGGGGACAGGTGAGAGAACCAAATGGAGATGGAGAAAACCGAGAGAGGATTTCATATAGGGCCCTACCATGGTTTTTGATCTCAGATTTGATGAGATGTATCTATGTGCCATGGAGTCTGAGAAATCACCCGTCAAAGATATAGCATGTTTTGGCCTCAAGGATCTTAAGGGACTACGCTCGGACGAGGTAGCCCAAAAGCACGGACAATGTAGGGAACCAAAAAATCCTCCACTAGTGTTCACCTAGCCACCCCGATGTGTTGAAGTAGTTGGTTCGGTCCCATGAGCTTGTTTGCAAACTATAGCATCCTGTGACCCTTTACACCGACTCAAACCGCATTATTTCATGTGTTTACAAACAATAGGACATCGAGAGAACCGAATGGAGATGGAGAAAACCGTGAGAGGATTTCGTAGAGGGCCCAACATGGAGGTCTCGGATTTGATGAGATGTCTCTAGGTGTCATGGAGTCCGAGAAATCACTCGTCGAAGATATAGCGTGTTTTGGCCTCAGGGATCTTAAGGGACTACGCCCAGACGAGGTAGCCGAAAGCACGGGTAGCATAGGGAACCAAAAAAATCCTCCACTAGCATTCACCTGGCCACCCCGATGTGTTGGCGTAGTTGGTTCGGTCCCACGAGCTTCCATTTGCAAACTATAGCGTCTAGCAGCCTTACACTGACTCAAACTGCAGTATTTCGTGTGTTTGCAAACAATAGGACAATGAGAGAACCAAATGGAGATGGATAAAACTACGAGAGGCTTTCGTAGAGGGCCCTGACATGGAGGTATTGGATCTAATGAGACATCTCTAGGTGCCACGAGTCTGAGAAATCACCCATTGAAGATATAGCGTGTTTTCACCTCAGGGCTCTTAAGGGACTACGCCCGGACAAGGTATCCCGAAAGCACAGGGAGTGTAGGGAACCAAAAAAAATCCTCCACTAGCGTTCACCTAGCCACCTCGATGTGTTGGTGTAGTTGGTGTTGGTGCCATTTTTGAGCTTGCACCATGTTGACCTAAATTTTCCAAATCTGTATTTGCTCGAAAATGTTTTATCCTTTCAGTTGATGGTTTGCAATTCTTCCCCTCGGTTGAATGCTTTTAAAATGCTCACAAACTTGTTGTTTTGCCCTAGTCTCAAAGAATAATCCAAGTTTTCCCTTTCCTATGCCCAAATTTTTCTGAATTTTGTGGGCTCTATCATTTTTCCCTTTGCCAGATCATGGAAAAATCCAAATTGATCAATTCATACTTGTTTGTATTTGAAAATCCAAATCCTAGATCGAAAATGTTCGGAAATCATGCTTCAGTTGATTCAAAATCGAAAAATCTGCCATCCTTGGTGAAAAAATTAAATTCTAGGGCATCCTTTGAATTTTTTGCGTTTTGATAGTCATACGGGTGTCATTTGCCCGTCAAATTCATCCTCATAAGGTATTGGCAACGTGGTGGGTTTTCATTGGTCGAGGTGCGGCGAGAAATGTTTCTAACTTGTCATTTTTATATTTTTGGCAAAATGGCAAATTTGGTTCCACGGCTCCACCTTTTTCAAAGTTGCCTACGTGGCATGTTCTTATTGGCCGAGGAGATGGGGAGTCGGATCTCCTTAGAAATTTTTGACTTTATCTTGCAAAATTTCCTAAGTCAAAATTTTTCCCGAAACCCCCCAACCAACCAAAGGAGGACACTTGGAAGTATTTTGGTTAGAGGGGATGCGGTGGGAGAGAAAACTTATGAAATTTTGTGTTTTTGGCTCAAAAGTTTAAGGAAAAATTTTGGCACTCGAAAGCTCTCGGCCAACCAAGAGAGGACACGTGTCCCTGAAAAATCAAAATAGAGGAGCGGGATGGATCGGGGAGTTAGAGTTTTTAACTCTATGTTCTAAAGTTGCAAAATCTTTTATTAGCCCCGCCTGCAACCTTGATCGGGAGAGGCCACGTGGCGGTTTTCTTGGGCTAAAGGAATGCGGGTGGCGAAGAAGTTTTTGATTTTTGTGTTTTTGGGATCAAATGGCTAAGGTGAAATTTTGAATTTGCGGCCCCGTGGCAAATCAAGGTGGACACGTGTCGAGAAATGTAAAATGGAAGAAGGGGTTGATGGAGGACTTGGTGAATTTTTGGTTTTGTGGGAAAAAGAATAATTGTTATGATGAAGCCCGCATTTCGAAAAAGGCTAAGTTTTTGTGCTAAATGGAGAATCGGAGTTTTGGAATTTTTGAGGTTTTTTGCCTTTGGAGGCAAAAATCTCAAAATGGAAAAATGGCCTGCATTGTCGCTAGGAAAGAAATTTTTATGTTGAGGGGATAAATGGAGCTTCGGGGGTCATTAAGGTTTTTTTCCTTTTTTGGTAAATGGATAAAAGTCAATTTTTGGGCTGAGGTTCCATAAACAAATCAGAAGAGGACACGTGTCCACAGTTTGCAAAATGGAGGAAGGGGCGAGGGAAAACTTAATGATTTTTTGCTTTGTTCTCTAAAAGTGAAAAATGAAGATAAGCCTCCGTGACCAATCCAGTGAGACATGTGGCACATTTTAAAGGTCAAAAGGGAGCGTGGGCCAATGGTGGAAATTTTGAATTTTCAAAAATTTGTGAGGGAGGTTGAAGGAAGAAAGGGAGACTTGGACCCGCAGCGAATAGGAGAGCGCCATGTGGTGGGGATAATTTCGGAGGTATGGACCCATGGAGGTTTTTGGGAAAATTTTCCTTTTTCCAAAAAAGGAGTAAAATATGTAGAATTGATCCGCAATTCCACTGGGGCCCACATATGGACACATGGCGGGTCTAGGAAGGAGGCGGGGACAAAATGAATTTTTTTCCAAATTTTCAAAAGGTCGTAAAGTAAATGTTTTAAAGTTGGGCCCAATCTAATCATCTTCTGCCACATGTCCGGCCTTATCCAAAAATTAAAAAGGTAAACTCAAGCTTATTTTTGAGCCCTCATCTTCCACGTGGAGGGCTAGGATTTAAAGTTGATGGGAGATCGACGATTCCTATACGTCGCATCTTTTTGCCGCCATGAGAGCTCCAGGAAGCTTGGAATCATAATTTTTGCATCAAATTTCATCAAATTTTAGGTGATTTTGTGTCGTCTTGGCATTCCAAGATCATTGGGAGCACTTCCATGACTTGATTCTTTGATCGAGGTTATTTTGAAATCAATTTTTCCCTAATCCATCTAAAAATGTGAAATGTCAAAATAAAAAGTTCAGAAAGGTAATTTGAAAAGGTAAAAAGGTGAAAATGATGAGTAAAAGGTGTTTGCATGCCTCAAATGATGAAAAACATGCCTCCAGGATGGATAATGATCTAGATATTTGTAATGATTTAATCTTTTTGGGAACACTGCAACCTGCGAGTGTTTTTCTTGTTTGATGTCATTTTCATTAAATCATGAGGATTTTTTACAGAACTTGAACTCCCATGGCATATTCTTTGCTTGGGAAAGAAAGCTCCAATGTGGCATAAGGTATATAATGCATTTTGGAGAAATTGTGAAGGGGGAAAACTTAGAAATTCACAAGAAAAAAATCGAGAAGAATCCCATTCTCTAAGAAACCGCACTGGGAACCATTTCAAATTCCTTTTTGCATCATATTTTTATCATGTTGAGTTGGTTTCAGTTGTAAATCCATCAACAAGCTCTAAGATTGTTCTTATAACATTCCCTTGCTAATAGATTTGGTCATTCCTAGATTATTTTGTGTTGTCTCTTGGAAAAATTTGCATATACTTATGTTTCAAAATGTTTTCAATTTGTGTTTCTTGCTCTTGTTGCAATTTTGTGTTTAAAATATCTCTTGATCATACATGGTCTCATTTCTTGTTGATAGTTTAGTGGCATCTGCAATCTCACATTCAGAAGAGCTTCCATCGATAAAGAGATAAAAAAATTAAAATCAATTTACCCTCCTTGAATTTCGAGATTGTTTGTAAAAACCTTTGGGTGCACCTTAGGTCATGATAAAATAGGGATTCTGGATACTTTGTTGGTTAAATTTGCTTTAAGCTTTTGTGGTAGGTCATGAGGATTGTGTGGAAGAGTGCAGATAAGACGGGCCTCCATTTGGTGCACATATCCTGGTTGAAGGAGTACCTTAACCCCTTTGAAGCATTCTGCTGTTTAGGTGTTACAAATTTCTTGCAAAGGTCCTCAAAGAATTTGGCAATTTCTGGTTAGTCTTATCTAAAATCTCCCACCAAAATTTCATTCAAAATAACTAATCCTACCCCATACTACCCCTGCATTGCATTGTGTGTCAACAAAAGAATACAATCCATTTACAAAAATGCACAAAGCAAATCAGGATCATACCATGTCTCTAACAGCATCCTCTAGCCTTGTCTTGAAAGCATTTCCATCATTTAGTAGTGACAACTCTGTTGAGTTTGAATAATGGAAAATTGATCATGTTTTCCCAAGGCCATCTCCATACAATATGCATAGTATAAGGATATCTCCACCTCCTTCACCAAACAGAGGTTGCAATATAGGTTCTCTTACCTTGGTTGAAAGGCACAACCTAAAATAGTGAGGATTAGATCAAAATCCTTTCAAGGTGTTACCCACTCCTTCAAAGCCTGAGTGCTAACAAGTTAGATAAATTACTTCCCTGGCTACAAAATGACATATAAATCATTTATCTGCCTCTGAGTGTCTTGTGAAATCCATGATGTTGCTCAAGTTATGAAGGAGATTAAACGGGTACCAACAGTTGGTTCGGTCCCATGAGCTTCCGTTTACAAACTATAGCGTCGCAGCCCTACATTGACATAGATTGCAATATTTCATGTGTTTGCAAAAAATAGAACATCGAGATAACCAAATGGATGTGAGAAAACCACAAGAGGAAGGCCACGACAAGGATCGAGATTTTAGGACGGAGTCCAGAAATCACCGTCAAAGATATAACATGTTTTGGCCACAGGGCTCTTAAGGGACTCGAGGACTCAAAGCACGAGAGTGAGGGAACTAAAAAAATCCTCCGTCATTCTATGGTTCGTAGTTGGTTTGGTCCCATGAGAGTCCGAGAAATCACCTTATTGGTATGTCATAAGATAGTTTTAGCATCGAAGGGGCATAACATGCGCACTATGATAATTCTTCACCGAACTCCTCGAATGGAGATGATTATTTACTAATGCACTATGATACCTTTAGTTTGGTGGATGTAACTGAAACAAAACAACAACATAACACAAGAATACCATCGACTATGATAAGACGGAATGATGACAAATCTGAAATATCAAAGTAAATAATAATATTAACATGAAATTGTTACAATCTCACCCATGAGGTACTTCACTTGCCTTTCAACAAGACTATGGGAGAAACTTTACAATTACACCTCTTGATGGCTTCTTCAACACACCTTTAACTGATGGCTTCCTTCGCACACTTCCTACAATATTTCTCACTACTTCTTTCTATGCTAAATGAGGGGGTAGCCTCTCTATTTATAGAACTTCCAGGCTTATCCATCTTATCTCTAAGATAGGATAAGAAATCCACTCTGACGAATCATATTCCATACCTTAACTCTTATCTGGTACATGTAGGCTTATCTTTAAGATAAGATAAACCTTATCATTTTACATGGGTTCCACATTTTTAGACTTTTTACAAATAAAATACACAAAATATTTATGACCTCACTCCTTGTCCTTATTACCAATATAATATTTCTAATTCCTAATCACGTAGACCCTACTTCTCTAATTACCCAAACTTTGACATTTTAACATTACCGGACCACTTACGACAAATATTTACTTTTTACAACATTCCTATTGTACTTTGACTGTTACCGTACTCCACATTATGGCACTGCATCTGCATCGATGGCGCCGTTATCTTCTATCAGACGCTACTACTAATTATACTTAACAACATCATACATTAATGAAATAGAAATTACGGAGGAAAATTTTAGTGTCGACATCTTCCCCCTTCCTAGCTTCTACTCCGTCCTCGGAGTAGACTATTCTGGTGCTTGGAAAATCTTCAACTTGTCGTGGTTGACCCATTTCGTAATGGGAGTGCCATCCAATTCCTCCAGTCGGTACGTACCATTTTCATGCACAACTGCTATTTTGTAGGGCCCCATCCATTTTGGAAGAAATTTTCTCTGTCTTCTTTTTTTTGTATCTGGAATCATATACTAGAACCAAGTCATTCACATGAAATGGAGACCACCGGATCTTTTGATCAAAGTATTCCTTCTGCTTCATTTTCTTCTTATGGCTTGTATCCTTTGCTATTTCTCTCATTTCCTCCAGCAAATGAAGATGTACCAACCTTTCTTTTACTAAATCACTTTCATCCATCCTTTCATTTTTCATAACTCTCACAGTGGGAATATCAAACTCAATAGGAAGAACTGGATCAATGCCATAGGCCAACTGAAATGGGGAGTATCCTGTTGCTGACTTTGATGTTGCCCTATATGCCCACAATGCTGCATGAATCCTTTTATCCCATTTATGTACCTGCAAGGCTGCATCTTTTGCTAGAATTTGACACAACACAAAATTTGTTCGCTCCACCTGGTCCATTTGTGCTTGGCTTGTATGTTGTTGCCTTCCTGTGCTTAATAGAAAACTTATTGACTAGGGCTTCTACCACCTCATTAATGAAGTGGCTTCCTTGATCTGTTACAATTTCTAATGGGCAACCAAATCTAGTGACAATGCGTTCATACATGAACCTTGCCACTTCATCCATGGAAGATGTTTTCAATGGCCTAGCTTCAACCCACTTGGTTAAATAATCTGTGGCAACTACAATATACTTATTTTGGCGTGATGTAGTTGGAAGTGGACCTACAATGTCTATTCCCCACTTTTCAAAGGGACCAAGGGGAAGAATAGGACATAATGGAGCTGATGAAGTCTTACGGTTACCATGTGTTTGACAAATATCACATGTCTTACAATAATTATAACAATCTTTAAAAAGAGTGGGCCAGTGATAACCTGCATCCAAGATCCTTCTTGCTGTAAGTTGTCCAGAGAAGTGCCCTCCACATGTACCATTGTGGAATTCTTCTAGCAGTTCCTTCCCTTGATCACGTCCAATTGCCCTCTTATACTGTCCATCAGGTCCTATTCGAAATAATACTCCATGCAGAATAGAATATGGACGACTGGCTTGAGTAATCTTTCTCTTAGTCTTTGCATTGGCACCATCAGGAAACTTGAATTCATTCAGATAATTCCAAATATCTATGTATTCACTAGGGATTGTGTCAAGGGATAACAAGGCTGCATCGGGGAAATCATCATCATCACAAGATGATCCTAAACCATCATAGGCTCGAGAGAGTGCATCTCTGCATTGACATGCTTCTTTCCTGGCCTATCTATAATATCAAATTCAAATTCTTGTAGCAAAATTATCCATCTTGCTATCCTCCCTGATGGGTTAGGCTTATTTACAATATATTTTAGAGCCTGATGATCTGTTACAACTAGAAATTTTTGCCCTAGCAAGTAATTTCTAAACTTCTTTACAAAACAAAAATGATAGCAGAGCCTCTTTTTCAGCTTACATAAGATAATTTACCTCAAGACTGCTCATTTGTCTCGCTCCCAAAGTAAATTGGATGTTCATTCCCATTTTCATCCTTTTGGCTCAAAGTACTTCCTAGTGTCTGATCTCGAGGCATCAGTTGTACACAATGAATGGCTTGCTCCAACTGGATTCTTCAAAATAGGTGAAGACACCTGTGGCTTCCTTCAATTGTCCAAAAGCTTCATGCGCCTTATTTCCCGGTTCATAAGTAACATCCTTCTTCAAGAATCTGGGTTAGTGGTCAGGCAATCTTTGAGAAATTCTTGATGAACCTTCTATAGAACCCACATGGCCTAAAAATGATCTCAACTTACTTCTATTAAGAGGAAATGGTAAATCTTTGATTTTTGAAACTTTATCAGATCAGCACTCAATACCATCTCTCGGATACAACATGCCCTAACAAAACGCCTTTAGAACATCCAAAGACACACTTTGTAGGGTTTAGTGAGGCTTGTGCTTCATCTAACCTTTGAAATGTTGTCTCCATTTGGTGCAGGTGGTCCAACTTGCTCCCATAGATGCAAAAATCATCCATAAATACTCTGATGAAGGTCCCAATGTAGGGTTCGAACACCCTATTCATCAAACGCTGGAATGTTGCCTGGAGCATTACACAACCCAAAAGGCATAACTCTATAAGCAAACGTTCCCCAAGGAGTGGTGAACGTGGTCTTTAGCTGATCTTTTCTCGCTATACGAACTTGGTTGTAGCCGCTATATCCATCAAAGAAACTATAAGCACTCGGCCGCCTACTTGGCCCAAGATCTCGATCTGAAAATGGAAGAGGGTAATGATCCTTCTTTGTTGCCTTATTGAGCTTCCTCGTAATCAACACAAATGCGTAGCTTCCCATTCTTTTTTATTGAGATCACAATGGGAGAAACCCATTCTCGAATTCTCCACAAAGAAATATGAATCCCGCATCAAGCAACTTATCTATTTCTTCTTTTACAGCCTTGGAAAAATTAGGATTCATTCTATATGGCATTTGCTTTATGGGCTTAAGACCATCTACCACTCAATAGAATGTTCTACCCAACTTACTTGACGGAGTTCCTTGTAATCAAAAGTGAATAGGTGTATGTACCTTCGAAAGAGCTGAGGTAGGATTCCTTCTCACTCTCCATCACAAAGATCACCAATCTTTATTTGTTGGAGACGATCATCAACTTCTTCTTGAGATAATTTTATGGGGTCATGAGTTGGTGTGATCTGGAAGGATATCCATGACTCGAAACATCAACCTCACTTTCTTCATCTTCGTTGTCCACTTCACCGGTACTAGAGTAATCAGAGGATGTCCAATCATCGGTTTCATCACTTGAATCCATGTGTTCGCGCTTATGATGTCGAGGATCACATTTATCTTCACCCTCTCTCTACCACGTCCAAGTGTCATGAAACCTTCATTCCAAAGAGTTTCTCGCATGAACTCTCCTTAGCCATGGTCTTCCCAAAGAAAGCATTGGGTACGCAACAAGCACCATTTTTCATCACCCGAAAGTCTACCACACATACCACACCCATAAGATATTGCCACATTTGAAACTACACCTTCGGTTTAGTTTTTCCTTTATTTAATGACCTTAACATAAGTGTCAAGGGCGATCAATTTTTAAACCCAACATATTCATTACAGACTTGGTCATTACATTAATCGCAGCACTCCATCAACTAAGACATCATGAATTGAAATACCATTACATAATACCTCACCTTGTGGGAGCATAGGATCGCCTCGCCTCCAAAACAGGGACCTCAACCTCCTTCCTTCTTCGAGCATTGAGTCCACCTCGCAACTCCCGCCTCTTCTCGAAGACATAGCCAAGAGTTGACCATATGTAATATTTGCAGTGCCTTTTGGACAGATCTTCCAAGATGGAGTATGGTCCTTGCCCCGTGAAATCGAAAATCCCGCACACCCAACTTTCTTCTCCTATGTTTCTTACTAGTTTCTTCTTTCATCTTCTTAGGATCATTTCCATCTTGATTATCTTTTTCTTTCTTTCTTTTTGTTACAAACACATCTACTTCATTATTTCGCTCTTATCTACTACATCAAAAGAATTCATAGGTGCTTTTCCTTTATCATTATCTCCTTTACTGATGTAGAAGCTCTATCTCGGACAATTATACTTATAATGACCCTTTTATAACAACCATAACAAACAACTTCAGAAATATTTCTTTTGGACCTCTATCTCCTCCCCGAGAACTAAATTCCTTTCCTCAAGAAGATTAATAGTTAACTCGACCCATCTTTTTGAAAGATCTTCATACTCAGAGATGTACTAGGAGAAATATTTGTGCTCACCGGAGTGGTCAGGATTCTGACCAAAGGTGTTGGTGTAGGCTCTACTTTAGCAACAATTTCTTTGGGCTCCTCTTCCATGCTTTCTTCTTGCCTTCTCGCAATCTCCTTTGCTTGTTCAATGGTAGTCGGGCGGTCATACTTCACTCGTTGTCTGATTTGGCTTCATCCCAAGAATGAAGTGCTTACAGAGGAGATTATCCACGCCATTCATCAACCCATCCGCTAGTCCTTCCTTCCGGATCTGGGCATCGAGCTTCCTCCTTAGCTCTAGAACACGAGCATGATAATCCCTTATCTTCTCCTTCTCTCCTTGGGATAGCTTTGTGATCTCGATCATGAGATCTGCATATTTCTGTTGTTCACCAAATTCTTCAAGAAAACTTTCAGTTAATAAATCCCATGAATTTTTCACATTATCACCTAGTGTTTCAAACCACCTAAGTGCTGAACCATCCAAAAAGGTAGGAAAAAATTCAGTCCATTGTTCCCTTCTTATAAGGCCATTACAAATACAAGATCGCTTAAACTCTTGAATGAAAGAAGAAGCATCTTCATTAGATTGAGCTGAAAAAACAGAATCTTTCCCATTTTCAAAAGTAACCACCGTGAAATACCAACTCACAAGTACAATCAACAAGACTTATGTGCACAAATAATTGGAATCACTATAGAAATGACCAAGTAAACTATGGTAAAACTTGACTTACTAGGTAGAAATGACCACGGTAAACTATGATTTTACCTTGTGGTAAACACTATTCACGGTAAAAAGTGAAGTTATCATGTGGTAAATACTATTCACGGTAAAAAGTGACTTTACTTGTGGTAATTACTATTCCCAAGAAAAAGTGACTTTACTAAGGTAAATACTATTCATGGAAAAAATGACTTTAACATGGTAACTACTATTCATGGTAAAAATGACTTTACCATGGTAACTACTATGCACAAGAAAAACAAGGTTACCCTCCAATTGATTTTTGACTAAGTGGGAATATCTCTCCGTAAAATCCACCAACGAGGAATGGTCCCTAAGAACGGAACCAAAATGTCATCACCAATCCGGCACTATGATAATTCTTCACCGGGAACTCCTCGTGCTATGATTATTTACTAATGCACAGCCTTTAGTTTGGTGGATGTAATCTGGAAACAGAACAACAACATAACACAAGAATACCATCGACTATGATAAGACAGAATGATGACAAATCAGAAATATCAAAGGAAATAATAATATTAACATGAAATTGTTACAATCTCACCCATGAGGTACTTCAACAAGACTATGGGAGAAACTTTACAATTACGCCTCTTGATGGCTTCTTCAACACACCTTTAACTGATGGCTTCCTTCGCACACTTCCTACAATATTTCTCACTACTTCTTTCTATGCTAAATGAGGGGGTAGCCTCTCTATTTATAGAACTTCCAAGCTTATCCATCTTATCTCTAAGATAGGATAAGAAATCCACTCTCGACGAATCATATTCCATACCTTAACTCTTATCTGTACATGTAAGCTTATCTCGTTAAGATAAGATAAACCTTATCATTTTACATGGGTTCCACATTTTTAGACTTTTTACAAATAAAATACACAAAATATTTATGACCTCACTCCTTGTCCTTATTACCAATATAATATTTCTAATTCCTAATCACGTAGACCCTACTTCTCTAATTACCCAAACTTTGACATTTTAACATTACCGGACCACTTACGACAAATATTTACTTTTACAACATTCCTATTGTACTTTGACTGCTACCGTACTCCACATTATCGGCACTGCACGCATCGTTATCTTCTACGGCTACTACTAATTATCTTCATCATACATTAATGAAATAGAAATTACGGAGGAAAATTTTACTAATTATACTTTACATCCATAAATCACCCGTCGAAGATATAACATGTTTTGGCCTCATACATTAATGAAAGGTAGCCCAAAATTAGTGGAGGAAACCACCAATGTTCAATGATTTTTCCACATGATGAAACTATGTAGACTATGAACGTAGTTTTTGGGAATACCACCAATGTTCCAAGTGTTCATTTTGAAAGAATGAATATCTTCAATCAAATAGAGAATGAAGAGCCTGATTTTTTTGGACATTACAAAAGGTTGTTTGTACCCAAAAAGAAGCCGAAGGCCATATAAATTTTCAGTCTTCAACTTTAGATGATAATGAACATCGTGAAGAAAAAAATTAGGAGAAGATGTCACTATGATTCAAGAAGAAATGCCTCCTGAAATTCATAAAGAGTCAATTTGATTACCCAAAAACATCTGGAAGAACTTAAAGAGAAGATACAAAAGGAAAAATGGGAAGCGTGGAAGGATCACAACTTAACTGGAATGGAAGATCTATGTGATTTTGTCGATATAATCATGGATAATCTTAAGGAAAACATGCCAAGTTGATTATTTTTATTAATCCCAGTTGCCTCAACTTCACAAATCAAACTAGGTAGTTCCAAAACATCAAACTGGTAAGAAAATCCTGCAATGAAGTATTGATAATTGAGCACGAAACTCGTTTAGAATTGTAATTTGTTTTTTGATTGAGCATTCACCCATAGTTTCCTTTTTCAAGGAAGAAATTCATTTTATATGTGAGAATAGAATTCTGATTTAGTCTATTACTCGACTATTTAGGTTAGATTTTTGTAGTTGTTCAATGAAAGTTGTTGCAAATATGAACAACATGAGTAGAGACTGTATAAATTATAGATTTATCTTGATATCTATCATAGAAATGGGAGATGAAAGGAAATACTCCTTTATCCTTGGAGTAGTAACCTAGACGAATGCAAAAAACATGATGTGTGTGATTCAGCTATGAGCCTCACCAGCTCAATTTAAAAAAAAGGCTTGGATACATGTTGCTTGGAATCATACTTGTGACTATGGTATGTATGTACTACTAGGTATATTTATGTATTTGATAGCTGTAGAAGTAGAAAAGTAGAGGGAGGATGAATTGTTGGTCTGTTGTGGTCATGACAGAAATTTATGGCTTGATGTAGGTGGCCACATATGACATCTTTTTATGGGATTTATATTAACTTGGTAACTTTGATTCCTTGCAATGTGACTGAGCATTTTGGTGTGATATGGAGGATTGAAACTTTAATTATTCATATTTTCTCATATAATGAATCATGAGATGATTACATACATAAGAAATGATCTCAAACATCCAATAAGATGCAATAATTATGTGTCCTTGAAAGAAGAGATGAGAATGTTGTAATGTAGGGGTCAAAAGTTTGAAGCTCTTCAGTACTAACATGGAAAAATTGTATTGATTGGCTATAGGTAGTGTAGGTGTATTGATTGGCTATAGGTAGTACTAACCTTACACAAAAATGAAGGAGTCTAAAGATAAATTTGGAAAGCACAAGAAGCTAGGGCTTATCATTGATTTTATGGTTGATAAATATGTTTGGCAGTCCATATTTTGTTGATTACTATGATCTAATCCCAAACTGATTGCATCTAGCCCCTCAAGCATCTTACGATCAACATGATAAAACCTCTTATCTTTGGATGATGAGTTACAATGCAGTTCCACATCTGGGTAGCTGCCAGAAACTACATGATGACAAGGCATTTACATATTTCAAACTAACAAAATATCATTTCACAGTTTAAGGATCTTAAAAACTATCACTATTTATAGCTCGTGGGACCAATCCGTTTAGGCCAACACATCCGGATGGCCTGGTGAACGCTATTGGAGGCTTTTTTTTGGTTCCCTATGCTCCCCGTGCTTTCGGGCTACCTCATTCGGGCATAGTCTCTTAAGAGCCCTGAGACCAAAACACGTTATATCTTCAACAGTGATTTCTCAGACTCCGTGGAACCTAGAGATGTCCGTCAAATCCAAAACCTCCATGTCAGGTCCCTCTACACAAGCCTCTCATGGTTTTATCCATATTTATTCGGTTCTCTCGTTGTCCTACTATTTGCAAACGCGTGAAATAGTGTAGTCTGAGTCAGTGTAAGGCTTCCAGATGATATATTTTGTAAATGGTAGCTCGTGGGACCAAACCATCTGGTTCAACACATCCATATTGCTTTGTGAACTCTAGTGGAGTCTTTGTTTTGGTTCCCTATGCTCCCCGTGCTTTCGAGCTACCTCGTCTGAGCGTAGTCCCTTAAGAGCCGTGAGACCAAAATACGCTATATCTTCAACGGGTGATTTCTCAGACTCTGTGGCACCTAGAGATATCTTGTCATATCTAAAACCTCCATTTTAGGGCCCTCTACGAAATCCTCTCATGGTTTTATCCATATTCATTCGGTTATCTTGCTATCCTATTGTTTACAAACACGTAAAATAATGCGAAAACTAAAGTGAGTGTAAGGCTATAGACGCTATATTTTACAAACATGGAGTAGCTCGTGGGACCAAACCGTCTAGGGCCAACACGTCTAGATTTCCTAGTGAACACTATTAGAGGATTTTTTTTGGTTCCCTACACTCCCCGTGCTTTCGAGCTACCTTGTATGGGCGTATTCCCTTAAGAGCCATGAGACCAAAACACGTTATATCTTCGACGGGTGATTTTTCAGAATCCATGGCATATAAAGATGTCTCGTTAGATTTGAAACCTCCATGTCAGGGCCCTCTATGAAATCCTATCGTGGTTTTATCCATCTCCATTCGGTTCTCTCACTGTTCTTTTGTTTACAAACATGTAAAATAGTGCATTCTGAGTCAGTGTAAGGCTGTCAGACACTATATTTTGCAAATGGTAGCTTGTGGGACCTAAACGTCTATGCCAACACATATGGAAGGCTTGGTGAATGCTAGTGGAGGATTTTTTTGGTTCCCTATGCTCCCGTGCTTTCGGGCTACCTCGTTTGGGTGTAGTCTCTTAAGAGCCCTGAGACCAAAACACGTTATATCTTCGACATGTGATTTCTTGAACTCCGTGGCACTTAGAGATGTATCATCAGATCTAAAACCTCCATGTTGAAGCCCTCTATGAAATCCTTTCCCGGTTTTTTCCATATCCATTCTTTTCTAATGTTGTCCTATTGTTTGCAAACGTGTGAAATAGTGTAGTCTCGAGAGTCGGTGTAAGGCTTGAGACGTAATACTTTGCAAACGGAAGCTCTTGCACCGAAAAAAATATGGAAAAATATCGGTGGTGTCAGGTGAAATATAGTGGAGGCTTTTTCTTGGTTCCTTACGCTTCTTGTGCTTTCGGGCTACCTCGTTCGGGCATAGTCCCTTAAGAGCCCTGAGGCCAAAACATGCTATATCTTTGACAGGTGATTTCTCAGACTCTGTGACACCTAGAGAAGTATCATCAGATTTGAGACCTCCACGTCATAGCCCTCTACAAAAGCCTCTCGCGGTTTTCTCCATCTTTATTCAGTTCTCTCGCTTTCCTACTGTTTGTAAACATGTGAAATACTGCAGTCTGAGTTAGTGTTGGGTTGTCCATTGCCAATCACCTAAATAATATAGGTGGTTCATACAATATAGGTGGTGAAATGAGAATTTTAATAAGATAATTTTAAAATATAGGTGGTGAAATGAGAATTTCTATTTGTTGTTCCTTTCTAATATTTAATTTCTCTTAGCTTCACTTGACTTCGAGAATAATAAATTCTCTTGAAAAGTGCCAACCATGTGAAGGTGGAATATTTTTGGCACCATTAACCTACATAAACATGTTAGTAAGAAATTAAATAGAATTTTAAATCATAACAAATTTAAACAAAATCATTTAATTAAATATTCAAATTAAATTCATGAAGAACATACCTTTGCAAATTCAATCCAATAAACTGCAAGGATCAACTCTATTCTTCGATAAGAATAAGAATTACTTCATGATCTCGATTCACAAACCTTCCATGATTCTTGTTTGATGGCCGACCTTGATATTTGATCAATTTAATATTTGTTGCAAGGACTAAATGTGAATAGTGAAGTATCTTCTGATGTACTTCATAGTCTTCAAACAACTAGATGTGTGATTTTTGATAGGATATCATCGAAGCCAAGTTCCAGTGACTACCACTAACCCAATGGGATACTCAAGGTATTCACCATCAATGACCATGGAAGTAAAAAAATTTCCCCTCTACAAAACGAGACAAGAAGTAGTATGTTCCCTCTTCGTTAAATTTCGTCACAATAACTGTAAAAATGTGCCCTAAGCATCACAAAGTAAAAAAGCAGTTTAGTTAATTTAAAAATACATTAAGAGTTGACCATTTAATAATTTATAAATCTAAAACATGGCATGTACATATATGTATGTACCTTGTTGCACTAAATCAGAGACTTGGTCAAAGTCAGGTGATGTTGTCATTTTATCTGAAGACCCTGCGAGTTGTAATGCTCATGGAACTTGATGTGTGTCGAGTGGAATTAGAGGTCTACAAGTCCATTCATCCACCCACTGTTGTGACTCACATTCATTCCACACAAAATCAATGCATGATATACAAAAACATGTCATGTACCTAGTATAAATAGTCCAAGTATTTGCATATGAACTACAAAATAAGTGCATATCACTTGATCCTACAAATGTCATACAATCTTCAAAGTTTGCAAGATGTTGTTCCTTTATCAACCAAAAATATCTACGAACGATTGATATCTCTTGAGATTCATGACCTACATTCTTGAAAGAATAATCAACAATTTTTTACATTTGTAAATTTATCACTATCTTTGAACTTTAACTCTTCTCTTGCAAGTGCTCTTTTCACACATGCTCATGCACCATTATGCTCTCCTTTTCCATGCCCTACCTAGTAAAACTCCATATATGTTGTACATTTTTTTCTTTGTGCATCATGCTTAGCCAGTAAAACATTCGTGCATTCTTGAATTGTGATGTGCAGTTGTCCGACCAAATGTAATGTTGACCAAAACTAATGTTCCTCTCATTCAAGTTCACATAAAACACCTGGAAACACCCTTGTACATATTCTATAAAATGTGTCCAATCATCACTGATGTAGAAATGATACTCTTAATATTTTTCGATCTTGCTCAGTGCTTTAAAGAGAATGCATGAATGTTATATGCATGAAAATAGAAACTTGCACTGAGTTATAATATTTAGATTGAACCTCCATTTGTGGCTGCAATGTGTAATTCTTTGTGAAGTAAACTACTAAAAAACAGTAGTACCAAGTGGTAACATGTCTTTTCTTAACTTGAATTTTTCATCCAACCATTGAGCTCTATGTGTGTGCTTTGCATACTCATAAAAAAATTTCTCTCTGAATTTGACCATATATTCTGATATAAGTAATTGTTTTGTAACAAGCTCACACCTCTTAGATTCTTTTCCATATTTTAATTGACATGCCACCGATTTATATTTGGTGAAATCAACCAATTATTTTCCTCTTGAATCTGTACTCTCCTCATGGATACAAATTTTCATATTTGACAAGCCACCGCATACATTGCACATTCCATCCAAACATGCTTTGTTATAAAAAAATTATCTAGTTGATTTTTCACAAAATATTGTCGGAATAAATTCCCTTGAATATTTTGGTGGGACATTTAATCCACACTCCTGCAACATGATGTCAATATGTAAAATATGACATATTTGACAAAAAAATATCATAATGCATTGAAAATTCAACATGATGCCTACAAAAACAAGTGGCACGTGAGTGATTGATTTTCACATAAAAGGGTTTGATCATTTCAAAGAATATTTGGCTAATGTTAATTTGTGGATTTTCATTCTTAAACTTATAGAACAATTCTATTTGAGTCATATCTAAGAAATGTTTTACACATGATTCACGATTACGAGAACCTATTATTCTTTTTCTTGTATCTCTTCTATTTGGTGACACCCTTGTGTTCTCATTCCAAAATTTTACAATTAATTCTTTTAGAATATCAGATGTATTCTTTTCTTTTCGTGGAAGTCTACTAGAGAAAGCCCAATAGTCAAGTGTTATTGACTGACTCAAGACATTTACGTCTCTCTATTGCTTTCATTAGTGTTTTTCTATTTAGCTTCAAAGCACTGCTTGTTTTTCTAATCAAGCGTTTATTAACTGTTTTATCACTTACTATACAATTAGTAAGTGCACGTCATGTAGCATTACTATCTTTGGTGCGTCTTTTGCCACCTACAGTTTGGTATGCTTTATGTATGTTTTCAACAATTGACGCATTTTGATCAACAACATTAGATGTTCTTAACCCCAAGGTCTTCATTATAGGTCTCATCTTAATTAATTTCATCAATGTAACAAATAATTGACATCTTTGTGTGTCATTTAAATTCTCAAAGTAATTATCCCAAATTCCACTAGCTTTTCTTCTCACATTTCTTTCAGACATTTTGTTAGGCATTGGTTTTATAATGTTTTCATCAATTTCAATTAAGTGAATTGGTTTTCTTCACAAAATGGAAGGAGGTATTCTTAGAGGTGAAGATTCGTTTGCAAGGTTACTTTCTTCATTCATTGTTTTCATACAAATTTCGGGGTTAACATTTGGATTCTCGGGTAAAGGTTCAACAATTGTATTCATATCAATTTCTTCATTCATACCAACATTATCATTCAATTCAATATCATTATTCATTGCAAAATCATTATTCTCTACATTTTCATTATGTATTTCATCCCCATTTTCTAATACATTAGTTACATTTGATATAGCGGATGTACCTTGCCCTACTCGAAGTTTTTGCATTCTCTTCAATTTCTTTATTCTCTTCTCTTCCAATTGCTCCAGTGTCTTGTTCTTGACTTTCCTCTTTTCCTTAGCTCGATGTTTATCGCCCATGATTAGAAAAAATCAACTAGTGGGGTAGGGGACAAAATTAACTACTAAAAAATCATGCAAGAATGTAGAGAAAATTGCAGACCAAACAAAATGTTTGCAGAATTCCCGTGAAAGAGATGAAAGGGACGTTGGGGGGCCACAATATATAAACAAAGAATAACGCGTACGCATTTTGTATTTTCTCTTTTTCCAAGCCATGCCTCAAGGCTTGGGATTCGGTTTGGATCCCCAAGCCTGAGGCATGGACTGTACAAACACAACAAACAACGTGTTTTTGCAAGAAAATGTAAAAATGCCACTTCCTCTATGATAAATAAAAATAAAACAATTGATCCATTTTTAAAAAATTATACCATGATGTAGATCAGAGTTTCTTCTTTCTAAAAATATATTTTTTCAAATTTTTTGACTAATATAAGGTTTTCATATTATTTATTTTCTAACTATGCCTTTTTATAGCTATTTTTTTAAGTGTAAATATGTCTATCTTTCATGGTGTATCTTTTTTTTGGTGATCGATTTTTTTTTTTTAATATACTAGCCCAACCTAGGCATAATTATATACATATTCAAAAAACAATAATCTAATTTTTGATATTTTTTGAGGTAGTTAGGGGGCACGGTCGAGCTCCATTATTTTTCAAAACATAAAATTTTTGTACTAGAAAAATCATAAATAAAAAAATACTCTCTAAAAAATCTAAATAAAATGGAGCCCAAACTAGATGCTTCTAGCTATCTTTCTACCAAAGGGTTTTCAAAAATACTAAATGGTGCTCAAAAAATGGTGGGGGGCACGAAAGTCACTCTATTATGTTTTTAACAAAAACAAGAGCATCTATTGGTATTTTAGTTGTTTGACCCACTTAAACTTATCTGTTTTCAATAAAATTTAGTAGCTTAGAAACTAGACTCAAAATTCTATGATTCATATTTCTATAAAATATTCCAATTTTGAGTGTAACTATTTCAAAAAACTAGTACAATTTGAAGTTTTTTTTTTCAAAAAAAATACTTCCACTTAAGACCCCCTTTTGGCCCCCCAACTTGGTGCACTTACCCTCAATCTCTTCCAAAATGGGGGTGAAACCCTCATTAAACAATGCAGGCGGAGAGACTTTAGGTCTCCTTGAGGTACAAGACCTCCTTGGTATTAATGACATAACAGCATGGGTTGGTAGGGTATTCTTCCCCTTGGAAGCTTGTAACACAGAAATTTGGTTGTCCTTACTGAAAGATTCTTCCATGGCTTCATTTGAAGGCTGAGGATTTGACTCAAGATTAGGTTGAACACTGGGAGACGGTTCCTTCTTGATTTTATTTTGTTTCAAACTCTCCCCTGCACTCATTTTTCTATCTTCCTCTTAGGCCTATAAAACTCTTGATGTGCACATATTAACTAGATGAGGTCTAGATGATTCAAGGAAGCTCTACAACCTCCATTCTTATATTTTGACCCACTTTTATAACAACATCTGCAAGATATTATGAAAGATTGACCTGCAACTCAAGGTTTTTCTGACCCTTCTTTAAATGAATAAGAATTTTCATTGTGTCACCACTAAGCATTGATGGTTGGACATCATAGATAAAATATTTCTCAGCCCATGTAGGTACTTCCTTCCAATGACCCGGATAACTCTCCCACTTAATACCCTTTTGAATACTATAAGAAGTAAGGATTATTTTTGGAAGAGCTTCCCCTTCATCATGAAACAATGGTATTAAATCCTTAAGTGGGGCATTAGTTACAAATTTGAGCCCAAAATATAGGAGGCTAGATATGGTAGCAACAATGTGGCTGTTTATCTCAATTCTCTTACCTCTTATCCGAGAGTAGGTGGCCTCAAAATTTATTAGGAATTCATCAACTAAATATTCATCAAAACCCTCAAATTTTTGGATAAATTCTAACCAACCTGAGTCATGGAATACTTGGGAGATGACAACATTTCGTAGAAGAGGCTCTGGAGACTCTGGTTATGACTTCTTCTTCTGCCCCATAGCTTAAATAAGTTTGGATGGAATTATAGCAAAATAGAGAAGGTTTATGTGAAGAAAACAAAGCAATTGTATGAAACAACGGTAGTGGAAGTTTAAACTATATTTTGAGCTCAAACTCGCATGGCTCCCGTATGATCATCATAAATGCGTATGACATCTGTATTTCTTATAAAAATGTGACACATGCCATTTAATTGCCCCATAATACTCATTATCTCTCACTTCACTTCATGAGATTTGATTTGACATCTGAAATAAGTGCATTGAAAACGGGACTTTGTTTTTTTCATTTTTAAATAAATGTAATGGGGTTTTCTAAAGATTTAACATCTGCAGCAAGGGATGAATACACATCACCTTGCCAGCTCATCTCTCCTCTGACCATTAACACTCCACATCTTGCATTTGAATAATAATTGTGATTAATGCACATTTTAATAATTTACATCCTTAACCTTAATTGAAAGCATGAAATTTATATCTAAATTTGTAAAATTATTTTATGTCAAAAAGTTAAAGTAAGGTGCCATTATCCTTTTGTGAAAAACACTTTGTAGGATGGTCAAATATGATTTGTAAGTTCCTTCCGAATTGCTACTACTTGGGAATTTCATTCCATATGTAGGAACTCTAATGATTTTTGTTTACCTTTTTCTTGTTTGTAGGTATATTCTTATTACTGACATGGATATTATGGCAGAAACACACCTAATGATTGATTCTCCTCTTTGTGTTCCCTCTCATATTACCCGAGGAAAGCATATGAGTTTAGAGTTGAATCTCAAGCTTGATACTATTTTACTCCCACAAACACCGCCTTAAAACAAGTGCCTCCCCACCATGTGTAACCCTTGTAGTCCCTATTAGTGCCTTGAATACTACCATGCGTGTATATTACATTGAGGGATGGGCCCTGGAAAAAATTACCTTTCAATAATATAACAATAAAATGGCCATAGGTTCTTATTTCAAATTTGATTTTTGGACACAAAGGTGGAGAAATCCGTCACAAATGTTTCAAAATAAGAAGGAAACATG